>CM052454.1:5137396-5156891 GCA_028533085.1 Varecia variegata
TTTGAAATAGAAGTGTTAACATATCTGAGTACTCCAACTTTACTCTTTTTTGTCTTTTTCAGTACACTGCTGCTTTCAATAAGATAAAACTTTCACCCTTTCTCACTTCCTTTGTTTCAGTAGTGTTGTCATGATCTCACCTGATCTTATTCCTATACTTAGACATTGCCCAGGCTATTTTTAATATGAAGCTGATCATGTTGCTGTCTTGTTTAATGATTGATATCAATCCTCATTAATTTCAAGGTCAAATACTAATGTTTAAGAGTTGTTTAGCAGGTCCTTAAGGTAATGGCAATAATGTGTATCTCCAGCTCAGTCTTCCTCAACTTTCTTGTGTCTTGTCCAGGACCCGAATTTTTTGCATTTCTCAAAATATATAACATTTTCTCATCTCTCAAGGCCTTTTAACACACTCTTTCCTATGCTTGGCTAGCATCTTTTCTTTTCCCCAATGAGTCACTTCATTTTTTTCAATCTCTCATTTATTTAAAAAGCATTATCGAGTGCCTCCTTTATGCCTGGCACTGTGCTGTGTAACAGGATTGAACAAGATACCAGCAGTTCTAACCCTGCTGATTACCTTACTTGGATGGCTCTTATAACTACATTACCTGTGTGGTGGTGTTCCCCTCTACACCTGAAGTTAGTGCATGGCAAATATTTTCTCTTTTTTTTTTTTTTTTAAGACAGAGTCTCGCTCTGTTGCCCGGGCTAGAGTGAGTGCCCTGGCGTCAGCCTAGCTCACAGCAACCTCAAACTCCTGGGCTTAAGCGATCCTCCTGCCTCAGCCTCCCGAGTAGCTGGGACTACAGGCATGTGCCACCATGCCCGGCTAATTTTTTCTATATATACTTTTAGTTGGCCAGATAATTTCTTGCTATATTTTTAGTAGAGACAGGGTCTCGCTCTTGCTCAGGCTGGTCTCGAACTCCTGACCTTGAGCGATCCACCCGCCTCGGCCTTCCAGAGTGCTAGGATTACAGGCGTGAGCCACCGCGTCCGGCCCAACTATTTTCTCTTTTGTCTTCATCAGTCCAATACCTATTATAGTGCCTGGATATGGAATAGTTCAGTGAATGCTAATGAGGAATGAATTTGTGTGTCTGCTTTTGTTCAGTGTGTGCTATTTATAGTTATGATGCAATGACTTATATTTGCTTATTTTTTAATTCCCCTTTCAATTCTGGATTAGTGTTATTTCATCAAGATCCTTTGTATAAGCACTGAATTAATGATGTTAATTCAAAGGAAATATTTAGAGGTTCACCAAAACAAAGAATATGCTTGTTTGTGAATCAAAGTTTGTGGTATAATCAGATGTTTGTCCTCCTTTTTCAATCCCTATTTGTATAATCTCATAATTAAATGTCAGTGTCACAGGTGTGAATCATTCTTTTCTTATTAAGAGATGGTTGCCGACAACTGCCTTGTAGGTGCAGTTCTGGTAGTTCCACAGGTGACCTGCTCACAATGTTCTGATTAGTGACCCCAATCTTGGCAAAAAAGCCTCATCTGTCTCGAAAGAAATGGGGACTTTGATTTTCCAGTCAGCCTTGCTCTGACAGGCCTCTGACAGAGGCCTATGATGGAATGTTCTGCACTTCATGCAATACGTTAACCACAAAAATTCTTTTCACAGAAGAGCAAATTTCAAATTGGTAGGTTAGTGTCTCAAATTGCTGTTTGCATCTATAGTTAGAAGTAATAGTGAAAAATCTATTGATTTTTCAACCGATGGATGCTGCAGACCTGCTTGACTATGAAATACCTTCACACTGGCTCATGTTGTATACATTATGTCATGTAATAATTGCTGTTCCATAAATTCACCTTTTTAAAAATGAAAAATGAATAACATTTTCTGTACATTATTAAAACTAGCTTTATAAGTACAATTAAATAATAGAGTAATTGAAAGTTGGGCATTTCTGTTTGTTTCACTCTCTGCTTTTTCCTAAAGCTGCAGTTTTCCCTGTTTTTAGAGTTTAGTCTGAATAGTGAACCATTTGAGTTTGGTATGATTTGGAAAGTACAGAAAGAAATTATCCTTAACCTCAAACCAGAGTTCCTACAATTTTGACTGTGCCTAAATGTATCACTATGATTCAGTCATCTAGATTAAAAACTAAAAGCCCATACTAGTAAGTAAACACATTAATTTGATGGGAATCTATGAAATGAGTGTCATTCTTCTAACAATTGTAGAACAATCAACTATATTAGTCATTTACAATACCTTCTGTAAAAGAGCTTTCGTTTTTGGGGGGGCGGGGAAGGAGGAGAGGCATTCAGAAAATGAAATGGAATTTAATTCAATTAAATCAACAACATAGTTTTCCTGAAGGAAATTCAAGAAATTCCACTATTTTCAAGGCAATGTCAGTATTACACACATCTGTTCTTCTACTCTGTTTTATGACTATATTTTGACATATGTTTTATCTTTTCTGTTTTTGAAAGTCAGAGATCAGTATGGGAAATTTGGAAAATATGAAAACAATAAAGAAAAAAATGAAATCCGTTGTCAAATAACCCAAACTTTAACTCCTGTAATAATTTTAATACACTTACATTTAATATCAGAAAATCTTACTAGTTTTCTTTGGACATAATTTATTATTTTTAAATGTTTTCCATAGTAATTGGGCCATTAATTTTCTAATTATTTTAGTAAATTATTTTTTTCAAAAGTTCTCTATGTCATTGAATATGTAGTATAATGCATGACTTTGAACATAATATTCCTTTTTAAATTTGGAATTTAATTTAAAGCTTAAGTATGGATAGTGTGTTTATGCCTCATTTCTCATCTCTAATTTTGAATGTTTTAATTGTCCTTTGAATTAATCATTTTTCAAATTAATGTGGCCTTTGAAAAGCCAGTATATTATATTATTTATTGATTTTATGTATTTTTGTTTATGTTATTTCTTTTGTGTGAAATTTTTTCTCTTAATTTCTTTTGGTCAGTTTTGTTTTTCTTTTTCTAATAGCCTAAGTTAATAATTTAGTAATTTTTCCTACTTTTTGGGCTATAAAAGCATTCTACCCTTGTGCTTTCAGTAATTTAAGGGTTTATCGTATTTTATCCAAAGGAAAGTATTGGAATGCACTTAATTTTTTTATGATGTATTATATAAGCAATCTTTCTCAATCTTGAGAAACATTTTCATTCCTATTTTTAAGAAAATTCAATATATTTAGCAAACCATATAAAACTATCTTATTCTAGTTCTTTTTAGAAAATTTGTCTATTTAATTCTACAAGTGTGAAAAACAGACTCATAATGTCCCACAAAATTTGTATATTGTTTTCTTCTTATATCTCTAACATGTTGAAAAAATGTACTCATTGCCTTATTAATGAGGTAATAAGGTAGAGAATTATGTTGGCTAACAATAATGATTCTCACTTTATTTCCATTGATTTTTATAGTCTAATTTCCTTTCCGAGTCTAGCAATAATTTAGCTATTTGTTTCAGGAATATTAAATTTTTCTGTGTCTTAAATAGGAATTTATAAGATGGGTGTCAGCTATATTAAATAAATATCATTTTAAAATATAGGTTTCCCTGGTTCCCACTGACATCCATATTCTTTTATAAAATGCTCAAGGACCGTAAAAGTTTATGATCTTTCCTTAAAAAGCAAATGTGTAAGCCCTGCTAACTTTTGAGGTCTTTTTGATGAACTTACCTTTTAGTCTGGATCATCAAGATTTATTTTAATGGGAAATATAATATTTTCTCCTTCAGTTAGTAATATTCATATCATTCTCCCAAAGTAATTTATACATTTGTGTAACATTCAACATCTTGTAACTAAATTGCTCTACAGAGTAGTTTATGTCATGGCCATTGTATTAATACTGTAAGATTCTGATTCACTTTTTACATGGGGCTTTGGTTTTGAAGAATATCATTTGTCAGGATATAGTGATCACATAAATATCAACTACTTCTGTGGACAGAGAAGTTCTGTCTCTTCTCCGTGACAGCTTGCTAAGGTTTCTTTTATTTCTTTTACTTTCTGCCTGAGACTGAAGGACAGCCTAGGCAGGATCTTTGTTTTAAAAAGTTTGTATTCCCTTTTATTGCTCCATTTCGTCTTTTGTGAAGTTATAACTTCTCCATTCCTTATTTGCCTAATTTGCATTTATTATTCTAAATCTCTTCTTGTAATAAATGAAATTTAAAGATATTAAAACTTGTGTGTAATTTAATTTCAGCTAAATATAAAAGCTCAGTCCTTAACATGGCACTCTCAATGATAAATCATTAGACAGGCCCATTAATTGTTACTTTTATTGTATAACAAGGGCCTTATTCTTTCATTCGCTTAATTATTCATTGTTTTTTACTTTCAGTACTTTTGAGCGCAGTTTCAATTGTTCTGTTTCTAGATCATAAATATTAAATAATGATTCTCAAAGTACCTGTGTAAAAACAAATGTCTTCTATTTTTCAACTTTTTTGGCTTAGTTAGCATTATTTCCCTGCTTACTGCTCTTTTCCGTTTTAGAAGTAACTTAGCTCCAATTTCCCTCATACAGTTCTAGATAAATGCTTTCACCTGATCTGGTCAGAGGCTTATTGTCCTAATATTTAAGAAGTATCTCTCAAAGAAGAAACCAAAACTTCATTGGCAACTTAGGTCAGGGGATTCCCCCCCCCCCCCACAGTAGAGTCTTATTATAAAGCAAATATCTTAGAACATACCAGTAGTTCAGAAAATATTTAATGAATAAATGAATATTATCTCAGAGGAATGAATCAATAATGTTCCTCTTAGTCTATGTTTTCATTAGTAGTATTTAAGCAACAGTGGAAGTTTAAAAATATAATAGAGTTTTCTGTTCCCAGCTATGGTGGAATTGTTTGGTATAGACACAAAGCTGATGCCAAGAAGTAGAGAAAGTTAAATTTAAAAAAAGCAACCAAACAAATATCTGTTTCATGGCACTGGAGAGATATTGGAGAAACCATGAACCCTCCTCCTTGACACACTAATTTTTTATCTTTTGAGTGCCAGAAGATTGTTTTAAATTCAGCTCTGCTTTTAGTGGCCATTTATTTTATATCTTAGACTCTAGCCTTGACCAGATTAATAATTCAGTAAATATTTTAAGGGGGGAACTGAAAAACACTGGGTTTGTATCTGACACCGCTTTCTCTTTGGGATCATGGCCCCATACTTTTTGGCTGATTTGTACGTCCTGTTGTATCTTTAGGTCTTCTCTTTTATTAATGTATGCTCTCCTCTTTATTATTGCCTCTTTCTGCACTGGAGAAGAGGTTAATTTGTTGCCCCCCACTCCTTAGTTCTTCAAGTAATTATGAACATTTAATTCTTAATCATTCAGTGAATATCAGCTTTCATTTATATTCAATTCAAATGTACACTGAATAAATGCTGTATATATTTGATTTCCTTAGTTATCAAGAGTATATCAATTAAAGCTACAATGCCATACCACTCTACACTTTAAAGGCATGGCTGTGGTAGGCAAAATTCTAAGATGACACATAACTCCAGCCATCGTTTAAGTCCCTTTACTGGGAAGATTATAGGACATCACTACTGTGATTATGTTACCTTAGGTGGCAAAAGGGATTTTCCATATGTAATTAAGGTTATCAATCAGTTGATTTTTGAGTTAATCAAAAAGTAGATAATCCAGATGTCCCTAACCTAATCATATGAGCCCTTGAAAAGCAGGGAGCGTTGGTTGGTTGGTTTGTTTCTTTTCCCAATTGGTAGCAGAAAAAGAAAAAAAAAATCAGAGAGATTTGGAGCATGAGAGGGCTTCGATGTGAGGGATGGTCTCCATTGCTGAGATGGGTGGGCCGTAGCCCCAGGAGCTCACAGGGGTCCGTAGCCAACAGCCAGCACAGTAGAGCAGACCTGAGTCCCACTGCTGGAAGGAAGTAAATTCTGCTAACAACCTGAATAAGTTTAGAAGTGGATTTTTCACACAGAGGCACTAGATGAGAGCCTGGTTGGGCTGACGCCTTGATGTTGGCCTTGTAAGACCCTAATCAGAGAACCCAGTTGAACCCACCTGGACTGCTCATCTACAGAACTGTGAGAAAATAAATGGGTGCTGTTTTAAGCTGCTAAGTTTGTGTTAATTCGTTATGCAGCAACAGAAAATTAATACAATGTTAAAATTTTAATAAGAAAAAAACTGGCAAAACCAAGTGTTGATGTGGATGTGGAACAACTGAAATTCTCTGTTGTTGGTCATGGAAATTAATACAGTTAATACTGTCAGTTCAAAATACCATTTGGCAGTTTCTACAAAAGCATAACATAGAACATAGGAACTTATTTTAGGGACAAATAAAGTTCTCTAGATAGTTTTTTAATACAAATATATTTGTACATGTATTAAAAGGCATAAGAATGTTTATAGAAAATTGAAATAGCCCAAACTGGAAATACCCTATGTCTATTACCAATAAAATATACAAATTGTGATATAATAATCCAATGGAAAGCTACACAGTTATAAGAATGAACCAGCTACTACTATACATGGGTGAATCTTACAAACATATATTGAATGAAATAAGACACACATGACAGAATAGGCTCGCAAAAGAGTATGATCCTATTTGTATATAAAGGTCCAAAATAGCCAAAATTTATCTATGGTAATATATGTGATAATAATAGTTAAGTTTTGAGGCTACAGTAGTGTTTGGGATGGAGTACCAGAGGAAATTTTAGGGTGCTGGCAATGTATTATTTATTGATCTTGATATTGATTTTAAGCAGGTGTGTTCATGTTGCAAAGATTTCATTTTACTGTAAAGGTATGGCTTGTACACTTTTCATTCTCCAATGAAAAGCTTTTTAAAAAACAGACTGTAAAGTGTTTCTGCTGTAGGCTTAAAAAAAAAGAAAAATTGCCCAAGGTCATATAGCTAGGGAGTGTGAGTGGAAAGACTTAGAGCAGAAAGCGATATTTAAGGATAATTTAATAATTAATGCTTTAATTGAATTTTATCTTTTATTTGACTGAAAATGGAAAAGGGGAAAAAGGATAAGTGAGAAGAGCTCATAAATAATTTTGACATTTACAATTAATTTTTTTAAAAAACAGTTTGCCGGGAGGATTCATACCATTCTGTAGTCTCATGTGCTGCTGTAGTTCTCACTCCTATGGAACCAACAATAGAAATGAAGAAAAGAGAAGAACCAAAATTTCCTGAGCCTTCCAAACAGTAAGTGGTTCATTTAATTTTTCAGGGCCTTATAAAATCAATTAGGTAACTGATCAGAATTATATTGCTCAGAAATTGTAAGTTACAATAAATGTGCTAATGGTAGTATAAAAAGAGCAGAAATACATTTTTTACATTTTTAAAAATCAATCTATTTCATATTGTCTCAATGAATAACTTCTGTGTCTCCTAATTTCATGTGTTTGAACCATTTTTCATTCAAGTTTCATTTTGTTACCTTATCTTAAAGACTCAGGTAAGTAGGCTGATGTGCTTTATTTCCTTAACACTGTGATTGTGGATACACTGTTTTTGGAGTACTTACTATATAGGTTTAGACTTTAATGGTCTAAAATGGAATCCATTTTTAATATCAAATTTTGAGCCTAAAGTTGGTTTGCATTTTTATAAGGAATATGTTATGATTTTAAAATATTTTTATTAAATTACCACAAATTAAAACTTTACATTATTTAATGTTTCCACATTTTTGCTAAACAGGCCAAGCTTTCATTTAAATTTAAATTTGATCTTATATTCAATAAATTATAGAGTTCTATTCTTATAATAGCCAAAGAGACTTAAATTCATGATAATAAATATAAGATACATAGACTTGAAATATTAAATAAATTAGGTTTATTTCTAGTTATACATTAAATAAATGAAAAGGAAAAAACCTCCTGATGATTTTTCAAAGAAAATAGTACCATGCCTGATTTAAGGTCTCAGAATGGATACTATGGGATATATAAGGTGCTACCAAGGATTGTGTGCTGTCCACCACATGAACAAGCTGGGATATACCTTGATGCAACTTTTTTTTTTTTAGTGGCAAGATATTTTTTAAATTTTAATTTTAATTATTTTGAGTACATTCTCCATTGTATTACATTGTATTATATTTTGCTTCTTGCATGTCTTTCTATGGGATAATAAGTTCTTAAAGACAGAGTTTCCTGGAATATGATCATTTTGATAGTCTTTGTGAAATCAATAAGAAAAACCCTTAATGTTACATTTGATAATGTTGAATTCAAATGGATCAATGTATGTATTGGATTGCATGAAGATATTCGGCATTAATATTCTCATTATAGGGGCGAGAAACTCTATCTAATTCAGAAAGTAATGACTGTAATTCAGTTTCAAGACAATCTAAAAGTGAAAACAATTTAACTGCTCCTAATACAGTTTAATTTTTAGGTTCCAAAAGCCATCTTTTATCTAATAGAAGGAAAATTACATTTGTTTGTCAATTGAATTATATTAGAAAGCTCAAATGTGTTTCCCTGCTATATGTGTATAAAACTTTCCTCATCCATTAATTAGGGTGATATCACCACCCTTATTGTATGATGTAAAATGATGTTGGTAAAGGATCTGAAATCTAATAATGTATAAAGTGCTAATTATGTTACGCTTTCCATAGATTCAACTATCAACATATGGATAACTTATAGATATATTAAAATTATTTTTTTCCTGAAGGTGCTTCTGAATGTAAGGCTAATATTTAAAGTTGTTGATCAGCCTTAGAGTCTCATACAAGTTTTGTATACCTTATCTGAAATGCTTGGGACCAGAAAGTGTTATGAATTTCATATTTTGTAATATTTGCATTATATCAGTTAAGCTTCCCAAATCCAAAAATCTGAAACTTGAAATACTTCAGTGAGCATTTGCTTTGAACATCATGCTGACACTCAAAAAATTTTGGATTTTGAGGCATTTCACTTTTCAGATTTTCAGATTTGGGCTGCTCAACCTGTATATCTAAAACCAATTAAAAATCTCCTCTGGCCCCCTTAAATTCTCAATTCTTTCTAACTTCCATATTTAAGTAAAGCTACCATCATTTTTATTTTCTTAAACTCTTGTTATGTTTCTTTCCTCACATCTCATATGCAATTAGTTATCAATTACTTGATTAATATCTCCATTATATCTTTATGACCATTTTAGCTGATCTGGAAGGCATATACATCTCATGTTCTAAATTATTCTAACATGTATCTTCTGTTGTGCTCTTAATGATGTCATTTATCAAATGAAAATTACATATGCCCTACATACTTCACACTGTTATTTTGAGAATTAAATGATAGGTGTGAATATATGGCAAAGAACACAAAATAGATATAAAGACAGTGATTAACTCACAACTCTTTATTTACCATTGAGAGAAGTCCATAGCAAACTGGTATCCGAAAAATTAAGCATGGTGGCAGTTACTGGTTCATGTAATTAAAAAAATATAAGGGTAGAAATTTCCTCAAGTATAGTTGAGTCTGGTCCTCAAAAGATTTCATCAAGCGTCGTTCTTTCTATATGCATCTCTTTGCTTTCCCGAGTGGAGTTTCTGTTTCCTGGGAGGTTTCTTTAGGGGTGACATTGGCGCATTCACCGGCAACTGGGATGGATTTTTATCTTTTCAATAAATTCAGTAGAAAGAGATTGTTTCTCTTTCCCTTTACTCAAAACAAGAAAGCCCCAGATTGTACTGTCATTGGCTTTGACTACCTTAGCTTGTTTGGCATGACCATTCTGAAACAATTGCTGTACCCAAAAGTATTTCATGATATGAAAGAGTAGAACCAGGTCACATGACAAGCCCTAAAGCACAGAATGAAGTTAAGAGGGAAAGGTGATTCCACACTTGAAATATTGGTGATATTGGTAAAAGAAGATGGAGATAGACAATGAGAAGTGAAAATAATGTTTATTCAATACAGGTAGTAATATTTTCATCATTAGTATTAAAAGTTGAGATTCTTTATTATATTTAAATTATAGATATTGAAATATTACAGCAAAATACAATATATGTATCTTCCTTCCTTATTTTAAATGATTTTTCACCTACTTAATTTTATTTCATGTTAGATTCAGTTGTGCTATTGAGAAGCAGTATAACTTGGTGGTTAGGAATTCAGGCGTTGGGCAGGTTTTTAATTTTTTTTAAACTTTCGGCTCCCACCCACCAGGAACCTAGGTTTCCACGACCCACTGTGCTGGGAATTCCCTGCTCAAATGGCCCGGGGTGCTGCCCTCTGGGTGTAGAACCCACAGTGCATAGGCTGCAGAGGAAGAGCGGATCACCATCATGGTGGACAGAGATTTGAGGGGCACTTAGGCTAGACAGGTCCTGGATGTGTAGGAGGAGTCCAGGGTGGGAAGAATAAGGAAGCAGGTTACATGTCTTGTCAATTAAGCTATATCAACTGATATCATTTGTGGGACAATTCATTGCCGTTATTCTTTCGTGTTTTATATTATCTCTATTCAACTTATTGGAAGATGTGGGCTCATCATTCTTTGGTTTGCTTTATAAAACTGGGACAGGGCAAGGCTTTTTGTTTTTCTGAACCCTGGTTCTCTTACCTGTAAAACAAACATTAGCAACACAGGGAAATTCTAATAAGCAAAAGTAGGAATGCATGTTGTAAAATGTGAAGGAGCAATACTTTTCTTCTTTGCTTTATAGAGACATCTAAAATAAACATTCATTAACATTATCAAATCTCTTTGAATTAAAGGATCTCCATGATTGATGGAAAAATCAAGGTACTTGTAGACTAATTGACTCCTTTGTGCTCCTGTAACACCTGGTCACCTCTATTATGGTACTTCTTAAAATTATAATTGCATATATTTTTCGCTCTCTCACCAGACTTTAAAGAGAGGTATGTTTCGAGGACAGGTGTTTTCTGTCAATCTTTTTTTTTTAATCTCCCCTGCTTAGCACAAAATTTTATATTTTGTGGGCATTGAATAATTATCTGGATAATTACTTGTTGAATTTATAAATGTATTGTTTAAAATTATATATTTGTTCAATAACACTGATATAGATCACATTAAGTATCATGCACTGTCCTCAGCTTTACAAATATTAACTCATTTCATCCTCCCCACAACATTATGTGCTGGTATATCCCCAAGTTACAGCTCTCCAACAAAGGCATTGGAGATTAAGTAACATGTCCATGATTAACACTCTTAAAAGAGAACATATTGTACTTTCTTTTAAATTACTTTAATTACTAAATTTAGAATCTGACACACTATGCAATCATTCTTTTTTTTAATATAGTTCTTTTTGTAGGCTTTTACAACCTAAAAAATACGAATGTGATTATAAACCAATAATGCCAAAGATGATTAGCATTTGCAAATCAACAGAATAAATAGAAGAACTTGAGTAACAAAATTCTTCACTGTCGATTATCACAATTAATCAGTACATGTTTGTTTATGCATATATTTCTTCTCAAGTGAGCCAAAAAGAAAAGAAAACTGTTTTTTCCATGCCTCTGTCCTACTTAATATCCTTCATTTTACTAGCTATTTTTTACGACTTTTTTTGTTCGTTTCTTTCTTTTACATTTCTTTGGAAAATAACCTTTATTAAGCTTATGTCAATAAAGCTAAAATTACACATTTTGCAGGGCATAAAGAGACACATATGAATTTAGAGAACTAGTAGAAGATGGAAAAAATAAACAGTTTTTCTCCCAAGCAATACATCCATTCAAAATGTCACATGCATTATGAGATACTATAATACAGTACACCAAAATACAGTATCATTAAAAGAATTTAGATACATTATTGTGACTTTTACTTTTTTTACATAATATAATTTAGTATTTTCCTTGTAATTTGGGACCAGAAATAATGACATGTGCATGGTTCTGTGTGGGTATAAAAGTCATAATGAAGAGCTATAAGGAATATATGTATTATAGAGATTGTGGTATAAGGAGGGATTTTATAACAGCCAATGGATGTAGTGAGCTTCTCGTCACTGAAAATTTTATGTGACTATCCGACAAGCATAATGTAGGTGGATTCAAGCATTGTAGAGCTAATGGGACCTAATGGGACCCAACAATCTTTAAAATCCCTTCCAATCCGAAGAATCTATTCCTAACCAGGTCAAATGCACTTTATTATTATTGTTGTTATTGTTAAAATCAAAATATTTTCTGTCTCTTTGATTTAAAAAATGTTATATTTAGTTAATAACAATTAATATATAACTTGATTAATTACAAAAAGATTATCCCCTATAATATGCTGAAATGAAAAATAATAAATAAATAATTAAAAAAACATTGTATAGCTATAAGGTGATTTTTATTTTTTTTAATCTAAACTAAGGTATAAGAAAAGATTTGTAAAGGGTGGTTTTTTTTGTATCAGTTATTTTATTTGTATTTTCTATGTGTTTAAGTTATTCTGTATCAGTTATAATGTCACCCCTGATTGATTTTTTTTTCCTACTCTTATTGGGAAGAATTTTTGTTTTTCATTTAGTATGTGTTAGGATGGTTGAATATTTAAAAAGAAAAACAATGTTGCACTTTTGGGATTTCTGATAAATTAGTGTGGTGCCAAATTTCTGTGTTCTCTGTAAAATATTAGTATTATGTGGTACTTCTTTATGTCAGTAGTTTACATAAATCTACTTTTAGTGTCAAATAGTTCATTATACTTTACTAAATTTAATTAAATTATAATCTCCTCTTATGTGGATGTCAAGAAATTAGTAAAATTCTAAAATGTCAAGGATTTGTCATTTTAGAATTTAAATAAACAGCCATACCATGTCATGGAAAGAACATAAATAAAATATATAAATTGGGATCATGTCCCTAGCTCTCTCATAATCTGTATGTCTCACCTTAAGTAAATCATTTGATCTCTGTGTTCTTTAGTTAAAACCTCTTTGAAATGAAGCATTTAAAATAAATATTTTCTGAGGTCATATAATCTCTTACTTTGACAATGTGTTGCTCTTTGAACATTTCTTTATGCTATATAATTTCAAAATACTTGATAAAATGAGGAATAAGAATTATTTGTGAATTTATAATAATTTTTTATTTTTAAATGTTTTGTGATTTAGAAGCCGTTCTATTATGTTTACATCAAGCTATAAACTGTAATGTCTTCTGAACAAAAACCTGTCACATTGCAAATGTAAATTGAAACATTTTTCCTCTCTTAGTAACACATCATGTTTCAACATGTTTTATTTTTTGTGTTCCAGTCATAAACTGATTAACTGAATAATGTCAAGGACTGAGTTAAGTGTGTGACTGCCAAGAGTCAATATTACACAAATAAAATGCACTGAGTTTTATGTTTGTACTCTTTTTTTTGTCCTAAGGGTATTATTTCTATTTCGTTACAAATAACTATGGAAATAACCCCATGGACTTGATCATCCACTCTGAATGGGGTAATGTAGTAACGCTAGAGAGTAATCTCCTTTTCTTTATTTCCCATTTTACCATTTGGAATTCAGATATTTCAAGAGAAACACGTTGTGTAGCCAAAAAAAATCAAAACAAAATTATTGCATTATATTGAACTGTGTGCACATACTTAATCATTTAATTAGAATAAGAAACACAGTATAAAGCATTTTACAAATGAGTGAAAGTTTACTTTCAGAAAATTGATCATGTCAGAAAAATTTGAATGAAAGCATCTTAGTGATATTACAGACAGAAATTTTACGATTTAAATTCAATGTAGTTTCCATATATTTCAGATCATTAATTACCTGGCAGTTTAAATTTTTTGCATGATAAATAGCTACCATTTCAATTTAAAACTGAATACTTGATTAAATTTTATGGTTATAAGATTAATGTGCCACAAAGAAATATTTTTCTCCTTACTATAGAAAGAAAAAAAAAACAAACAAGTAAAGACTTGTTACACCTACTTTACTATTAACCCAGTTATTGATCACATTTCCTCCCATACTTGTAGTTGATTTTGAGAGGAAAAGAAGTTATTAGAAACTACTTAATACTCCCTGAAAGAAACTGGACATGGTTTATTTTACTCAGTTGCACCAATAAGGGACTGGGAATGTTACAACAGCAACTGAACATTACAACTTCTTTTGCAGTTTTTATCTTCTTGGCACGGCTGAAATAGCTGTAAAAGTCCTTTGTTGATCTAGAAGCCCTGGAGAGAGTATTCTGTAACAACTCAGTGCACCATCGAGAGTGAACTGAGAGCAAAATGGAAGTGAAAAGCAAACTATGTGCATTGTCAGGTGGTGTTGAACACACTGTTAAAAACCAATTTTCTTCAGAAACTTGGTTGAATGGATGCAACTATTCATGGAGGGTGTTCTGTGTCTCAACAGTAAGGACACAGTTTGGTTTTTGTTTTACTGCTGTATCTTCCCACTATTAACACGGTGGATGACTTCTAGTGCCAGGAGAAATTACTTCGGTTATAAGGTCAGAGACAGTCGTGCGCCATTTCCTGTTTATCGGTACTCTCTTAGATTATAAATGGCAGATACCCAACTCAAAAAGATATTAATATTAAGGATCCTCCCCAAAGAAGTAGACTCACAGAAATTTAGAATGTAAATTTCTTCAGGCAACATTTCTTATATTTTTCTTCTGTAAATATTTTGTATACGTGTGATTATTTTGTACCAGTAGGAAGAATACTGCTGTCAAAACAGGCGTTGTGTATCCTTTATAAATTAGATTCAATTGGCACGGAAATAACTCATTGTTGCAATTTTGAGTTTCAGAAATATACCTGCTCTTGTTAAATTCATAGATACTAGGCATTAATCTGTGATCTTGTTCAAAATACAAGTATTAATAAAAATCTCATATTAAGATTGCACTATAATTTTATATCAATAATGGTGGTATTTAACCTTTATAAATGTTATGTTACAAACTAGCATTTCCACTTTTCATGTGTAGCCCTGTTACCTCATAGTAATAACAAAATTTTTCAAAAAACATATTAAAACCACTCATTGAGATATATATATATATATATATATATAAATCTGAAAGCAGGAATTTATCAAGTGTAAAATATTATGTCTAAACAATTTAAATTGAGAAAATGATAACAAATGTAAACTGTTTATTCACAGGAAACTACGTGACCAAGTTTATGATGAAAATTTGAAGAATAAGTTTAATAAGGTTTCACTGTATTGGCTCATGGAAATTGTATGAAAAAGTGAACCATGTGCTGTTTTCTATACTACTTACACCCTTACACTGAAGGGGAGTTTGTTAGGAAGCTGCAAGACTTTAATTTCAGGGTAGAACCAGTCAACAGTTTTATCAAAGTATTGAATGATGTATGAATCCTCCTTTTTAAAATTGTGATAAAATGCTGCAACTGCTGTGGAAAACAACGTGGTGGTCCCTCAAAAAATTGAACGTAGAATAATATATGATCTAGCAATTCCACTTCTAGTTCCACTTCTGGTTATATATTCAAAAGAATTGCAAACAGAGACTTGAACAGATATTTGTACCTTCAAGTTTAGAGCAGTATCATTCACAATAGCCAAAAGATAGAAGCAAACCAAGTGTCCATCACAGTATATAAATACAATGAAATATGATTTGGCTTTGAAAAGGAAGGAGATACTGACGAAGGCAGGCACTGTTCCTCTGATTCACTGGTGCATTTGAAAGGCTTTGCATAGTGCCAGATTCTAGAAGGGGCTCAGTAAACATGCATGGAGTGAATGGCTGAAAGAATGAGTAACTAATCTAGTATTTAAAGAGTTGCAATAGAGATGTTGACACTTAGGAGAAAGGCTTCTTACAAGGAGTGAAGTTTGAGCAGTCTTGAATGTTCATAGGAGTTTACCACACAGAAAAAAAATGGGAGGCCGGGTGCGGTGGCTCACGCCTGTAATCCTAGCACTCTGGGAGGCCGAGGCGGGAGGATCGTTTGAGCTCAGGAATTCGAGGCCAGCCTGAGCAAGAGCGAGACCCTGTCTCTACTAAAAATAGAAAGAAATTATATGGACAGCTAAAAATATACATATAGAAAAAATTAGCCAGGCATGGTGGCGCATGCCTGTAGTCCCAGCTACTCGGGAGGCTGAGGCAGGAGGATTGCTTGAGTCCAGGAGTTTGAGGTTGCTGTGAGCCAAGCTGACGCCACGGCACTCTAGCCCGGGCAACACAGTGAGACTCTGTCTCAAAAAAAAAAAAAAAAATGGGAAAGTTGGGCCTTCGGAGATCACACATTCCCTGTCCCTGAATGACCATTTGTGAGAAAATTTAAAATGGGTGGTTGTACTAGGTGATCATTTAAATCCTCTATTCCCATATTTTTAAGTTAAAAAGTCTCATGTATATATAAAGATGATATGTATAAGAAAAAGCCTCAGTATGAATCTAGTAAATATGGGGACCAAAATTTTACAAGAAATGGTGAGAAAATATTGAGATAACTGGAAATGAGACAATATGAAGATAATTTGTTTACCTTATATTTTATAACATTTAGGTTATAATTATAACTTTGAGAAAGGTACAAAATAGGATTCTAGCTCTCAAGATACGATATCCTTCACTTGAGTTTCAAATAATGATGTTAAACATGGTCATTTTCATAAGAATATACCAGGATTTCACTGTGCTTCTGAATAGCCTTTTAAAATCATTAATTAAAGTAAAAATCATCTTTCAAGCACCTTGTGCTAAGGATGGGGATAGGGATGGCAGGAAAGGCTTGAGGAAGGATTGATTTTATAAGCAGTCAGTTCACTAGTGAATATTTTATTGTACGGCAAATTTTACTTCTCTACACAGAATCATAAATATAGCGTCTTGGATAATACATACCAGAATAATGAGACTGCCTTCTACTTTATTGAGTTTGGAATTAATAATTAATGATACAGGTAGATAATTCTCTGAATTCATGATTAGGTTTTCTCTGATAACAAAAGCCATTTTTCAACTTTTATTTCTTTCAAGGAGCATACTCCCTTGATTCATGTTTCAGTGTATTACACAGGGTCATTAACACCAGTGTACCAGAAGAAGATAAAGAGAAAATATTTCCACATAGAGAAATAGAATATGACCTCAAGTATTAAAAATGAATTCCAACATCTTGGATCTCAATCTTATAGGTTGAAAACCTTCTTATTTTGAGCTGCAAGTGAGAACTAGTGTGCTATTTTAAGATTTATCCTTTCTAGACAGGTTTAGGAAGTATATAGGACAGTGTTAAAGAGCTCAGTCTTTCTTGGGAGTCAGCATTCTTATAATATCAATTGAGAGCTGGCTGATCTTGGGCAAAGTGGGAAATTGTTAACAAGTTGGACTCCACTTATAGATTCTTGTTTTATTTCTTGAAAGTTAGATGACGTTTCAAACTTGAGCAAACTACACAATCTCTCTGAATCTCAGAGATTTATACATTTGGAAATTTATGCTTCGTTTGTCAGCTTCATTAGAGAGATAAAAACAAGTGGCTGCACAGATTAAGTGTATAGTCAGTGCTCAATAGTGGCGAGAAATTTTATGGAAGACTACCCGCTTTACTCAAATAAAACTTAAAATAAAATTCTACTATTAAGTCAACTCCCTGCACCTTAACACCAATGGTTCCAATTCCAACATACTTTTAGAACAGTTCCTGCCATTGACAGGGAATGGATATGTCAGGTTTAAGTGTGAAAATGTCGTTTCTTGACACTATCATGGCTGAGGAATGACCAGACGCACCAAAGTAAGGCAAGCACGAAAATGAGGTTTATTGAGGAGAGAAAGACAGGATTATAGGGCAAGAACAAGATACAGGTTTAACAGAGCATGGTACATACGCCACAGCTTTTTTGATGTGTATAGCCCATGCTTTGATTACTAAACCTGGTTCTCCTTGCCTACATACCTGATTTCTTTAGTTTCTCTCTGTTCCTATTCACATTCTTTCCAGATGCTCTTACAGTTTCTAGCTCTTGATCTTAATCTGATTTCAACATTATACTGCTTGCAAATTAAATATTAAAATGACTTAATTCTTCTCTACTCTAACAAACCTGGTCCAATTTTCCCCTGAGGTAATTGTTTGTATGAACAGTAGTGATGTGTACAGTCTCCCCTTCAATTTTAGAGAATTGGATTCTATGTTGGGAAAGTCACTTAAGATTTTATGTCCTGGTCACTTCTTGTTGAAAGGATTGCTGTCCAATAACCTAGTCCAAGATGGTTGTGATTAGAGAACAGTGCTTTAAAAACTATAAGATTTCTATTGTTATGAATTTGACTTGGATTAACATGACCATTGTAAATGACCAGCTTGGTGCTGATCTCCCAGGTTGGTTAGCTTATTAAGACCTGTTACTACTTACTTAGTTTAGAAATGGATCTTAGCCATCTGCTAGGCAGTTCCAGTGGAGCTGCATTGATACCTATTTTCCTTCATCCTTATAGGCAACTGAGTGCCTCAGAAAATAGATGGCAATATATTTCATGCCAGCAAAATATAAAAATAATTTCTCTAAATACATAATACCCTACAGTATAATGTAATTAATTATATTTGAGCTAAAAGATGCCCACTGATTTTTTATGAGTACTTAAGTAAGCAGAAATAGCAAGTAATAATAACACAAATGAACAATAATTTATAGCTTATATTATCATTTATTTTTAATTACACTTCTAAGGTTCTATAAGGCAGAGATGATGATGTTACAGATGGAGATATCGAAGATCCAATACATTAAATAAAAGGCCACATTTATACAGTTTGGGATTCTAGATTCTAGATAGATATTTCTATAATTATCAGGCCCCTGCAACAGTGGGATAGAATGGCAGGGAGGAGAAGATAGAATGAAACTAGTTTGTCTTTACTGCTGAAAGACAGTCAGACATTAAAAATGAATTAAGGTCAACTTATGTTTTTATTTTCCTCACGAAAAGCATTCATTCATAATAAAGCAAAAATGTTTTATTATGGTATCTGTTCAGAGTTTAAAAATAAACGGAAACCTCTCAAAGAATAAACAGTGCCTATTTTATGATGCAACTTTACTAATACTGCTGGAACATAATTTATATAATATCCATCCAGAGTGATTCAATGAAAGCACAATAGATGCCACTTGAAGTCACAACAATTAAAGAAGCTTAATAGAATGGCCTCAGTTCCTATGGTGATAGTTATAGATATACTGAGGGACAGCATGAGAGGTGTAAAGAAATCATTGTGTTCTTTTCAGAAAATGATCTGTGACACATTTACTGAAGAGTAGAAAGTAGAAAAACTCACACTTATTATTTTACTCAATACCATCTGTATTTAGGACTTAGAATTTAATGCAAATGCATTCAATATGAAGTATTAAACCATAGATTCAAATGGAATTGAAAGCAGAAGTTCATCACTAGATCTCCTACATTTCATCATTTATAAAGGACAAGAAGATTTTATT
>CM052454.1:5157391-5197179 GCA_028533085.1 Varecia variegata
CAAGAAGATTTTATTGTCTTAGAATTGTTTTGTCCTCATAAACTGAGGCATGATTTTTGTTGTCAAATTTTTATGGGGTCTTCAGACTAACCTTTGAATGAATATATTGCTCATTTTATTCAAACACCACTCAGTTTAATCAACCATGATTCATTCAACCAATATTTTCCTCAAAATAGATTGAAACTAATTGAAAACGCCAAGAAAATAAAAGTCATCAAATACATAGAAGAAAAGAAAGACTAAGATGAATCATTATTTGTTTATGAATTATTATGTTTTGCAATGTTAAACATCAAAATAATATTACAAAATTACTTTTTACAACTGACAGATTTTCCACAATACCAGCAGTCCTCATTTTGCATGGTATCATGTTAACTGAAACCCGTGCATATTGGAACCACGTCCTGGTTTTGGTTAAATTGCAGTTACTGCAGAACCATGCTGAAGTGAGGACATGCTTCTGATATGTACGAGCTTCAGTTAGCATGGTACTATGCAAAGAGAAGAATGTTGCATTTAAACTGTTACATAATTCCTATATTATACTATGATGACAAAGCAAGCCAGAATCATTAATCATTATTAATATATATGGGCCATATGAAGGAGTAGTTTGTTCTTTTTTTCTTACTTCATCCTTCTTACAACTAAGAATGAAAACACATTCACCATATACTTTAGCCATATAATTTTCTCTAATATATCTTAAATAATTTGCTTTTATTAATATAAACTGGGGGAAACTTGGAGCATTTTTGGGACAATGTGATGTTTAATCATGAAAGATACTTAATGCTTCATTAAAAATGCAGTTTTTTTGAAAAAAAATCCTTGCTGGATTCCGGAAAAGGGTAGAAGTAGCACAACGCAAACATGTAATGTGATAATAACTTAGAAATAAAATAATGAAAATCAGTAGAAGGCCAAAGAAAAATATAAATTACTGTATTAGTCAGGTTTTGCTGAACTAAGTGTTGCATAAGAAACAACTGCACCTGTCAGTGCTCATTGGTCTTTGGATTAATTGTGGTTCTGCTTTGCTTGCTTGGAATTGGCTAAAGTGACTTGGTTTTGGCTAAGGGTTGGATTCAGGTCTGGTATACTTGTCTGCTCATTCCGGCATCTGTAGCAATTCAGGATGTGCTTTTCTCATAGAGAAGTGTAGGAAGACAAGAGGGTGAGTT
Source organism: Varecia variegata (assembly GCA_028533085.1). Classification (NCBI taxonomy): domain Eukaryota; kingdom Metazoa; phylum Chordata; class Mammalia; order Primates; family Lemuridae; genus Varecia; species Varecia variegata. Next base: position 5,158,582 of record CM052454.1, read on the forward strand.
AGAATCATGAAATGTCTCTTAAAGAACACAGTAAAAACTAGCTCTGGTACTTCTGCCCACATTCCGCTGGTTACAGCAAGTCTCATGGATAAGTGCAAACTCAGTGAAGCCAGAAGATGTACTTTGCTCATGGGGAAACTATAGCAAGGGAGAGGAGGGAGGGAAAAGTTGTGGACAACAGGTATTATACAACACATACACCATCCATGGGTTTTAATGTACTTTCTGTGATTGAGCCTTAATGTTTATTTTGATTATGGTTGTCCCCTCTTATCCACAGGGGATATATTCCAAGAACCCTAGTGGATGCCTAAAACCATGGGTAGTAGTGAACCCCACATATACTATGTTTTTTCATATATGTATATACCTATAATAAATTTTAATTTATAAATTAGGCACAGCAAGAGATTAACAATAACTGATGATAAAATAGAACAATTGTGACAATATACTGTAATAAAAGCTGTATGAATGTGATCTTCTCCTCTCTTTCTCTCTCTCTGTCTCTCTCAAAATATCTTTTATGTGATATTTTTGGATTTCAGTTGACCACAGATATCCAAAACCATGGAAAGCAAACTGCAGTTAAGTGGGGACTATTTGTATATTAATAGACAGTAAAAAAGCCAAAACACTATGATTTACAAAGTTCCTATTACATTCAGAATGTTAACAATTTTGATAAGGTTTAAGTCGAGAACATACCATAAAACCTGACGTATAATACACATTTGAAGTAAAAGTTACAAAGCCTTACAGCCTCATTTCAAAATCAATTGATATTATTTTTCTATAAACAATTGTCTGATTTAATATTATTTCATTGTAGACAGGTACTGTAAATTTTAGATGATAAAAAATTCTAGTCTTGTCTATTCTGTAACAAGGCATTAATGTTTTCCATAAAATGATATCTTGCCTAATATTCTTGAAGTCTTCATGTTCACATCACAAAATAAAATAGAAAAGAAATTCTTCCTATGTGTTTTATATATTTACAAGTCTTATTTTGTTTTTCAGGTCACATGTAAAACCACTTAAGGTTTTTAAACAGAGGCAGAAATCAAGATAAAGATTAAAATTAGGCATTATTTTCCTCTAAAATGTGAATAGACATTTATTTAAGTCTATTGATAAGTTTTGAAAAGTTTTTCTGCAAGTGATGAATCAATTATTTTATAATAAATATTTAAGCCCTAATTAATTAAGAAATCTATCAATAAGCTCCATATTTCTAATAATAAATTATGAAATATATGTATATTAGAGTCAGATTTTAAAGCCTTATTACATATGGCTAAATCCATGCCCTGGATCCACAATGTTAATTTGATACTGTGTTTAAGGTGCCTACTATATGCAAGGTGCCTGTACTAAATGTATGTCTTCCAGATTCCCAAGGTAAACAGTACTGTGCTTCTTACTCCAGAATTACCAGAAAATATCTTTAAATACGAACTGTTGCCCTCTCTCCTGCTCAGATGTCTTCCGTTTGTGGACTACTTCTTTGATTGCGTAGCAAAAACTGCGTGTGTGATGAAATTTGGAACACTGGTTAATAGTACTTGAATCAAACTCTTCATTTTCCTTCACAGGCTCCTCTTGGTTTCTGAACATGCCTCTGGACTAATATTAATATATATTATTTATCAATGGCCTTGTTTTTATTTTTTTCACACCATCTGTTTACCTGAGCTTGTATGATGTCTTTGTAACTAGTCCTGACCAAACCAAAGTTGTTCCACTCCTGGTTCTAACAAACTAATCAAATTGGCATCCTAACCCTAGAAACAGAATTTTTGTCAGATCTTAGTGATAGGTATAAACAAGGAAAAGATGAATAAACCTACAGGACTGTTCCCTTATAGCTTGAAGTTTTAGGGCACCCTCTACAAGGACTGTTTAAATAATTTTGCCTATGACCAAGCCATCAGTTATGTCTCTTTCGGGGGTTAATTCAGAAAGTAGCTAGAGACACTTATTTCATGGAAAAACACAAACATGGAGGGACCAAATCAGTTATTTGTAAAAACGATTCGACTTTAAAATTGCAATATATCAAAATACATGAAATCAAAGAAGAGAAATCTAAAAGCACTGTGTCTTATATTTCTTTTCTATTAATGGTTTCTTTTGTGCCAGTCACTATTTTTGCTTTTTTTTTTTTTTTCATTTTGCCTTTTTTTTTTTTCCAGTTTGCAATCAATGAAGATCCTGGTGCTTAAAGGCCACTTTGCCCTCCATCCCTTTTTTTTCCATGCTAGAAAACATTATCTCTATGTATTCATCATGTACTAGATTAATTCTGAGCTGCTGCTTTTTAATACTATTTTGAAGCCCCAGGTAGTTGATCTGTCTTTTGAATTATCCCACAAATGTTCTAAAATTTAAGTATGATTTTTATAATCAGGAAAAAAACTAAGAGTGAGAAAAAGTCTGTTTTACTTGGTCCACATCTTTTAAATAATATCTATATCGCTTTACCTGGAAATAATGCTAGAGCATAGGTCAATAAAATATCTAAAGAGAAGCAACCGATGAAACACACAAGCTAGCAAGTAAAAAAATAAATAAGAAAAATAAATGTTTTTATTATAAAATATAAAGTCGTATTTTGGAGGCAATACGTTATGAAACTTCAATATCATACCAAACATAGGAAATTAATAGCAGCCCTGCATTGTTTCAGAGTTTTATGTATTTATAAATATAATACACATGGTAACAATAATTGAGAACAAAAGAAAACTAAAATTCTGACTAAAAACAAACAAAAATTAGAATGTTTCAGAAGTAGACTATGGCAAATATAAAAAATAGGGAGAAAAGAAGTATAGTCTGTAACTTTCTGAAATAGTCTCACTTTTTCAATTTTCTTCTGGAAACTAATATAGAAAGATAAAAAAGTCAAATTTTGAAGAAGAATTTATTCTTTTGTACCTTTATTGACCATTATGAATTCATTTTTAAGTAACTTATTCTTGATTATGATAAATGTATTTGATAGTCATAGGAGTTTCACTTGGAAAAGATAAAAGATTTTATAGTAATAAAATGTTGGCTAAGTAGCTAATTATTGCATTCTGGTCTTTAAAATGACATAAAAATTCTAGATTCTCGTAATTAATGGTATTAATATCTGTTGATATAAAATGAGACTGTGTGAATCTAGAGGTCATAAACATTGTCATATTTAGAAGATTATGTTTTAGCAAGTAAATTGTGTCCTTTGACTTAAGAATAATTACTTCTCATTTGTCTCTACTCTTTTTGTTTTGACCGTTGATAACAAGCAAGTTTGTCCTCTAGATGCATTTTAATTACTTCTATGACAGCTGAACTATTATTCTCTATGTTCATTGTGGGTAAATGTCAATAGAAAAATTTTACTATAAATATGACTTTCTAAAAAATTAAGTACACTATATAACAACATACAAAATTATAAAGGAAAATATAACATTTTAAAAGCTAAAGATTAATAATTTTAGAGTTTCTAAAATTCTGTCTCTAAGTAGCACAGCACTTTGAAAATAGGAGGAACTGAATAAATATTCTGTTAAAATTATTTAAATTATTTTGTTCTCAGAACATGTATGCAATTGTTTTCATCAATTTTTATTCTTATACTCTATAAAATGTAGTCTAATGGAATTTAGAAAGAAACATTTTTCTTTGAAAATGTTTCTCAAATTTTTCTTTGAAATATAATTTTCAAACTAAAATATAATTACCCAAAGAAAATAAAACTTATACATAGCATTCCATATTTTATTAGTATTTTAATAATTTATATAATTATCTTCTATTATTTGAATGAACTAGAATTTTAGTATGAAGACTAAAGCATTTAGAATAATTATTCATATGAAATGTTAGTTTTGCTCAAGAATTGCAGGCAAATATTTAAATACCTGTTTAATATGAGATTAGTGTTGTGTAAACATCAATGTACCTTCTTTTTTTCATGGTTGCTTATTCTGTAGCTTCAGATATAAAGGAAAAATCCTCATATTATTTTTGAAGTGGAATGAAATCTTTTGAGATTTCCACAAATCTGTTTTCAAATTATATTAATTCTTAATTCATTATGTATTAAAATTAAACAATAATATAATTTCTCTGTTTTACTATGAAAGGACTATTTGGTCTTAGAATCATATTCAAATAATATTTGTACCTATTAATGAAAATGTGTTGCATTTCATTTTGAAGGAAGCCTTCAGTAATCTGATACATTGTTGTAATAGCCATGGATCTCTGTGTGGATGACTAGATAAACATGGATATTCATTTCAGGATTGGTACTGATGCATAATTTAAGATGTATCTGGTTTTTATATGGATTAAGTTTTGTATTTTGGTACAGGCATTTTGCTGTATCTCATGAGGTTGTACAGAGAGGTTTCTAGTTTCTAAAAAGACTTGCCTAATTTGTACCTGCTTCTTCTTGCACTCATAACTTTGAAAATTTCTGTTTTTCTTTATTGATTGCAAAATCATATCATTTATATCAAATAGAGTATCCCTTGACCACTATTATCATTATTTATCTCACTTGCTTTGAGCCTTCACTTAGAAAATTCTTAATGTAATTGTTAATGAATGAACCCAATCATGATCTGTGGTAGTTTATATGTATATATTCTTATAGATAGGGGTGTATAAATGTATATATGTGTTTAGATATGTTATAGGGAGCTAGAGATAAAGACAGATTTAGTGATACAGATAGAAATAGAAATACATGTAGAGATTTTAAATAGGGGTGGAAAATAAGACAAAAATGCAAGATGCATTCCATAGTTTTTATGGTCTAGGATAGTCAATTGAAACTATATGGAATTTATCCAATATGGAATACAATGATAAATTAAGATCTCAGGGCCGGGCGCGGTGGCTCACGCCTGTAATCCTAGCACTCTGGGAGGCCGAGGCGGGCGGATCGTTTGAGCTCAGGAGTTCGAGACCAGCCTGAGCAAGAGCGAGACCCTGTCTCTACTAAAAATAGAAAGAAATTATATGGACAGCTAAAAATATATATAGAAAAAATTAGTCGGGCATGGTGGTGCATGCCTGTAGTCCCAGCTACTCGGGAGGCTGAGGCAGAAGAATTGCTTGAGCCCAGGAGTTTGAGGTTGCTGTGAGCTAGGCTGACACCATGGCACTCCAGCCTGGGCAACAGAGTGAGACTCTGTCTCAAAAAAAAAACAAACAAACAAAACAGATCTCAGGAATGGTCACCAATGTTTGTTGAATGGTTTTCTGCATTAGGCATGGTAATAGGCACTTTTTAATCAAGATACTAATACCGCAGAAGGAAATGTTTTCCTTACCATGACATGATGAAGTGAATTCAAACCATCAAAAATTATCTAACTTTTCTGAGCCTTGGTTCTGTAAAATGGTGAAGAAGAATTTCATGCAAGTGCTAGACCTTCAAAAACTATTTGTTGAGATACGCCCATTAGTGTCTCTTCATCTTTCTTAACCCTCCAGGTAAAATTGCTCTCCTTTTCTGCTTCTACAAAACTGGGATCTTATCTCTATAATCCACTTATAACTTTGTCTTGTGATCCCATTTGCATGTCTTCTTAGGAACAAAGGGATGTTTTATTCAACTTCTACCCTCTATACCTTGGTCAGCCCTAGCACCTGTAGTTGCCCAGTAAATGTTTCTTGAATTAGTGTATGAGTATGAGAATCAAAGTTCTAAACTTTCTAGTTTTCTTTCTGAGTATATGGGTTATCTGTATCAAGAAAGAGATCATTCCTAAAAGGATAGCATTAATCTACAGCAAGCCAGTGATCATTTAAAAACATCATTTTTGAAGTATTCATGTAGTTAGTTTTCTTATAGTCAGAAAAAAGTGGAGGTTAGAAAATATTTTTTCATGTCATAAACAAAATTCTGATGAAAAAACATAAGTAAATTTTAATAAGCTTAATAAGTAAAGTTTATAAGTAAAATAAAAACTACTTATATTTTTCTTATTGAGTTTTTGGAACTTCATTAAGCACTATTATGCTTGGCTTATATTTCAGCTTACATTTTTTTATTCATGTAAATACATGTGTCTCAGTACTTAAATATGAACTTTGAAAAATAACAAGCATTGTTAAGTTAAACATTGTTAAACTAATGGGTTACATTCTGCATTCTATATTTCATTCAAGTTGCCTTTCATTTTAGACACTAAGTATTCTTTTCTAGCTTACATACAAATAATTTAATTCTGTTCCTAACAAGTAGAGGGATAGGTTTGGTTGACATGTTCTCTTTTCAGTTCTTTTGTCCCTTAAAGAAAATCCTTAAGTCGTTATTGTATGATTTTACTGTCTCTCTTTTATGGAGAATTTTGACATCTATCAAGGAAAATTGAAGAATTAAATGAAGCATAAAGGAATGTGGTTTTGTACATAGAAATAAAATCCAAGCATGAAAGAACACACTAGTTTTGTTCTCAACACTGATTGCTATTTGCTAAAACAGCAGTGATTATCTCTTTCGTGTATCCCAGAGCAATAAAATCATAATGACTCAGAACAAGCTGAAAAAAAAAAATAGACATGTTTTAAGTTGTACCATTATTCCTTACCACCCTTTCTTCATCCCTTAAAAATGGGAAAGAGAATATGAGGCATATGAGGAAAAAAGAAAAAAATAATCAAGAATGATAGAGGATTTTGTACAGTCTAAGCAGTATCCAAATACTGTTTGGATGAAACGGTAGAAAAATGTACATCTATCTAATTTCCAACTGTGATAGTTAATCTCTGAGATTTTTTTGGTTTATTTTTCTTGCTTGGAGAATTGCTACATGATTTCTTTCTGGCAAACAGAAATAGAGATAGAGATCGAAATATATGTATAGATCTTCTATAGGGGTAAAAAAGAAAGACAAAAATACAAGCTTCCATAGTTTTTATGGTCTATAATGGTCAATTTAAACTGTACAGCAGTTATCCAATATGGAATAGTGGGGAAAAAGAGATAAAAGGTGTGTTTTTGTATATATTCATTCACATCCTTTTCTAATCAAGGTAGGACTATTCCCTATCTGGCCACATCTCTTCAGGGCCTCTAAACTGTGAAAGCCAGGAGCTAATGCAAAGGCTAATTTTCAGTGATTACTTAAGATTATCTTTAGTTGTGCCAGCTTTCATTTCCACAGAAAACCTGCTTTTAAAAGATGATTTCCCTTTTTTAGAACAAACATTTGAAAACTCATTGAGAAAAAATATAGCCAATTTTATTTTACATGGATATGTTAATATTATTCTAAATAAACATAAAAATCTCAGGAAAAAAAGAATTTAATAAATGTAATAGACAATCTTATGTGTCTGCATAGAAATATATTAGGGCTTAAATGTTAATTCATCTGTGAATTTGACTTCATTTTGTATTTTTAGTGTTTAATATATTTGATTGATTATCTTTGGGTTTGAGTGACTGGGAAAGTAATGGATACACAAAAATTTTAGGATTGTAGAAAAAGTTATTATAAAGGACACTGAAATTGTTTCTCTCAAAAAAGCAGTTGTTGTCTTGGGAAATGGAAGCAACAAACATGAATAGAAGAATGAAGTTGTCCAGGTGTTAACTAATAATATCTGATAAAGGAGTAACAGGATTTGGTTATTCAGTCTGTCTGTCTATATACTTATGTATAAACCCATTTATCTTACCTTACATATTATTCAGCAATCTTGTTTATTAAAATTAACGTTCTTTTTCTGCATTTTTTTTTTTAGTGAGACCTCACAGATTTTTTTTCTTATTCTAGATGAAACTCATTATGCTTATTTTAGCTTCCTTCTCCCACATTTGAAATCATTTTAATCTTCTCTACATAAGAAGTCTCTAACCTGTTAATAAGCATTCAAGGCTACCCTCTCTCAAGAAAGGAACACACTCTAAATGTTTCCTATTGAAAATTATTCTGAGCTTCACTATAATGATGAGACATCTAGGGGATGGTGATTGAATAGCTTTGTCAATTATTTCTTGATCACTTCCATCATTAATTAATTCCATTATAGTATCAGATGTAAAGAAGAAAGTTTTGCAATTTCATTACTGGTAACTGGGGGATCTATCTTAATTATAATATTCTTATATATTCAAAACATAGAGCTGATTTTAACAGAATTAAGCACTTATGCTCATTGACTATAGAAATAACTTTATCTTAGCCATTGATTATCTTATTATCTCAAATATTAATACCATAATTAATGGGTTACTTGATTTCTTGATATTTGCTAAATAACCTTATTAAAATAGTATTAGCATTTATAAATTTAATATATTGCTATTCAAGGAAAGTTTGCATTTTAAAATATTTCATTATGCATATGTGTGTGTAAATACATATATGTATGTGTATGTATACACACACACATACACATTTAATAAATTTAAAGGATTGTCTAGTGGGAATCCCAATCACAGAGGAATCTGGGGAATTGTACGTTTTTGCTATTGCATGTTTGCATATGTGTGTGCATGAGTGAGTGGGTGTGTATGTGTGCTTATAACAAGAGACATGTTAGTGACATACTTTTATGTAGCATAAAGTAGCTAAGTGTTTCATTTAACATCTAAACAGAAAGCCAACTTTTACTCTACACTGCCTTTCTAGAAGGTTTATATATATGAAGGGCAGGGATTCTTCTGTTAATTAATACTATTCCAGGAGACTTTCAGTCTCTTTAGTACCTAGGAAGAGAAATAAAAATCAAGGAATTACAAGAGCGGTGCGTTGTTACATACCCTTTAAGAAGAGCTTTCTGAAATTTGCTGTCATTTGCCAACTGCACATCATAATAAGAGAGCTTTACTGATTAAAACAGGGGATTTAATTATATTTCGCCTCACTACAACTGTAAGCCTTTTTTTGCTTTTTCTATTATGGCTGTGCGTAACTTGATTTGCCTCAAGCTAAGTACCATCTTTAACCTGACAGAGTAAACCTTTGATTTAGGACAGTTTTAGAGATTAACCTTTCCATTTTGCCTTGTTCCTGGCCACTGATTTCTTGATGATGGTACGCAAGCATTATTACCACAATTATTTCCTGATTGTTTTCCTCATTTATTAGTTCCAGTTCTATCCTAAATTACTTCAGGATGCTGACTAGATACATAACGGGCTTAGTTATGAAACCTTCACTACTGATAGCTGGGTGGGCTGGCCTAACATTGATCAGCATGCTTGAATATTTAAAATATGTGCTCTATAGAACTAAATATCAAGGTTATGACCATTAATATGTATACTGAGTAGAGAAACAATTTTGTCTTAGCAATTGTTTTGCTATCTCAAAAATCATAACTAAATGTTTATGGGACATAGAGATTAAATCTGTATCTAAAGGCAATTAATGTCCTACATCTGTAGTAATGTCAGATTTTCATGGTTTATTAATCTCACAGTATGCTAGAATTTAAACATTTCTCCTTTAGATGTGCTCATTCACATTGGAACATAATATATGATATTAAAGGAGTTCTTAAAGGACAAATGCAGGCAAAAATAAATGAAATGGAATAAATATATCCTAGGATATGAAGCAAAATACTCCATTACCAATAATGTCATGCATTTTAAAACGTTATGTTTACTCTATTCTTTTAGGTATTTATTGCTTTTTAACCTTCCCTGAAATGAGATCGAGATCAATGAAAGTACTAAATGGTTTCTAAATAGCCAAAATATATGAAAATATTTTTGTATTCTAGGATGAGATGTTTCTTTTAATGAACTCTTTGATTTTTAGTAATTGATATTGTCTTCTAAGTTTCTACCACATAAACAAATGATAGAGTAGAAACTATTTTTTTTTTATTTACCTTGTCTTTTATTTTAAGCCCTTTGAAAATGCATCTCAGCTGGCATAATCACATATGTGACAGAGAAATGAGAAGTTATAACTAGGCAAGTCCTGGACTCCAACGTTGTCTGTTCCAGCTTTTCCATGACACTCTTCCTGTTGTCAAGTGTTGTCTTATGCCCTCTTTTACCCCATGGAACATTCCTATTGCAACAATATAGAGGAGATGATTTGGAGAAATATAGGATATGAAGAGCCTGAGCTGTACTGCTGTCATGAGCAGCCTTAAAAACTTGCTCTCTGGCAATATCCTTCAGCCAGGGTTATGCTGGAAGTTGTAGCACTATGTCCAGAGAGGTTCCAGGGACAGCAAGAGCAGTGCTGAGGTCCAGCCATCAGGGAAAGTCTCTGGGCCTTGATGCAGTGAGTGAGAGTTGACAGTGAGTCACAGCCACCTCAGCCGCAGGTGCTGGCCGAGACCAGAAATGACCAGTCAGACAAAGGAAATTGATGCAGGCAAAGGAGGCTGTGAGCCATTGCGGTTCAATGACCATATAAAAGCATTCCGGATGAAGAGATAGGGAGATGAGGGAAAATGAGCAAGGAGACTGGGGAGGAGTAGCCAATGGTATGGGAGAGAATTCTAGTAAATCAGAAAACAAAATCTTCAACAATTGGGAAGGTGTGCGGAACATGCTAGAGGATGGCAAAAATGAGCAGTTCCTGGTGTAATCTGTTGACAGGAGACTTAAGGCTGGGGGTGGATTACAGAGGAAAGAGTGGGGATAATCTGAAAAATACAAAAGAAGCAAGAAGGATACCTGTGCTGCCTACATGCTCAGGGCACATAGGTGTATGGTAGAGAAAACAGCTGCCATTTGCAAGAAAAGTGGGAGAAGCTGTGACTTTAAGAGAGAGACAGATTTTAGCTGTAGCTAATAGACAAGACAATTGACAAGGGAGAAGGTGAGATTTTGCAGATGACTGATGTGGAATTTCAGAGGAGAGCATGAAAGGGTTTTGAAATTGAGGAAGACATTGGGGATTTTTAAGTAATGGATTTTTTATAAATGTCTTGAAATTAGATAAATATGTTGCAGGAATGATGGACTAAGATGGTATATATTTTCTAGTAAAATCTATTTTCAATGATTAAAGATAAATTTGATAAAGGCATTGCCTTTGGTCTTCATTTTATTGTGTATGGAATTAATCACACATTATTTTCTATTATGTATTTATTTTGATAACTATAGACTACAGATATAGAATGATATAGCTCATATAAAAATTTTAATAGATTATTGCTATAGAATGATATGGGGACATAGTTTAGAAACATTTAAACCTTTGTAACCATATGTATGATTATATTAATATATGACATATATGTGAATACATAATTAATAGTTAATTTCTGCAGTTATAAATATATCTATAGCAGAAAAGAGGCAAAATGCAAAGTATAAAATTTAAAAAGAAAACTGGTTTATGCAATGACATTTAAAATCCTTGTTGATTATTTATTTGGCCATACTGTAGTCAGATTTTCCACTTCATAAATAGCATCTTGACTGGCTTATGATGTTTACAATTTTATGCACCCTATATAATGAATCATCAATATTTTCTTAATAAATTTGACTACTTTTGAAGCTTCTATATAGCTTTATATATATTATCAGAAAGAGTGGGTTACTGGATTAGTGCTGGTCTAGTGATGTTGATATTATTTTATATATATATCTTTTTTCTATCTGCAGAGAAGTCTTCTTAGATTTAGTTTTTATTATTTCTTCTTTGTTGTCTGTACTGCTTACACAACATCATCATCATCATCATCATAATACTTGTACAGCACTTAGCAAATCCAAGCCCATAAATCTAAGCACTATGCAGATGTTAACTTGTTCAAGTCTCAGGACAAGTACATGTGATATGTTCTATTATTATCTCCTTTATATAAGTGGAGGCAAAAACTGAGGATTAGAGATGGCGAGTGACTTGGTTAAGGTCACAAAATAGTATATGGCAGAACTAGGATTCAAACTCTAGAGTCAGGCTCCAGAGGCCATGCTTTGAACTATACTGCCTCTAGAGGGCACATAGCTGATAAATAGTTTGTACTCTATAGTGGTGAAAGAATGAATGTTTATTGGATTGATACTTTCTCACTCGAAAACCATGCTTTTTCTGTGACACCAGGTTGTCTCTTATAAATTATAAATAATTGTTAAAGCAAAGTCAACATCTTCCTAGAATAGTGATAGAAAACAAAAAGAAAAAAAATAATATGAATAAGGGAAGTAGTTTTAAACACTTCTTAATTTATATATCACCTCTGCGGTATATAAATTAAATTATATTGACTAACCTTGTTTTTTGATGATAATGGTTTTAAATCTTTTAAATGGGGTTAACTCATACAACTAAAATACATTTTAAAATAGATTTTGTCATAGAGTTGCCACCAATTTGGTTTTACTTCCTAATGGATAGAAGCTTAATTTCATCCCCAATCTGGATTTATGAAGAGATTCGGTACTTACTTCCAACAACTGGTTTCTAATAAGGGAGCATGTAATTTATTACTAGAGACTAGAGAGTATATGTTTGAAATGTATAGTTGAAAACAACTCTTGACATTTAAACTTCATCACATAAAAATATGAAATCCATTATTTTCTATTAGGATATTAACAGTAGAGCTTTAAACATCTTTAGTAATGACTTTAGTTCCATAATCAGTCCATTAACCACAAGATAACTGTCATGAACTCAAATAAGTGTACATAATGATCAGTGAGTGCTTCCACTTAGGCATCCATATACTTGGGAGGGTGAAGCACCTTTCCATCTGTAATTTGTAATAACACAGCGGCCGTAATAAGTCCTGACTAGGAAATATTAATGAACACATGTGACTTTGTACTGACTTAAGGAGTTAGCATAGGAATTTTCATCTTAAACTTTTCATAGTTTGTAGCATTTCAAGCTATCATGTTTTTGCCATGTGAAAATCATTTATACATTCTTAATATTATATTATGTTTTAAACTTACTAAGGCTAAGAATTTATATAAAGACATTTAAATAGAATTGTTTCTATTTACACATTTTCTGATAATGGTCTTCAAACATGTTTACATAGCAGACAATATTTAGGCTGAAAAAGAGGAAATTTGTTTCCCATGAATAACGTATCTTTTCACTTAAGAAAGGATGATCAGTAGAATTATGTTGTGAAATATTTTCTTAGAGGCATGGGCAGAATTTGTAATTTAAATTTGTGGTGAAAAAATTTTTATTTTTAAATTTGGAACTAATTTTCTTTCTTTTTTGGATAGGGCTTTCTCTTTGTAGATAACTTCTAAAATCTCCATTCATTCTACCTTTCATTTGCTAGACATTCTTCTACCTCCTGATAATATAGCTTTATATTTAAAAAAAGGCAAAGCCTCCTCTCTCATGAAGCTTATAGGAATCAAGAATGAGAAATAATAGAAGCAAATAAACATATTTTGATGTTGCTATTATAAATATGTATCAGAAAAAAATTTTAAATGATGCAGTTGATACAGGGTTATGTTAGTCTAATAATTTAGAACTCAGGATTTGATTAAATTGATGCAAGTTGAAACTTGACATTTGTAATATGTATTAGCTGAATCTCCAAAGCAAGTGTTACATAGGGAAGGATAAAAACAATGAAATATTTTCAAAGTGATGTTAATACATTATAGTATAGGCTGGGCCCAGTGGCTCATGCCTGTAATCCTAGCACTCTGGGAGGCCAAGGTGGGAGATTTGCTTGAGCTCAGTAAGTTCCAGACCAGCCTGAGCAAGAGCAAGACCCCATCTCTACTAAAAATAGAAAAAAATAGCTGGGTGTGGTGGCGCACGCCTGTAGTCCCAGCTCCTCGGGAGGCTGAGACAGTAGGATCGCTTAAGCCCAGGAGTTTGAGGTTGCTGTGAGCTAGGCTGATGCCACGGCACTCTAGCCCAGGCAACAGAGGAAGACTCTGTCTCAAAAAAAAAAAAAAAGTATGAGTTTCTTATTACACATTCTTTATTTCTAAAATTGAGGCAGATTTTATGAAATTAAATTGAGAAAAATAATGTAACTCCACTAATAGTAATTATGATGACTAATACTTACTAAATTTGGGTTTTCCCAGAATCAGACTTACAATATTGGTTTTAATACTGAGATGCTGTTGGTAGTATGTTTATCAAACTATACCAGATGTTAAGGAGTTATATAACTCTTGGACTAATGCTTTGGAACAAAAACATCATTTACCTTTCATTAATGTTTCATTATCTCAGAACATCTCTGTTTTACCAATGGCTGATAAATTTAGAAAAGATTAAAATAATTTTAACCTTTATGCTATTTAAAAACTAGGTTTTCATTGAAGTGAAAACTGTACTTTGGTCTAAAAATGTGTGGTGCAGTGCTTGTAACATGAACTTTGAAATTGGACTCTCTTACATATAAATTTTTGTACCAACACACATTAGCACTTTAAGCTTCTCAAAGCTCCATTTTCCTAATAAGATAGACATTTAATACTATTTACCTCATAAGTTAAAGTGATATTGTATGAGATAATCTATGTTAACCTATGATAACAGTGCTAAACACAAAATAAGCCCTTAATAAAATGCTAGTTATTTTTTCTATAGTTGTTTTATTTTTTAAATCATTATTATTCTAATATAATTATATAGTATGAAAATTATAATCATATATAATTGCATATTATATAGTAATTATAATTATGTTATAACTATAACATAATCATTGAAAAATACTAAGAAAACAGATATTCCACTTATAATGGAATTTTTATCAATAAATTAGTTCATATTATATAGGTACCATGGAATCTACTGTCATGTAAAAAGAGCTTGTGGATATTAATGTCATCAGAATCTCAGTTAATTGGTTCTCAGTTGGTTTTACTGTGTTTAAGCATGTAGTTTTAGCTTCTTGTTGGCTTCCTTCATTAAACTCTAAGGTCCTTAAATGTGGAAGTCCCAATATTTAGCATATTTCCTCTTACATATGAATGAATTAATAAATTCATCAACACTATTTTAACATAAAAAAGCCTCACTCTTTAATGGTAGATAAAATGTGCTATGTTCTTTCATGAAGGGTACTAGCATAGTATATCGTAAAAAAAAAAAAAAATTGGACACAAGGGAAAGAAGAAACAAATGGTCTAAAAACAATGTATACTGAAATAGGTAAGTGAAGCCAGGTGTGGTGGTATGTCCCTGTAGTCCCAGCTACTCAGGAGGCTGAGGTTGGAGGATCACTTGAGCACAGGAGTTTGAGGCCAGACTGGGCAACATAGAGAGACCCCATCTCTAGAAAATAAATAAATAAATAAAAATAGGTAAGTGAATAAAATGTATGACTAAGTTTTACCTTGCAGTGGGAAGAGGAATCTGAAGCATTCCAGCTAGATTTAGCATAATTACTTATAATCATTGACATTTTTCATTTAAAAAAAAATTTGAAAAGCACTCTAGGAATTGATTCTTTTTAGACTTAATTCATGTTGAAAAACAGAAGCTCAAGTTTCCTCTCTGATTCTCTTTGCTTTTAGCAGAAGAGACTTCTTGTTTTCCTTTAACACAAGTTCCCAATCTGTTGTTATCAATAGCTAATGTATATGTATCCCATTAACATATTGGTTATGGTATATGACAAACCAGTAACAGACTAAAAAATATTGTTTAGCAAAAAATTCATGACCTAACAAACTAGTAAGAAAAAAGGAAAGAATGACAAAAGGACCAATTGTGAAGAATATGGTTATGACCACACATGTGTTTGTTGGTAAGGGTAAGGCAAAGCTTTGAGATTTAAGAGTTTACAAAACAAATTTAGTGAAAAACTGTGGGAATTTGGGACAATTCATGTGATGAAAGAAGACACACTTACCTGCATTTTCACCCTTGGCGTTCACCACCCACAAGCTTTTTGCCCTTAAGAACAGGATAAGCCTCCCGAAACATAACTGTCCACTTGAGAGCAGGGTGTATGAATGGCTCATTGCAGCAAGGAAAAGAAAACGGTAATTATAAAACTAAATTGTAGTCATGAAGAACAAATAGATGGAAGCTCATTTCTCTCTGCAGGTTAGAGATAGAAACGCTGCAGGATTTATTTTTTAGACTGAGCAGCCTTTTTTTTCTTTCCTTTTGCCCTAGATATAATGGAAAAAAAAAAAAAAACATCAACTTATTTTCTTTCTTTTTTTTTTTTTTTTTTTGCAAATATGACTTTTCTTTTCACATATGAGTTTTGGGACTTTCTGAAACAGGGGTAATTAATTTAAGCCTCAGAGAATATTGGTCAAGATAGCATTGAAAATGGAAATCGCTCCCTATTTCTTGAAATTTTCTCCCATTCAGAATGTCAGGCCAAGCCGATTGGTGCTCCTTTTCAGTCTTCTTCATTGACTCCTTTTTCCATTTCACTTTTTAAATGTTGGCTGTCTGAAATGGAAGTCATCGTTGTGCAGTCTCTAAACACTCTGCCTAGGTTACCTAATCAATTATTTTGATTTAAATGCTCTCTAATGAAAACTCCAACATCTGTTCCAATTTCTGTCTTGAGCTTCAGAACCTTATTTCCAGTTTTCTGCATGTACAGAAATGTAATTCCCGAATTGATTTTCTAGTCAATTCCATACAGTTCCTCCTCCTGCTGTATTCCCAGTTGTAGCTAATGTCATCATCTGACCAATTTCCCAAGCTAAAAATCTACAGGCTTCTTTCTTATTCCCACAGCTCAGCCTATAAATCTCCAAATTCTGTAGGTTTCATTTGTTATAGAACATTTCTTTTCTAAAGCAAAGTTCTTATGTGCCACAGCTTTAGGTCACACATTCTTCATTTTCCACCGTTATTATTGAACAGTCTCCTACCTGAGCTTCATGCCACCTTTCTTAACCTTCACGAGTTCATCATCTATATTGGTATGAGTTATCTGTTAAAATCTAGTTTGCTTCTGTTGTTCTGCTAAACCATCTCCACACAGCTCCACTGACTATGGGCTCCACTCCAAACATAATTACCCTCCTACGTCTAGACCTGAACTTTCTCTCCAGCATCATTTATGACTGTTTCCCACTAGAGATGTGATATCCCATGATCCTGTACAGGAATTTCTCTTCATTTTCTTAGATCCCATCTTGAGGGGTCTTTGCCCACGTTTTTCCTTCTCTATGAATTTTTTTTTTAAATCTTAAATGACCAGCAGACTTTAAGACCCACCATAAATATTACCTCTTCTGTGAAAACTTCTTCTGTAAAGACTTTCTGTGACGTCAAAGCCTCAGAAGACTGTGACTTCTGTGACGACTTACCTCACATTACTCTTGTGTTTTTTGCTCCATTTCGGAACATAACACACATATTATAATTTGTGTTTGTCAATGTTCACTATAAGAAAAAAGTTTTTTCTGATGATGAGAATTATGCCTTTCTATTCCCTTTATATAACATAGTGCCTGTTTCAAAGTAGGCATTGATTAAATATGAATTGAATGATTACCTTCTATTTCTTCCTTAAATGAAATCTCTTAGTAGGAGTGGTTTACAACCTCTGTGATATTGTTGGCTATTTGTTTTAAACTATTCTAATTTTAAATCCAATAATCATTTACCCTCACCTTCAGTTTTGTGCCTGCTCCTAGCTCTGTAGCCAACCTGTCATTAGATTAGAGACATTAAAAGAATCTTCAGGTCAGCAGTATATTAGTTTGGGGTTAAGAATGGAAGAATCAAATTATTATTGACTGCTATTTTTTTTTTTTGTTTGTTTTTGAGACAGAGTCTCGCTTTATTGCCCGGGCTAGAATGAGTGCTGTAGCATCAGCCTAGCTCACAGCAACCTCAAACTCCTGGGCTTAAGCGATCCTCCTGCCTCAGCCTCCCGAGTAGCTGGGACTACAGGCATGCACCACCATGCCCGGCTAATTTTTTCCATATATATTTTTAGTTGGCCAGATAATTTCTTTCTATTTTTAGTAGAGACAGGGTCTTGTTCTTGCTCAGGCTGGTCTCGAACTCCTGACTTCCAGCGATCCACCCGCCTCGGCCTCCCAAAGTGCTAGGATTACAGGCGTGAGCCACCGCGCCCAGCCATTGACTGCTATTTTAAGCCAGGTACAGTACTAAATATTTTAAGAACTTACCCACTAACCCTTATAACAGAACTATGGAATAACCAATATAGTTATTTTGTTTTACTAATGAAGAAATTGCAAAATTGAGTAAGTGGTTCAAGTTTATATGCTAATAACTGGCATAGCGGGGAATCAGACTCATACTAATCTGATACCAAAGATGTCAATAAGATAGACAAGTCATCACCAATTTAAAATTGTGTCTGGTTGTATTGTGACTTTTTACGTAGTTGAATTAACTGGGCTCTTGCTTTCTTCCCTGATAGCTTTTATTCTATTTCAATGTCACCCTCTTATAATTAGAATTGATTAGTTGGCAAATAAAGGATAACATTTTCACATCTTCTCTTACATGTAATATATAACCATATATGTACAGTGACTTTGTGTACAACTCTATTAATTGAACCAGAAATAGCATTGAATTTGAAAATATAAGTTATTGTTTTTATCAGTTTTGGTGGTGTATAGAAGTAAAATAAAGTGTCAAAGTTCTGTGATTCAGGGACTTTAAGTTCCAGACTTGGTAGTATTGCTACTAGCATTTAAACCTTGGGCAAATCAGTTTCATCATCTATAAAGATGATTTTTGTGATTCTCCAACTCTAAATTTTCATGGATTTGAAAGTATGAAAAATTTCCAAGTTTGTGGAAAGGCTGAGAAAAAAGGAATACCTGAAAAAAATCACTATAAAATGCAAATAATCATTATAGACATATCATGAAATTCATTCTGTATACAGTATTAAGCTAAAGATGTCACTATTTGGATAGCATATCCTGTGTTCATTGAACATGTAGGTGGAGAGATGAAACATATTTCTAGAATATATGTAACAATTCTAAATATTATTTGTAATGTTCTAAGTCTAAGCTTAACACAACCAGGTGAAGAAACAAGCATTTATTTATGAGAGTAGGGGAAGAGCATTTCAGACTGGGATAAAACTAGCAAGAAATTCTGAGAATGGATTAACTTTGTTCTTATCTTTTTGTCTGAATTCCTTAAGGATGGAATATTTTTTTCCTTTTAAGGATACCATAGGAACATGATCAGAAATAAGCTTAGTTGTGGGAAACAACATATTCTTATACTGATAAGGAAACTTTCAGGCCTATTTTCTAGGGAGATAAGGCTGAAGTATCATCACAGCAAGCTGCCTTGTTAACAGCCGATGGTCAAGCCATGGGGCAAACAGCTGGAGCAGAGCTGGCAGAAAAACAGTGGGATGTAGCTTCCAAAATACAAGCACCTTGTGTTGAATTCTTGCCTTCTTCTGTATGAAGATTAAAATTTTTAATACTACAAAAATCAGACAAATGAAATTTAGTTTCCTTTTTGTCACATGCACTTTTTATTCCTAAATTCCTTTAATTCTCTAATTTTTGTCATTCTTTTTATTTTTATCAAATTATAATAATTGCCAATATTGAGTATCTAGCTAGAGTGACAGAAAGGAGAGTGAAAGCCAGAAAAAAAATATGAAACTTAATCTCCTCATTTAAAATTGTGCAAATGACTAAAATATTCTATCGTAAGAACCCTCCTGTCGGCAATGCTAGGCAGTTAATATTAAAATACTGTTTTTAAGATTAAGATTCTTTCTGGTTCTTGAACACTACATATATTTTTAATCCTAAAATATTTTATATCCAGATAAGATCAATGTATCTAATATTAATTATCAATATCAAAATGAGTATCTTTCAAAAATAGAGTGTACCATTAAATGCAATGTATCTATTGATTTAAAATTTGTTTAGGAGAAGGAAAAGCCCAAATAATTTTGTGCACGTTTCTGTGTTTTATTTCAAAAACCAAAGATAAAAGAAATTTTCAATTTCACTTACTAAATATATGTGAACTTCTCTTATATGCAGCTCATACAAGATAGGAAGAAATAATTTTTATTGAAAATGAAGCAA
Organism: Varecia variegata; assembly: GCA_028533085.1. Lineage (NCBI taxonomy): Eukaryota > Metazoa > Chordata > Mammalia > Primates > Lemuridae > Varecia > Varecia variegata. Next base: position 5,178,560 of record CM052454.1, read on the forward strand.
ATATCAGAGGTAACAAAACACACTATTTCATATTTAAATAAAAACAGTGTTTAAAGTTAGTTATAAGATTATTGCTCTTTTTAATTGTTCAAATTATTGACTCCCTTTTATCTTGCTCAGGTGCTTTAATGAAATAGTGATCAATTTCTGAAAATATTTTTATTTAATATAAAAGATAGTTAAATGCTTTAGGGAATATTTTCATATATAATTCTGATCTGTTTAAAAAATTAATCTTTGTAAACTTAGATTTTTTAAAGGTTCCAAAGTTCTTAGATGAAATCAGTAGATTTTGGCAATTATATGTACCATTATTAGTATTGCCTTAAGTTCGTTCATCATAACAAATGAAAACAAAAAATTTATCAAAGTATAATTTGAAATATTATTAAATAATAATTATTATTTTCACTCAGATAATAATTTGAGTATTATTGTACTTTCTTCTTGTAATAACCTACATTTTGTATCTTCATTTCAAAATTGTCATGCCTAGGTCAGGAGCAGCGGTTCACACCTATAATCCTAGCACTTTAGGAGGCCAAGGCAGGAGGATCACTTGAGGTCAGGAGTTTGAGACTAGCCTGAGCAACACAGCAAGACCCTGTCTCTACAAAAAAAATACAAAAATTAGCCAGGCGTGGTGGCGCACATCTGTAGTCTCAGCTACTCAGGAGGCTGAGGCAGGAGGGTTGCTTGAGCCCAGGAGTTGGAGGTTGCTGTGAGCTATGATGATGCCACTGCACTCCAGAGCTTGGGCAACAAACCAAGACCCTGTCTCCAAAAAACAAAATAAAACAAAACCCCCAAAACAAAATTATTATGCCTATTATCATTTTCAGATTTTTTGGTGCCTGCTATTTCTTAATGATTAAATCATCATCAAGCTACATTTACTTTTTATGTTCATAACATGTATGTTATTGCATGGCAATCTAATATATATAATTTTATCTTTCAGTGTTTAGTTAAGATACCTACTTAGTTAAAAAACTTCTGTCGATAATTTTTCTTGTAATAGCTATAGTTTCCCATTTCTTTAAAGTTATTTAATATATGCCTTTGATAGAAATATATCTTCTTTTATATATTGAGAAGATATACATAATATAATTTTCTTAAACCCAAAGAAGAGAAAATGCTGTTTTGACCCTTCCCAGAGTCTCTCTTTACTTGTAACATAATCTTTGATCTTGTAATTCTGGACCACCTTCCTTATCGTGGTGTATTATATATAAAAAGAGATTGGTTTGAATTCAGCCGGATTGGAATCACAGCTCTCTTACTTAATAGCTCAAGGGACTTAACTGCCCTGAACCCAGTTTTCTCAATTTTGATATGTAAGTAGCAGCATAAGGCTTTTTGTGACAATTGAATTGGAGAAGTAATACAATAATATCATATCAATGTTCCTTTTATATAATGTTTTTATTAAAAATATTAAGTGATGTTATTAATTACAATATTTGCCAATTTTAACATAACTTAGGACAATTTCCTACCAGCACATATTTTCCCTTTGAAGAAATGAAGACTCATTAGATAGACTTTTGGTATAAAGAAATTTATATTAGCTAAAATTAAATCAAAGCTAGACTGGTAGATACAGTTCACAGAAAGCATATCATTTAAATTACTAACATAAAAGACTGATTTTTATTTTTATTTTTTTTATTTTAAATTTGCTCTTATGTATATATTTGTCATATTAAATATCTTATATATCCTGACTTCTATAAAGTGCGCATAAAGTACTGAATTTTAAATTTTGTAGGTATTGTATTTCAATAAATTGATGTTATTGCTTAACTAGAAATGAAGAGTATAGATAATAGTTTTTGTAAAGCTCTACGTAAAATATATAAGTTTTAGAAGGAACATACTATTCCCCATTTATTTATTTATCACTATATTAAATCTTTTTGCTGACAGCATAGAGGAAATTATAATGATTTAAAGAGTGAATATTTATCAGTATTTGACAGAGAAGGAAAATGATGGTGACATGCAAACAGTTATTTATAACAAAATTTAACTTAAAAGTGACAGTTGCTCTGTATTTGATTTATGTATATATTCTAGGTAGAACAGACTTTCTGAGTCCATTGGGTCCCCTTTTAAGCAGATTTTTGCAATATGAAAATATACATTTTGGGTGTGAAATTATGGAAATGCAGATGAGGAAATAGTTGTATGTCAGGTTTTGCAGATTTTTTTCTTTCTGCCCCATTTAGTCTATGATTAATATTGACATTAAATTTTCATTTGACCTTTTTATATTCTGTAATTGACACCAACTAGTTTCTCTTTGCTGCCCTGTAAATAAAAGGCTGTACTACATAAAATCTAAATAGAACACAAACAAATATGATCCAGATACCTATTAATAAGGAAGATTCTGGACTTTGTGTTGCCATGCCTTGGTGGAGTCAGTTTGACGTAGAACTTTGTCTTTAGCAGTGCAGTTTTAGAAATTTGATTTTATCCAGTTACTCATGATCTGGGTTAGAATTCATTTACTCCAACTAAAAATCAAAGAATTTGTACTATTATTTCCTCATGATCAACAAGTTTACCCGAAGAGATACTGTTTATTTCTGCTATTTTCCATTGACTGTAAAAGTAAATTTATCTGTTAAACATGCCAGTATGTTCTATTACCCAATGATTTCTTTCTAGTCACCTGATGAAGTAAATTTGCTCAAAATTTTATTTATGCATAAATGTTGTTAAATGCAACTTATTTATTCTAAATGGAGTATAGGAAAGTTTTACAGGCATATTAAGTCCCTTGTCTGGATTTGCTTGTACACAATTGTTTTTTATGTTATATTTTTCATTGCTTTGTTAAATGACTGGTGAAATGAGACTTTCAACATGTCCCTTGAAGAGAAATTACAGGAAGTTGGTGACATGATGAAAATAAAGCTTTTTTAGGGGCATGGGGGAGACAGGGGTCTTGCTGTGTTGCCCAGGCTAGTCTCAAACTCCTAGCTTCAGGTTATCCTCCCACTTCAGCTTCCCAAATAGCTGAGATTACTGGCATGAGCTACTATGTCTGTAATATGCCTGCCCTATAAAGATGTTTTTGACAGTAAAATCAATTTTCCCTTTTTTGAAATTTAAATGATTATTGTCCATTTACATTTGCCCATCATCCACATTTTTGAATGCAGTAGAACTACCTCTCCTATTCTACGTACTTTTACAACACTTTTAAATGTTAGACTTACATTTATTTATAATGCATTTTTCAATACTTAGGTTTTACTTACATACGATCAACAATGGAAATGGTTGTTAGAATCATGCCTCGTGTGACTAATGGTTGAGAAAGGATTTGTAGAGTCTTTTTGTGTTTGTGTACTTTTGTTCTCAACATAATGATTTGTATACTGGACAGCTAAACATTGTAGACAGATGTCTGCTGTTTGATTTTAAAACTTGTGATAAACTATTCTTGTTGATTAAATTATCATTTAATAAGCATCTTATATAAGTCACTCTCAGGCATGAGATGAGAAAACAGAAATAATATATATAATCCTCTTACTTTTAAATATATACAGTCTAATAACTTCCAGATCTTAGGTTGTAGTACATGTATCTATACTTTGTGTTTCTGGGGCAATTTGGTCTTGTATTCACTATGTTTTAATGGATTAATGATCCACTATTGATGTTTCCCAATACTCTCTTGTTAAGAATAATATACAGAATCCAGTTGTTTTTACAGATAAGAGTATGAATATGCTGTTTGCTTTTGCCATTAGCTTGTTATCAACATTTAACAAAATATGGATGTTGTTAAGAGATATCCAATTTCTGAAAATAATAACAAATTTTAAGTCCTTTTCAGCTCTTCTATTTAGAGTTCTTCTGGGCCCATAACATTCATGCTAAGTGTACTTTATGTTATTGAACTTTCCTGAAACTCAGTAGAAATGAAACTGATAGTTCTTTAGATGTAGAAAAAATATTACAGGCCGGGCGCGGTGGCTCACGCCTGTAATCCTAGCACTCTGGGAGGCCGAGGCGGGCGGATTGTTTGAGCTCAGGAGTTCGAGACCAGCCTGAGCAAGAGCGAGACCCCGTCTCTAACTAAAAATAGAAAGAAATTATATGGGCAGCTAAAAATGTATATATAGAAAAAAAAATTAGCCGGGCATGGTGGTGCATGCCTGTAGTCCCAGCTACTTGGGAGGCTGAGGCAGAAGGATTGCTTGAGCCCAGGAGTTTGAGGTTGCTGTGAGCTAGGCTGACGCCACGGCACTCACTGTAGCCCGGGCAACAGAGCGAGACTCTGTCTCAAAAAAAAAAAAAAAAGAAAGAAAAAATATTACAAACTACCCCATGACGACCCACTTTTTTTCTTTTAGGGAACATTGCACTGTCAAGGAAAGGGGGAAGATATTGTATTATCCCTCAAACCACTCAGGAGTTTACAACATTCAGCAGCCATATTTATTTTATATATATGTAAATATATGTATCTCTCTATATAGATATGGATATAGATATCTCCTCTAAATCTAGAGAAGATCTGACCTGTTCTCATATAATTTTACTTCCTCTATAATGTGCATGGGAATATATTCTATGCATTAAGATTAAAAGCCCAAATGAACAATATTCTGTAAATACATTTTAGGAAAACAAATAGCAATTCATTGAACACATACTACCTGACAGATAGGACACTGGAGATGGCTACAGGAATAAAGGCCTCTTAAAGTATGGAGCAGAAAGCAAATTGGGGAAATGCAGAACAGAATTAAACCGAGCCATTAATCATTTCTGCAATTCTGCTAAAAATAGTAATCATTTTATTAGTTTCCATAGACTATTGATGTTGTGAACTAAAATAAAATCTTAAGCTCCCCCCAGCTGACTAGATGGACCCCCTCTTGGCCAAGAGGGTACCCTAAAACTGAGTTGCTGGCCTTGAGAAGGGAGGTCAGACATGACTCATCCCTGCCCCCCTTCCTTCTTGGAGACATCCTTTGTAAGTCATTAACAGGCCTAAGGCTGTGCAAGACAAACCTGGGGGTCCTCAATTTATATAAAAAAATCCCTGAATCTGGGTATATGGCAGGTGGCTTGTCTCTGATGAACAGACTTCCTTATCTTAGCTTAAAACATTCCAAGGCTTTAGACAAAGCTTCATTTCTTTAACCAATCATAAATCAAAGAGTCTTTAAACCCACCCATAACCTGTAAACTCTCCTTCCCCCTTTGAGATGTCCCACCTTTTTGGGCCAAACCAGTGTATGCCTTCCATAATTTGTGTAATTCCTGTCTCCCTGAAATCTATAAAACCAAACTGTAACCCAACCACAGCGAATTCACTTGCTCAAGGCTTTCTGGGCACAGCTCCGGGCCATGGTCTTCAAATTGGGTTCAGAATAAACCTCTTTAAGTTATAGTACAGAGTTTGGCTTCTTTTCTATTGACAATATCAATGAAACTGAGCCCAAATTTGTGCTCCTAATCAGAAGAAAAATTAAAATACCGTGAGAAGCAAATATTTTACTTAAATTAGACAAATGATTGTCCTTAAAAACAGATGTGTATAGTTTACCTTAATTAGTAATTGGCTGAAAATTAGTGCCAATTTTAGTTCATGTTTATTTATTAGCCATGTAACATCTGTGAATTAGTTTTATCTGAGTTGAAATCTTTTCAGAAAAAAATGTAGGCTTTTTGCTGTTTCTGTTTTTGTTTTTGTTTTTCTCCAAAGAGTCATAGTAGAAAAGGAAAGACATAAATATGCAAAAGAAATGACATTTTCCAAATATCCTTTTCTCCCAATATAAATACATTCATTGTTAATTTTTTAAAATTGCTTTGCATTTTGAAGACTTTAAAATCTCAAAAATGAGTATTTACTTCCCCAGAGATTTCTTCATTGGGTTCAATAAAATCCTCAGTGTGTTTCATATGCTGCAGGTTTCCTTTTTCTAGGAAAAAATAAAACAAGTTTTCTACTTTTGAAATTACAAGCTCTTACTCACCAGGTGTCTTTTTTATTAGTTTGTGTGGCTCTGAGCCTGACTATTTATTTCACAAGTCCACTATATCAGTAAGAAGCGGGGGAATACTTTCATTGCACCTTTCAATATAGATTATTTAAAGGATAATTACTGCTTGAATGGTAATCTAGAGACAGAATAGTCAGGATACCCTGGCTGATTTGGAACTGAGATTAAATTACTTCAGAACAGAGAGCTATTTTGTACTCAAATGTGTGATACTGTTACATAGCACCATTGAAAATTCTGTGAAAAACTAGACTGGACTGTGTGTTTGTTCACACACACACACACACACACACACACATATATTTTGCCAGCTGAATCTTTCACAAGTCAGCTACCTAGTTTTCTTATTAAATTTTACTCAAATATTACCAAATAAGGAATCTGTTACCATAGTCTATGTAAAATACAGACTTTAAATAGTTGGTATTATAGGATTCAGAAAGCATTGCACTGACATTATAGTTAGATTGAAAACACATTTACAGTAACACAATGTAAAAACCAAATTCTTAGGCTCTGATTTTAGAAGGTTTGGAGGGGAGGCAAGATAGCTGACATCAGTCTCCAGACCATCTCAGATGGAAGGAAAAGATTTAGATGGAAGGAACATAGCCCAGGTGTAATTCTGAGGGAAAAGTGCCAGAACCTACCAGAGATTCCATGGGAAGAAGTTGCAGAGAAGGCAGAGTAAGATGGACAAAGAGTTCATCAGAGATCAACTTCCAAGGAACCTGGAGCCCTGTGGAAAGGGTAGGTGGGGCGTTTGTTTTTCCTCCCCTCACACCTATGGCAGTCCGAAGGCTCCTGAACTGCCAGAGAGTTCTCTACCCTCACAGACCCAAAACCTGCTGCCACCAGTGAACCAGGAGCTTCTGGAGAGCAGAGCACTGGACTGCCAGCCCCCTGGGGGTCACCCTTCTTCACCATAGACCCCAGCCAAGAGGGAAGGAGCCATATTGCTTTTCCACCCAATGTGCGCCTTTGTCCTGCTCAGGGAACTTCAGCCCTTCAGATTTCTGGTCACTGGACCCCACAGAAACATCTCCCAACACCTGCCCAAACTACGGTGGCCACAGGGGGCCAGTGGATCCAGGGGAACTGTGTGATCACAGAGCTTGGTCATTCAGGGCAGGCTGCCTTCAGGGGAGTGGAAAGTGCAGCAAGCCAGGGGGCCCCTCAGGACAAAGGGGACCAGAGCACCAGCTCTCCTCCATTCAGACTCTTCTCCTCCTCCCCTCTCCCACCCACAACTGCTGGTGCATCCGTGGCAGTTCCCACATGAGTTGGCACAATGGCTCCGAGGGATGATTGAGCCAGAGCTCTCAGGAGCCGCTGCTTCCCCTCTGTTGGTGTGCCCACTACACCAAGGCTTCCACAGAGAGTGGGACTCATACCTTTCCTCTTAAAGACCTGCAGCAGAACAAGGGGTGCCCAGACTGTGAGCTCCCTGTCCGCCAGCCCTCCCTGGTGCTGCCCACCTGGCTGGTATGCAGAGCAGGGCATACCCTGAAGCAGAGGGGCATACAGCCCGCTTGAGCTCTCTCAGGGTAACTCGGGACCAACACACTTCTCCCTGGCACAGTCAGGGATTGAATTTGGGGGACTAGGGGACAGGCCCACAGGCCAGATCTCGTACCCCCACGACTCAAGCTTGTCTCTTCAGTGCACAGAAGAGAGATTTGTGAACTAATCTTGGGAGGTGAGGGAGCCCATGCAGGCAGAACTGAAAGGGGAGTGTGGTGTGGGTCTGAGCCATTGGGAAGATACAACCTAACATAGAAAAATAGTATTGTGCAATAGGTTTTCCTGATAAGTATAAAAATATATTTCAGGTTCATCAGTTCTTAAATTTAATAACTTGCACTTCATATTTATTCACAAAACCTTAAATAGATTTTGTATGACATAGAGACAGAAAAATAGATAAAGACTATTTAAAAAATTTTTTCTCTAATAGGAAAGGTCTGCATTTTTGTTCATTATCATGAGTGGATAATGGGATTAATGCTCAACATCTCTCCAAAGAAAGGTCAGCATGCCTGTTTAATAGCATTACTTATTTCAAAGGCTGTAATAGACAACAGCAGAACCCATGCTTGCAAATTACTTCATTTTTATGTAGTTAATATTTTGATGACATGGGAGAAGACTCCCATGGAGAAGAGACCAAAGAAAGCCATTTCCACAGGCTTTAATTAGGCTATTATTTTTCATTCACTCTGCTCATGGGAATCCACTTACCATATTACAGATCCTCAAAACTAAGGGAATCAAAAACATGCAAATATTCTTTAAAATCCATTGAAAAGTGGATGAATAAATAAGAATGCAATATGAGAATATAATTGTAGGCATATTAGCATCAGTATTTTCTCATTCCAGATATTACTGGCTGGTTATAATCCTCTTCATTCCCCTTGGGAAATTTTTAAATTGATATATTTGTATTAATTTTTAGATCTAGCTGTATGCATAAGTGAGGTTACAGAACAGTATAGCTGAGAGCTTAGTTCAGCCTGACCTGGGTTCCAACACCTACTCTGTTGCCTCCCAGCTCTTGAGCCTTAGGCAAGTTGGGTAACTATTAAGAGTTTTAGTCTACATATATGTAAAACAGGAACAACAATAATGGCATTATTCTAAGAATTATATAATATAATGATTTATAGTGTGTAGCACAGTGGCTGGAATTTTAGTAAGCAATCAATAAACTTTTGTTTTGTGATTAGGATTGTTATGATTGTGCATAGCAGAGGTTTAAACTCTTGAAATACTCTTCTCTCAATTTTCTAAAATCCTGCACTTACATTTTTCACCAAACCCACTAATTGAAATTCCACCATTTATTGATTCATTGGATTAGAAAATTTCTTTGCCCCTATAACCAAAGGAGAGTTGTAGATACTGGCCATTCACTTCTTTCATCCTGGTAAGAAGCTGTGGTTAGGGAAGTGAAGACGGAAATGAAGAGGGTGAAAAGAAAATAACTAGAAGAAAAGGCATGTTGCAATTTCTGGATGTCAAAGCAGGAAGCCAGAGAACAACATGAGTAAAATAAGAAATTGAAGAAAGTCTGAGAACAAAAGTCAAGTGTGAGAGAGCTTGCTCTCTCTCTCTACCTTTTTCTACTACTTATGAAAATCATAACTTTGGTTAAATTAATTTTCTTACCTTTAAAACCAGCTTTTCTCTGCCTTTGCCACAGGATACTGAGAGATTGTAGAGAGTACATGTTCAAGATTCAGATTGCTAGGTTTTCAAATCCTATCTCAAACCCTATAAATTGTCTGATCTGAAGCAAATTACGTGACAACTATGAATTCAAATTTCCCAATCTGTTATATGGTGAAAGTTTGTATTAACTCAAAGGAATTAAATTCAGCAAAGACACATAGCAAATTACACGGCACATAGGAAGTCTTCTACAGATGTTAGCTGCTATGTATATGTAGCTAGCATCTTCTCTCTCTCTCTCTCAAAAAAAAAATATATATATAGCAGCTAATGCCTATATATACATATGCATATATGATTTATAAATGTTATCTTACACACATAAAAATTATTTTCAAAACTGGCATTGTCCTTTATTTGTGGATACAAATAAATGTTTTTCTGTTCCTAGTACCACAAATCCTTTTCCTGGAAATGGTCCTTTATATATTCAATAGCACTGTTATTTATCTAATGTGCATACTCTCAACTTTGTTACTTAATTTTTCATTCCATAGCATTTATTTTTTTAAAAAATGAGAATCAGGATATTTCTCAATTTACTTTTTGGTTTTGTATGATTTCATGAAGTTGTCACATCTACAAATTATTATATAATTTGCTTCATTAGTAATACTGTCCTATGACTCAATATCTCAATCATATTTGTAACCATTTCTTTAAAACACTGATTTGTGATGAAAGAACTATCCGGAGAGAAACTAGATTAAAAAGCAAAAAAATTTCAGGAAGCCTTTTGATAAGGAGCACCAGTTATTTGTTCAAATTGAAAGAAAAAGAAACAGTCGTCAAAATGACCAAGGGTAATATAGCCTCAGACTTCGCTTTGTTACCTAATGACACCATTTAGGATGGACTGTCAGCTCTCATTAGGTTTACTGATATATTCTGTAGTTTAGATGAAAATGGAGTTTTCACTCAGCAGGAAGAAGTGAGAAGTGCACTTATTCTAGTCAGGCTCGGAGATCTTATTCTTTTTCCGTTGTTGCTATGGGATAACAATTGCATCAATAATAGGAAAGCTATCCAACTAAGCTTCATGCACCACAATCAAGTGGTTTTGATGCAAATAAGGCTCATTCACTTAGGGTTCTCAGTTGTGACAAACTGTGGTAACAGACTGTAAATCAAATCAGAATTGAAGTGCGACTGTATATGGTAGGTCAAAGTGGGGAAAAGCGTTTATCTTTTAGTAGGCTTAAGGGTTATTTTGCTTAAGTATAAAGTCCTTTATAATATTTACTGCAAAACAAAACTATGAATATTATTTTCAATATTTCTAACAGGCAGTTTTCAGTACCACTGAAATCTTAATGGAGTTTTTATTAAAACAATATCATGATGCAAGGAAGCCTATGTTACTATATTTGGGACAGTATGTTTTGCTAGTATATATAAACAGATCCCTGAAAACAGCATGTTTTTTTCTTTCTGTTTGGAATTGAGGTTGGTCTGGAGAATGAGGAAAAGGAATTTGCTAAAATTGTTTGCACTTTTAAAAAATGTTATGTTGTACATAATCACGTTTAATTCAAAATTCTTACCTTTAAAAATCTGATTCTTGGAAACATTGGCATTTAGGGCCCTTGTATTTACCTGACTGACATTTGTTGGTAATACAAGTCTGTCAAACTAAAGAACTGGAAACTAAAGAGTTTTCATACTAGGAAATCAAATGCAATTGCCCATGTTTCATATTATCATGTCATTTGTTCACATTTCCTTCAGTGGTTGTTGAATAGAAATTATAATAGCTATATAGAGAGAGACCTTCCATGGAGCTGAAAGAACAGACACCAACCTAAAAACACACTGAGTTACTATAAAAATCTTAACCATGTGTATCTAAATTTTCACTCTTCATTGCTAGGTGCAATTTGAGAACAGGTCTTTCCTGTACAGGAAGACATTGGAATATGCAGATGAGTACTGAAGCCTGCTTTTGAAAAACAGTCATACTGTGCTAGCTTGTACTTACAAATGTTTCTACATGGGAATTAGATTTGGAAAATTTAGCAACCAATGAAAATAAGCATTTCAAAACCTTGTGGGTGATAGTTGTGGTTTGTTTTTAATTAAATCTGAAGAGACTGCACAGGATGTTACCCAGTAAATAGGTGCTGTCATTTTAAATTACCAGGCGCCCCATGACAGAGTTTGTTGCAGCAGAGCTCTGGACCTTCACAAAATGAGTTTGCTTATCAGGCAGGCAGTGCACTGTTTCTGTGTCTCACAAGGATGTCTGGTATTACCCTTCTTTAACTCCACCTATAGGCCTCTTCGCTGCAGTTTCAAGATAATATCTTATGTCACTTGAAGCCATTTTCAAGCTAGCCATTTACTTACTCTTAGAATGAATTTGTGATTTAATAAATCTTTCTGAAGGCCGGGCACGGTGGTTCACGCCTGTAATCCTAGCACTCTGGGAGGCCGAGGCGGGTGGATCGCTCGAGGTCAGGAGTTCGAGACCAGCCTGAGCAACAGCGAGACCCCGTCTCTACTAAAAATAGAAAGAAATTAGCTGGCCAACTAAAAATATATATAGAAAAAAAAATTAGCCGGGCATTGGGGCGCATGCCTGTAGTCCCAGCTACTTGGGAGGCTGAGGCAGTAGGATCGCTTAAGCCCAGGAGTTTGAGGTTGCTGTGAGCTAGGCTGACGCCAGGGCACTCACTCTAGCCCGGGCAACAGAGCAAGACTCTGTCTCAAAAAAATAAATAAATAAATCTTTCTGAAGATGAATGATGAATAATTGGTCAGATATGGTTAAGATTAGTGTTAAACCATGAAGTTAGAAATTGGGAAAGAGTCTGAGACTTTACCCTGCATTGAGCCTCTCACAGTTTCGCAGATATTAACAGAAAGATATAAGGCATCTGGGTCACAGACAGAAGAGTTCCTTACAGTAAAAGCAAGCAGCCAGAGTTACATTTAAGGCTGTTCTCTTAGCCACAATTCCCAGGGGGCTATGTGTTGAGGGCCGGGCAATGCCTGCACATGTGGGGAGGGTATATTACAGAAGAACCCTGAGATTAGGAGGTTCTGTCTTTTATAGAAGCTGTTGGCATCCTCTATGCTGGAGAAAAACATTATTAGCCTGTGCAAAATTAGGAAGCAATCCACAAGATCATCCTTGCTTTTGCCATCAGTTATGAGGCCGGGTATCTACCTGCAGTTTGATAATTCACTGGATGGACTCACAGAACCCACTACAAGCTGTTATATTCATGGTTATGGTTTATTATGTTGAAAGAATCCAGATTAAAGTCAGCCGAAAGAAGAGATGCATGTGGCAAAGTCCAGGAATGTTTCAAGAGTGGAACTTTGGATTCTCCTCTCCCAGGGGAATTACGGACACTGCTGGTTTTCCCTGCAGCCGTGTACAACAGTGTGAGTGGAGTATTGCCGAGCCTGGGAAGCTCACCTCAGCTTTGGTGTCTAGAGTTTCTGTGCAGGCTGCTATGGAAGCACACTCTGCTGCCCACGTGGCCAGTCTTAGTCTCCAGCCCCTGCACAGGGTGAGCTGAAACTGTGTGACCCAAGAACCCCACCTCAAATCACATCTGGTATGACAGTTTCTACCCTAAACCCTATTGTTAGACTATCTGGTATCACCCAAGGCAGTCAGGCAAAACAGAGACACTCCTACCGGGCATGACATTCCAAAGGCTTAGAGACCTTGCAAAAGCCAAGGACAAAGGCCAGGTATCTCTTTGGGCAAGGTTACATTTGTTTACAACAGTTCTTGGAATATAAGCAAATCTCATATTTGTTTACTACAGTTCTTGGAATATAAGCAGAACTCTCAGGGGAAGGGAGGAAGGTGACTTTATCTTTACTATTTCCATCTTTCCAGTGCTGTCTGCTTATATAAACTTTTCTGAAAAAAATTCTGGAGCTAATTGGCTGTTAATGCCTACATGTATAGATTCATGGAGGATAGTCTGCCAACATCTAGGTATTGCTTTGCATTTGATAAAACTCATCTTTGGAGATTCCCACTCTCCAATTTCTTATACTTCAGGTGGACTAGAGCCCTTCTCACCAAGTTGTATTAATTAAACCTAGAGAAAATGATCAATTTATTTTAATTAACCTCTATGTTGGTGATAAAGAAAGTCTTCCATGTTGGGAGGATCTCTGACATTTTTTATGCATACAGATAGGTAGCTTGACTAAACTTTAGGAAGCTTTTGATGGGAAGAGAGATCACAGACTACCTATATGTGATAGCAATTTCATGAGGTGGCATTATTGAAATTTGTTTCTGTTTTTTCCTCCTAAAAAACAATGTGATTCTCCAATGGCTATAGAATTAACAAAACCTACCCATGATTCAGAATTTAAAGGGATAATTTCATGTGTTCCTTAAAATTTTATCCCATTGTTGAGAGTAACAATCTCCCTTTTACCTCCCCCACCACGTAGCTAGAAAGGAGAGGATAGGTACTACTCTTTGCCTCCAGATATTTCTTTCTGCCAACTACTATCCCCCATTTCTTTTATTATGCTTATATTTTTGGCCATGACTTTTACCCCTCCAAACCCCACCATCCCTTTAGGAACTCGCACTGATCAACAAGGGAAAAGTATCTAATACTCTTTTCTATCTATTTGGCTCATGTAACTTTCCTTGATATCCCAGAGTTAAAGTTGGGACATTAAAAAACAATTTTTCTGAAAGCTATGGCAGCTTTTCCAAACTATTTTTCCTGAAATATGACTTCTTTAAAAAAAAAAAAAAAAGGATTTCACTGTCAAGTACATATGGAAAGTGTTGTAAACAGCATTTTCCTCTAGGGAAATTGAAAATACACATTATGCATAAAAGGCGATAGAAAAATCCTGCAGCAAAATCTGGACAGGGGAATAACAATAAATAAATAAACACAGAGTATAACATGCAACGAACACATTTCCTTATAAGATATGGTTTCCCCCCTATGGCATCAGATCTGAGTTTCAAGGGCTGCTTTTTATGTGAAGGAGCTCTTTCTTGGCCTTAATACCGAGAAGCATGGTTGAAATAGTTTGACAACTTACGGTCTAGACCTGAGAAAGTGAAGCTCATAGAAACAGGTTATTTCCTCTCCTGCTTACCTAATACATCAATCTAAGTTCTTCTTCTTGTCTGTGGATACTGATATGACTGGACCTACTGGAGAAGAATAAGTCCCTCCTCAGGCTGTGGCTTTGCTCTATGACTGCAAAGGGATGCCAAATTCAGTGTAACAGTGACTGCATAATTCTTGCACAAAATGCAATAACTAGAGCAGGCAGAAGGTGGCAGACACCATTGTTCTCATTTCATTGTATACAATTGATATTTCTTAGGTATAGCTTCTGCATAACTCAGGGGTCAGAGATTTTTCTGCTCTGAATCATGTATGGATGAATTGTTTCTTTTCTAGACATGCCCTACTATGCTTGGATATGCCTTAGTATGCTAATGTTATATATATAGAACAACTAAAGTCAAAGCAAGATTATTTAGTGGAAAATCATTTCAATTCCTTATTTTCTATAAAACTTGTTATATATTTTTACTTAGAAAATGACTTTTTAATAAAAAAAATTTCCTATAAAAGATATTGATTTTTTAAAATGAAAACGGTATGTTCCAACATTTTTTCCATTTCTTTGAGAGCCTAGCATTCTCCAAATACAAAAATCATCTACTTGAGGAATTTGAAATTCCTGAGAAAACTTAGAGGGGGGGATATGTGTATGTATGTGTGTGTGTGTGTGTGTGTGTGTGTGTATATATATATATATACACACCATAATATGTCAATATATAGTCATTCTTTTTCAGGTTTACTTTATTTTTTATTCATTTTTAAAGCAACTTTTTACTCTTTATCAACTGGAGCACACTGCATTTAATTTTCAAAAGTATTTCCATAGCCTAATTTATAAATCTAACGCTTCCTAAGTGTATGTTGCATACTTGAGGCTGTCATGTTTTGATTTGAACATGACATGAGCTTTAGTAGATTTGTCAGAATAATTATTAAAACATTTGATGTACATTTCATACTCGAAAGGTCAGAAATATAAAACATACATTTGCAGATAAATTTATATGAGTTTTAAAGAAATTAATTTCATGTTATTTAGGGCTTTGGGGCATGATGTTTTTTGTCTATGCCTATTTTGTTAAGCACTGCCAATAGAAGTCTATCGTGTGACACAATTTTACTAGCAAAAGATGAAGGATAGTTGTGTATTTTACAAAGTTTTCAAAATTGTTAATATACTCTTTTGAAAGTGTTCCTATTATTAATAGAAATGTTTATACTTTATTTTATAAGAAAGCACCTATTTCTTCACAATTTTTATCAAGGAAAACATGATTGCTATTTTCCAAGGCCAAAGAGAAATATGTTACATGAACATGTTCATAACTATTCACTTTCATTTTTATTTATTTATTTTTTTTGAGACAGAGTCTCACGCTGTTGCCCGGGCTAGAGTGAGTGCCGTGGCGTCAGCCTAGCTCACAGCAACCTCAAACTCCTGGACTCAAGCAATCCTTCTGCCTCAGCCTCCCGAGTAGCTGGGACTACAGGCATGCGCCACCATGCCCGGCTAATATATATTTTTTTTAGTTGGCCAGATAATTTGTTTCTATTTTTTAGTAGAGACGGGATCTCGCTCTTGCTCAGGCTGGTCTCGAACTCCTGACCTTGAGCGATCCACCTGCCTCGGCCTCCCAGAGTGCTAGGATTACAGGCGTGAGCCACCTCGCCCGGCCCACTTTCACTTTTTATTGACATTTTATTTTTAGTCTCATAGTCAAGTTCTTCTAGCTAAACTCTCTTATGGACTCATTAAACACATATCATTCGTGAGAAATGAGAAAAAGTACAAACATACTTTGTGTCTTATACTTTGAAAGACTCTAGAAGTTGGAATTCTGAATTAGAGAAAGTATTCAGAAAATAAGAACATTGTAAGGAAAATATCCTAGTTCTTTCTCTAAGATACACCTCTGCTAAATATTATTAGATATACTTTCACTGATCTTAATTTAGAGGATAATTTCAAATTAAGGATGACTTGCTAGACAGAAGATAATTTGGCTCTAAATTTTGTGTGGCTTTACAAATTGACTTCAATTCAGAGGAAAATGATTCGTGAAAGGTCTACTCTATGCTGTTTGATTTATATAGCAGTGGCAAAATACGCTTAACTGGTGTGTTTTTAGGAAGATCTGTTTGCTAAGTTGTTCTTTGTTAAACTAATTTCCAAATAATAAGGTTATCTCCTAGAAAACTTATAATTTACATTTTAGCCAAAATTTCACCGAAATGAGCTAAAGAACAAGGCTAAGGCTTAAATTGGCACTTAGGGCATGTTCTGACTTCTCTGGAAGTAAGACCAAGGGCAATCACTCTGGGATGTTATTTGCATTACAGAACAGAAATGATCCTATGATGGTCATAAAGAGGACTGGTAGGAAGGCTAGGTCTGTCACAGGACTCTCAGGCAGCTAAAGAAAAGCAAGGTGGATCACTTCATTAGCAGTCATGAGCTCCACTTCAGGGTCAGGCTTCGACAATCCATCCCAAGCGACCCTATAAAGTGCCCCTTTTCTCATCCTCCAGCCCCAAATTCAGTCTTTCAGGGCCTGCCTGTTTGTCACACGAGAGCAGGCTCACACATCTCCCCCCTGGTACAAGCAGTGTTATTTTCACCAACTATTTCAAAGGAAAGAAAGGGAGCTTGGCACCTGGTCGGAGCCCCTGGTACTGGTGATTCCGAGAGTGGCGAGAGAGCAGGAATTCTGAACATCACGATGTTAATTGAATTGTGTTTCTAATCACAAAATATTTGTAAACTCCAAAGGTTCTTAAAAAATGAAAAGAAACAAATACTAACTTTAAGGAAAAAGGACTAAATAAAGATAAGTTGATAAATGCTTATTTTTTTATTTTGTACATTTTCTGGTTCTTATTTTTAATAATTAAATACATATTATAGCTTTAATGCATTAGACGATTAACAAAATATCTCTAGGTGATCAGGCATGTGTCTCACTCTTCATCCATTGTCCACAAGTGCTCACTAACATTTACTAAGGAAGGAAGACCAAGTCAATTCCAAATTTGGGAAATAATTAACTAATTCATTTTAACTAGCTAAAAAGTCTTATTTTACTCTGTTGTTTCGATATCTTGATGCTTACTCTGCACATCTATTAATAGAACACTCTAATCAGAAAAAGTTATTATATAGTGCAAAGAATTGGATTTCCAGATAGAATTTCAACTACTTCCTTCATTAACAATCTCTGAACTGCATTGTCTAATCTGCAAAATGATAAAAAACCAACCAAACAAAGCTACTATCTCAAAGAGATGGTGTTCACACACCAGCTCATGAAATAAAATGACATAATTTAGCAGCGTGGTGTTACATACCTGTAGTCTCAGCTACTCAGGAGGCTGAGGCAGGAGGATCACTTGAGGCCAGGAGTTCCAGGCCAGCCTGGGCAAGATAGTGAGACCATATCTCATTATAATAAAAGAAATAATTTTAAAAGTAACATAATTTAAAACAAAAGTGCTCTAGATGTACTAGGCATTATTACCAAAATTTTTATTTTCTGCATGTCATAGTGTTCAACACAGCATTAATGGTATAAAGCAACAAATTGGAGAAATTTAATGAAATATTAATCATTAATAACAACATTAATAATGAAGAAATCTTCAGATAAATTATAATGCATCCAAAATGTGTGATAATGTATGTACATCACACTTAAGGAATACAATGCACACTATCTGGGTGAAGGGCACACTTACTACTTTGGCTCAAACTGTACGAAAGCAAATTATGTAAACAAAACATGTGAACCCCTGTAGTATTCTGAAATAAAAAAAATTATGAGGACTTATATTTATTACCATAGGATAATGTCCATGATATATGGTGAAATTAAAATTAAACTTGGGAACTCGAAAGCATAGATGCTAATGGAAAGATTATTTTGCAATAAAAATTGAATTTACTTTAAGTAATAAAAATATTTAATAGGCCGGGCTCGGTGGCTCACGCCTGTAATCCTAGCACTTGGGAGGCCGAGGCGGGCGGATTGTTTGAGCTCAGGAGTTCGAGACCAGCCTGAGCAAGAGCGAGACCCCACCTCTACTAAAAATAGAAAGAAATGATCTGGCCAACTAAAAATATATATAGAAAAAATTAGCCGGGCATGGTGGCTCATGCCTGTAATCCCAGCTACTCGGGAGGCTGAGGCAGTAGGATTGCTTGAGCCCAGGAGTTTGAGGTTGCTGTGAGCGAGGCTGATGCCATGGCACTCTAGCCTGGGCAACAGAG
>CM052454.1:5203157-5213460 GCA_028533085.1 Varecia variegata
GGCCGAAAATATTTTTCTTAAGAATTTTTAAATTGTCAACAAGTTGTCAGTTATAATTTAGGTTTTTCTACTCCAGTACTGATTCTCACAGAGCTTTCTGCTTGTGGATTTTTGCCCTAATAAGTTGTTATTCTCTGTGTTTACTTCTTTGTTTCTCCAATTTTTAGGTCAGTAGTTTGCCATGTAGCCTCACTTCTCTGATAGATCCAAGAAGAGTTGTTTATTTTTGAGCTCTCCATTTATTTGTAGGATGAAGTGATGACTCCCAGGCTCTTTATATGTTGGTCTGGAATCCAAAATTCTAATATTTACTATTAAAAATTTTTTTTTTGTATTATATTTTCAGAACTTCCTCTGAACCCTCAGATGCTAATATATGGAGATCATTTTCTGGGTTAATTATGTTTCTGCAGAGAAGAATTAACTATTTAATTTGACAATTTTTTTTTTTTATTTTTATGCAGGTGCATCGGAAACTTTATGACTTTCATGATATATAATGAGCTATCACTTGCTCTATTTAATAATGTCACTGCCCTCAATAACAATAATATTTATTAATTTATGTAAAGCTGCATACTTCCAAAATGCTTTTAATATTTTTATAACTAGGAAGCACTATGATATAGTAGACAGGCCACTGACTCAGAGTATGTCAAATGTGGATTAAACGTGTGTTACTATTTACAGTTAACAATATATTGAGACTAAATACCCTCTCCTACAATGTGTGAATAAAAGAAAGAAATTACTTTGAGGACTTATAAGAATTGAGTTTACATATGTATATATTATTATATTCTAGATATTGTATATTATACTTTTATATTTCACCCATAATATATTGCCACAAACTAAGTGACTTACAACAATGCAAATTTATTATCTTATTCTATTATAGGTCAGAATTTTAACACAGGTCTAAACTGGGCCAAAATCAAAGAGTCAGTAGGACTCCTTTTCTTTCCAGGGGATTTAGGGGAGAATGTATTTCTTGCCTTTTTCAGCTTCTAGAGGCCACCTGCATTCCTTGTCTCTGTGGTCCCCAATCTGGGACTGGGCCGTTGCTGGGCCTCACATCATTGCCTGAGCTCCACCTCCCCCATCGCTGGTATCATTGCCCGAGCTCTGACCCCTGTCCCCTCTCCTAGCCTTCCATCCACCCCAGTCCGTGGAAGAATTGTCTTCCATGAAACTGGTCCCTGGTGCCAAAAATGTTGGGGACCAATGTGCCTTGTCTCATGGCCGCCTTCTGCCATCTTTAAAGCCAACAAAGGCAGAGTCGAGTCCTTGTCATATTATATCACTCTGATCCTACTCTTTACCTGTTTTTCCATATTTAAAGACTCATGATTACATTGGACCTCTTTGGATAATGTAATCTCCCTTCTCAAATTCAGCTGATCACTAACCTCAATTGCAGCTGCAACCTTAATTCCTTTTTGCCATGTAACACCATAAAATATTTACAAGTTCCAGATATTAGGATATGTACATATTTGGGGGTCCATTGTTCTGTCTACCACAAATATCTAAAAGAAAATCCTGACATGGACAATCAATAAATGGAAATTATTACTATTTGTTCAATAAAATATTTAGTAAATAATTAATTTTATAGATATTGTCTAACTTGGAGGAACCCTTGAAGTAGGCATGGCAGGTATTATTCTAGCTTTCCAAACATTTCATCTGATTTATGACATTGGTATTAACAATATGGGACTGCAAACCATACATACTTTGAGTGCTTATAAAATTTTTAAGTATTTTATCTGTGATTGCTTCTTTACTAAATGGAAAGCTAATTTATTAAAGGGTTTTTGTCAAGAGAATAAACAATATCCTTGCTCATTAAAATTATTTATACTTGTAAAGTGTAAAACTAAAAAGGGTAATGCTTATTTTGAATATTAGGTCACATAGAAGATTATTTTTTTTTTTACATGCTAAGTTACAAGCTTACCATTGTTCAAATCGTCTTGTTTTTTGCAACGAAACTGAGATAGTCAAACTAATATTTTCGAGGGATTTGTTTGCTTATGTTTATTGCAGACCTAGCAGGTCTACAAGTATTCTTATAATCAACAGAGTTGTTTTGAGCAATGCGAGGTGATAACTCTACATAAGTGTTCTCTGATCTAACATTTTTTTCCTTTGGGAACAATTATTCTACAAAATGACAAAGTGATAAGGGCAAAAATCTAGTTACCAATGACATAAAATTACTCCTTTATTTCAGAGTTGGGATTCGTGATCTTATTAATGGCTTGAAAATGCATGACAAGCTTTTCCATTTAGACAATTAACATATTAATCCACTTCATGTGGTATCCATCTGCTCATATATAATTTTCCAGAAAGGTTATCCATACCTCTTTGCATTAATGGCCCATAGCTATTTTCAAAAGCAGTGTATGATTACTAGATGGCATAAAATACGAATATAAACACATTGGAGATGTTATTGGCCTTCAGAAATGAGAAATCACAGGCAAATCTTTCTGTAAATCTCTGAAACTTAGATAGTAAGGGATAGTATTGGGGTAATTCATTTTCCAACTCAATTCATTCCATGCCTAGCCTTTTGTACAGTTTGAGAAATCAAGACTTTTTGTGGAGACTGGAGGGTAATTTCCTTCACAGCAAAGAAGGATTTTCAGAAAAAGATAACTAAGGTCATATATAGTTCTACTGAATTATTATACAGCTCTTTTTTCATCTTCCCTTTTGTTAGCAAAATGCATACTTAATAGTAAGGGAAAATAAAAAAGAAGAAAAAGTTCACCCCTTGGCAGTTTAAAAAAAATTAATGATGTTTATACAACAAACAAAATCGGGTTTGCTTTGTCTCACTTATATTTCCTGATTATTGGTGATCAGGAGAGGCTAAGTTGCATTACTTTTCAAAATATAGAAATATGAATATATAAAAATACATACACACACATGTATAATTGTGCCAGTGAATACTGTAAATTATATTATCTATGCAGTTAATGGATTATTTCTGAACCTGAAGTACCACAGGTCAATTCCAGGTTCTCTTCTTTACTAATTATGTGACCTCAGGAAAATTATTTAACCTTTCTGTATCTTGTTTTTCTCATGTATAAATTGTGAGGTGGTGTCATCCAGAGAAGCTCATCTCTAACTCTTAGTGTCCAGGGTTTTTATTGGGGGTCAGGTATGTAGGTAGGCAGTGGCTGTGTGACTTACCTTGGCGATTCAGCTGCCTTTAGCTCTCCCAAGAGCAAAAATAAGCTTCACTATAAATCACATTGTTAACATTAACTGTCTGATCAAACTGGTACTTGTGGCCCATGGCCCTGGGCATACAAAACACACTTCTCAGGCAGAGTATTCCAAGGACTCAGAGCTCATCTTCCCCTAGGAGGTAGCCAAGGGCCTTCCTAGAAATATGTAGGGTTTGAGCAACTCAGGCCTGTTGAGTTAACCCTTCCTTCTCACAAGACCCCTGAATAAACACTTCTCAATTCTTTATTTTGTAAGTTATATCTCAAAATAGTTGAACAAAGGCATAGGTATTTGTTAAAAACTATTTAATTTTTTTTTTTTGCTACTGCTATAACACTTATTTTAGTCTCTGTCAGTGAAAAGAGTCGAAGTGTATTTCTTTCATTTGAAAATGCATTTGATTTAAATTGGGAATTAAGATTTAGAACTTGATACCCTGCTTAATAGAATCCATGGAGAAAAGTGAGTTCTGATTAATTATGTATTTGATTTACAAAGGGTTAACTAGAAGGACCTTTGCATTTATACTTCCTTATTGAAAATAATTCCAAAATATTTTAGAGTTATTTTATAACCTGGAAAAATCTGTTTTACTATCTTATACAGTAAATTGAATAATATTTTCTATCTGAAAATTTTAATTCAAACAGCTACAAAATATAGAACAAAAATGGGTTAATGAGTATGTAGTAAGTAATTTAACTTATAATGCTAAATTACAGATTGTAGTACCTCAAAATGACCCCCGTCAAGTATTATTAGAACACTGGATATGGATGAATCAACACTAATCTCCAAAGAGAGTGGTTAAAGAAAACTCTTTTAACAATTTAGTTATGAGATGAGCACACATAAAAGATAGATTATAATCCTTCATGCAAGGAGAAAAAGGCTTTTAATAGGCCAACTCGGTTTATTTTTCTTTGGGACATTCAGTAGGAAGATAGAATGATGATAATCATCGTGAGAAAGAAAGGAATGAAAGCTTAGTAAGGATCTGTTTGATTAGGTTCTACTTAATGAAAGTCTATACACAGTAAAGAAGTGTGTGTGTCTGTGTGAAATGCATGTATTGCACGGTTCTCATGAATGAATTATTTAATTAACATCTAAGAATTTGTCAAGAATTATTTTGGGGAAAGTCCCTTTAGTGGAAATAACTTAGGTTTTGAAAATAGAAACTCTGAGTCCCATGTCTGTCTCCTGCTCTCTGAGTGACCCTGATCAAAATATTTGCCTCTTTTTCCACCAAAGTATTTTGTACCTCAGTTTTCTCATCTATAGTTTGAGTTGAGTTTAGGTACGGCAGCGGAAGTGTTTAATTCTGGAATTTAGAAATGCATTGGTGTGTTTTCCTTCCCCGACGGACAGTCAGGGCCAGGCTGCCAAAAACTACATTTGCATGGGGACTATTCAGTCCTTTGAGAGAGAACTGATAAATGAAGACGGAATTAGACAAAAAACCTTCACATCATTGCAACACATTGACGTTTGGTGGGAAAGGAATGATTTTTTATGGAGTTTTGGCAACAGTGGAGCAACGCTTTGTGTGTTTGGTGGGGGTACTTTGGCAGTACCTTGCGGGGTAAATATTATCATAGAAGGAATGGTTGATGAATTTACTGAGCTGAGTAGTTTTTCTTTTCCTTTTAATGCATAGGAATTCCAATGATTTCCTTAAAAACTTAGGGGAGGAGGAATTGCTGAATCTGGATTTCTGCATTCACTGGTAGCACAAGAGTATATAAAAACATAGGCTGCATGGAACTAGATTACTGCTCACATGATTAGTATTACGTGTGACGTGAACTCGTTCCTTGACAGGAGTTTCTGTCATTCTGTTCTCTTAGCTATGGACCACGTGATCAGATAACTAATTCAAATGTGGCAATAATCTGTATGAGACATGAATATTTCAAGAAGCTCTTTCAGGTATTATGTTCATGATAATGTTTGTACTTCAAAACATCAAAAATGAAGTCAGAAAATTGATTCAATTACCGGTTAATTCATGCTTGAGAACAAGTACAATTTTTGTGGGGTCTATGAGAAGTTGACTAATATTATAAACTTGGCTACTTTTAACTCTTGAGGAATTTCTTAGCTTGATATGCTAATCAGTAATGTTCTGAAGAATCATTGTTAATGACATTTGCTAGTTCCCAAATACATTCAGTTGGTTTTATCTGCACTGTATTTATTTTTCATTGTGGTTAATCGATCCTATTTTCCTTTATTATACCTCATATTAACCTTGCCTACCATACTTCCTCTAATCAGTTTTTTTGTGATTCAGTTAATTATATTACTTTCTTTCACATTTTAAAATTTGTAAATATGTTATTTGCATTGATGTATACTTCGGTGAATTCTTTATATGCCCCCAAATCCTTTTTTATAGATATTTAAAAAAGGAAAATACACTTTCTGTCAAGTGTGCTGAAATGTTAACCTATATCTTAGTGATGACTGAACCTTTAAATAATTTTTTTTGCAGAGAAATATCCTGAGTATTGATTTTCAGCCAAGCTTGTCTCTATCTCAAAGGTCACAATTTTCAAATGAGAGCACCTTTTTATGTGGTTTTGCTGCGCATGTTTTTAGTTTCAGCTAAATATTTAATATAAGAGGTTAAAAATCAATCATGGATAAACATATTCAAAGATGAAAACCAGATTTCTTTTTTCAAATATCAAAAGACAGTCTTGTAAATGTTAAATAAAATTATTTTAGGAACAAAGGTAATTCATGTTCTCTTTGGAATAGGTAGCAATTTAGTTTTAATCGGAATATTATTTTCATTATTAGTGTCTAATATAAAACATACAATATAAGAGAAAAAGTTGTTTCAAGATTATAATTGTGCAAATCAAGCCAAACGTCACCGTGGTATGTGGAATTCTAAGATGGTCACCAAGATCCCCACCCCCTGGTGTACAGACCCTATATAGGACTGTCATATGATGGCTTTCAGTCTCCGTGATCAGGCTATATTATAAAGCTAAAGGGATTTTGCATATGTAATTAATCTCCCAAATCGTTGACCTTAATATAGAGAGATTATCCAGTTTTGCCTTATACTCAGGAGAACCTTTAAGTCTGGGTCCAGAGTTCACAGAAAGATAAAGTCAGAGATTCCAAGCATGAAGATGGGACATGCCTTTGCCAGCTAGAACAGCCACATGGCACAAATGAAAGTGGCCTCTAGTTGCTAAGAGCCAGTAAGGCAATGAGGACCTCAGTTACTTCAACTTTAAGGACATTAACTCTGCCAACAAAAGGATGAGCTTGGGAGTGAAGTTTTTACCCAGAAACTGTACAAGAGAACTGCACCCACCTGACACTTTAATTTGGGCCTTAGGATACTTAGAGAGCCCAAACACAGTGTGGCAAACTTCCGACTTACAGAATTATTAACTAAAAAACGAGTGTGGTTTTAAGGTGCTAATCTTGTGGTAATTTGTTTTGTAGTAATAGAAAACTAATACACTTAGCATAAATTCATCCAGGAAAATATGCCATGTAACATAGTATTTAATAACATATTTTAATATAAAAACTAAATTTTTAGTATAAAAAACTAAATAAAAGCTGATCCAGTTAATTGGAACTATACTCAAAATAATATATCAGACTATGAAGTATGTATTTAAGTATATTCTAGGTTTTTTTTAATATGATCTTCAAAACAAATTATAAACATTCTTCAAATTATGATAAAATCCTCTGTGTACAGGAAAACTCCCAATAATCAATTCAACATTATAATTCAACTTTGATTGAACTATAACCTGCTTTGTAAAAAAAAAAAATAATTAAAATCACAATAGCAAGAAAGGCTTTTTTTAAAAATTTTTTTGAGACAGAGTCTTACTCTGTTGTCCTGGGTAGAGAGCAGTGGCATCATCGTAACTCATTGCAACCTCAAACTCCCAAGCTCAGGCGATCCTCTTGCCTCAGCCTCCTGAGTAGCGGGACTACAGGCATCTGCCATGATGCCTGTAGAATAGAAATATAGAATATAGAATAGAAATAGAAATAGTTTTTCCATTTTTAGTAGAGACGGAGTCTTCCTTTTGCTCAGGCTGGTCTCTAACTCCCGAGCTCAAGCTATCCCCCTGCCTGGACCTCCCAGCAAGAAAGGCTGTTAAGATGTTTGTTTTTTTTAATTGCCTGTGTGAAAATTTGCTTCAGTATGTTGTAAAATGCTTTCTAGTTCTTGTAAATCTAATTAATTAATATTATTATTAGGAGTTACCCTTAGTTGATAACTTGAATTTTTAAAAGTGTATTTCAATATACATTATTAATATAGAATATTTTTACTATGTTGAATGACTTTTCTTCCATTTAATGCTGACTAATGAAGCACAGACATGTTTAAAAAATAGTCATTTAAGTAATATAAGGATGTTTGACTAAAAATGTTAATGGCAAAGCAATGATTTATCAGCCCTGATATTTCTATACTTACATAAATCCCAGTAGCATATTAGTTCCAACTGAAATTCTGATTAAATATTTAATGGTAAAATATATATTCTATATTTATGGTCTATTATATATCAGTGCTACATTATCTCATTTATATCTCAAAGTAACATGAAGCTTATTATTTTCTATTATTATAGTTTACAAATGAAAAATAAGTGAAGTTCATTAGGAATGATGTACACTTAGATGTCCCATGTGCATCTGAAACCTAACCATTTAGAAGATAAATGTTGGTAAAGAGTAAGTTTAACTTAAGTCTATTCTACTTTGCTAGAATATAATTGTCAAAAAGTTGAAAACATGACCCTCATAAATATAAATGAACAAAGTCAGTGATTTTATTTAACTAATTAATTGAGGAATCAGAAAATGCTAAAACCGGTTCAAAGAATTATTTTAAGTACTAAGATTAATAGTCAGTCAGGGAACATTGAGAACAATTTGCTAATAGATGTAAAATTGCTTAATATTTTCCAGGGCTGTGAACTATAACATTTGAGGTTATTTCTTCCACCATCTGAAAAATCAATCACATCTATACTGGACATATCATTTTTATAGATTGCTATGGACAAGAATCAATTGCTTTGCTTTTAGAAAAGAATTACTTGCATTATCAGTTTTCCACAAATTAATTTCACAAATTGTTTATGCGTAAATTTCATAGAATCAGGAAGTTTTCCAGAAACCTTATTAGCATTGCTAATGCCATGCTGTGGCAGGCAGAATAATGGCCTTGCAAAATACCCCTGCCCTAACTCCCAGAACCTATCAATATGTTACCATCCCTGTTAAAAGAGACTTGGCAGATGTCATTAAGTTAAAAATCTTCGGATAGGGGGATTATCCTGGATTATCTAGGTGGGCTTAGTGTATTCACGAGGGTCGTTAAATATGAGATGGGGAGGCAGAAGAAAAGTCAGTGCCAGAGTGTTACAATGTGAGGAGAACTCAGGTGCCATTGCCAGTTTTGACAATGGAAGGGGGCCGTGAGCCAAGAAATGTGGGAAGCTTCCAGAAGTTCAAAAAGGCAAGGAAATGGGTTATCTCCTATATTCTCCAAAAAGGAATATAGCCCTGCTGTCACCTTGATTTTAGACCGATGAGACCTCTGTCAGACTTCTGATTTACAGAACTGTAAGATAATATATTTGTGTTATTTTAAACCAAGTTTGTAATAGTAATCTGTTGTAGCAACTATATTAATACAAATGCCTAACATAGAGTATATCATCATTAAATAATTGTTGAATGGGCAAATTATTTAGGATTGAATACATGTAACTTGTGCAGGACATGTAGCTAATAAGCAGTGAATCTGGATTAAGACTTTTGTGCCTTTCCTCACAACCTGTGCTTTTACCACGTAAATTCCTGTATTTCTTACGTAAATAGTATCCTTTAAATTATTTCCTTAGACTATTTTTCTTGAAAGATAGCACATAAAAACATGTAGAAAACTCTAGATTACCAAGCATTCATTCTCATAAGCAAATGGTGTATAGTTGATATTATTGTTAATTGTTTAGTTTTAATGAAATGAAAAAAAATCAATTATAGGCTTACCTTGGAGTATTACAGGTTTGGTAACAGACTACTGCCATAAAAGTGAATATCATAATAAAAAGAAAGTCACACAGATTTTTTGGTTTCCCAGTGCATATAAGAATTATTTTTATACTATAGTCTATTAAGTGTGCAATAGCATTGTATCTAAAAAAATGTACAGACCTTAATTCAAAAATACTTTATTGCTAAAATATGTTATCAGTCATCTGAGCCCTCAAGTAGTCATCAACTTTTTGCTGGTTGGGGGTCTTATGTTGATGTTGATAGCTGCTGACTGACCAGGGTGGTGGCTACTGAAGGTTGGGGTAACTGTGGCAGTTTCTTAAAATGAGACAACAACGCAGTTTTCCACATTGATCAACTCTTCATTTCACATAAGATTACTGTGTAGCATGTGATGCTTTTTGATACCATTTTACTCACTGTAGAACTTCTTTCAAAATTGAGATTTGAAGATGCTGTGAACATTGTTGAAATGACAACCAAGGATTTATTTTTATTTATTTATTTATTTTTTATTTCATCTTATTATGGGGGTACAAAAGTTTAGGTTATGTATATTGCCCATGCCTCCCCCCCCCACCCCAAGTCAGAGCTTCAAGCGTGTCCAAGGATTTAGAGTATGACATAAACTTAATTGATAAGGCAGAGGCAGGTTTTGACTGCTGTGCAAATAGGCAGAATCCATATCATGGTATTCCAGTTTAGTTGAAATGAACACAGTTTCAATCCATGAAGTAGATTATAATCTATTACAGATTGGTGCAATATGGCAAATATACCAGTAATTGAAATATCAGGAAAGTATACTAAAGAAGAATGAATGTACAAAGATATGAGTTAAAGGGAGAAATTATTCAGTTGGGTAGACTAGGAAAGCATTTATTAAACTTAGAGTGGGCATCAAGGTGGGAGTCAAAGCTGAAGGATTTTGGGAAGGAGGAAGGAAGGGGTAAGAATTAACCTCTTACAGTGGCTCTCA
>CM052454.1:5213560-5227169 GCA_028533085.1 Varecia variegata
TACTGTTATTTAATTCTCCTTTGCTAGTCATAGACAAAGGCAAATGTGATTGCCATCTTCTAAACTCCTGAAGGCAATTGCTTCGAATCACTATAATTATTATCTCAAACTGCCAAAACTAGCATTTTTAGCTTATCTCCTTATGATGTAATATCTAAATGGCAAAGACTATGATATGTGTGTATATTCACACTACTAAAATAGTGCTTTATCCATTGTAGGTATTCAATAAACTTTAATTCAAATGTTGAGTTTAAGCCTTAGCTTTACATCTTCTTTGGATTACTGCATTCAGTTAATGGTTCCTTTACTATATTTCTATCACAAGTTGAAAATGTAAAGATAATGCATGCATTGGTGTTGTTAAAAAGTGTATGAATTTGTGATTTTTTTTTTCTTTTTTAAATATATAGATTTATTAGATTGAAAAAGAGTTGGGTGTACCAGGGACAGGTTCTTGATGATAGGGACATATCTTAAAATATGACAAATATTTTTTGAAAACTTGGATTTTAATAATTTCCGAAATAGAGGGAAAATAGGCCAATATAACAGAAATTAGATATATATTTAAATTCATGGAATTTTCAAATAGTACACATTATGATGAAGACATATATTGCTATTTTGTGATATTATAGAGACCCATTCATACATTAATTAAAATCTTGCTCTTCTGTGAGTTCATCAGATGAAGCCCTGATATGTTCCTCCCATTGTTCATCAAATAACCAGTAATAACTAGCTGCAAGTAGATATGATTACTCTAAGTTCTTTATGTTTACAAAATGTTGTGCAGCCTCTTTCAGGGCATTCTAAAAAATATTATCATACCCTATCTAAACTAGAAAACTTCTGTCAAAATAAGTGAAGTATGGTTGACACAAAAGATTTCTCATTATGCATTATATTTGTTCATATTTTCCTTATTTTGAAATACTTTAGATTACTGGAATAGTTCCATTATAAATTAGCCAGGTTGTGTTGTATCTGTAATCTCCTTGCTCCGTGGTGAAAACATTGTATTTGAACTCACACATTATGTTCTTCTAATTGCAGGCATTAGGATCATTTATCCTCATGGTGATGCTTGGAAGTTTGATTATGTAATAGACCTGTAAGGAAGTATTAGACTTTGAATCAAAAGACTTTGGTGTCTTTCTGTGTTCATTTAACAGCTTTAACAATGTTTTCAGGGATGCACAGAAAAACAGTTACATGTACGTGTGTGTTGGGGGGTGAACATGTGAAATACTCTACAGCAATTGCGTTTAATTTTGTGACCCCACATCCCTTGTTAGGAGTGAAGTGTGTATTCTGAAGACATATAAATTTACTGATTACTTCAATCTTAATATTTAGAACCCTGGCAACGATTAGCTATCCAGTTCTCATATATACTTCCTTCTCTATAACTGATGATTAATCACACAATGCCTTGTCCCGTATGTTTCCTATTATTTTGTATTGTTTTTAGCATTCCATTTTTTTCATTTATATAATTAGAATAGGGGAACTTAAAGCTCACAGACAATATCTTATAGTTATTTGTATCCTCTAAAGCTCCTAATATAGTATTGTGTGCACACTAAGCTGCGAGATACAGCTGGCAAAGCCCGAGATTGAAGTTCAGAGTGTTTTGGATTCAAATTCCAGTTGTATGTTAACTCAATACACTTGAGAAAATCTCACTCTTGTTAAGCTCTTTTGTAATATTAGGCTGGTGTGGTAAAGTCAGCAGTAGTCTCTGAGAATCAAGTGAGAAAATTTGTACAAAACGATAGTATAAATGTCAGGTGGCTTTACTGTATATTGTAGAATTCTTTATTAGATAAAATTTTCACATTAAATCGTTTAATAATAAGTATAGACAGCTGTTATTAATGGTTACAAAAAGATACTATCTCATTGAAATTACTCTGGATTTATACATTTTAGATCAGATTACAGGAAAACTAAACAAGTTCCAACTTAGTTATTTCAACTTAATTTAAAAAAATATAGAAAAACAAACAAAAATATTGTGTGATTCTAATGCCCTCAGTTAAGTTATGGAGCCTCTTTAAATTCTGCTAAAATCACTAACCCTTTTGTATTTTATATATTATTCTATTTTTCCCTGGCTGTTATATTTAGATTGCCTTCCTTCCCTCCTAAACACTGCTTAGATGCTTCTCCTTTGTGGTCCCTAACAACGTAAGTATTTTCTATTATGTTGTATATTATAGCTTGTGCATATTGTTCTGTACTTGACTTTTTATTCTACAAGAGTAAAAGCTCTGTGAGTGAAGAGATCAGGTCTACCTTGTTTACTAATATATTTAAAATGATTAGGTCAGTGTTCAGCACATAGTAGGATCTCAGTAAATATTTGTCAAACACATAAATTCAGATATAGAGCATAATTTAATATGTTAAATACATGCAGGCTTCTTTTAGAGTGGTTTTGTTTTAGAAGAAGGAAAATCTTTACAATCCAAATTGGAATTTAACCTTCGGGACTTATTCTATGAAGATGTGTCTCCTGGCATTCACTGTGAAAATGCATTAGGATTCCATTTTATTCTAGGAAAAGAAAAAAAAAATCAAACTTTAAAAAGAGACATTTTATTTATTCTTTAGGGACAAGTAAAGGATATGATGTAGCTTAAATAATTATGGCTCAGACTCCCTCCTCTCCACATGTTGTCTTGGGTTCTCAGGTAAGCTTTCTTCACTTAGAATTATGGCTTTTCTTAAGGCTGAATTTGCTTCTTGCCACTCATAAATCTCTGTCTCCTGCAATACATGTAAATATGTGGGGAAGAACTTAGCTTGATTTTAGTGCCCATTTCTTGACCAATTGCTGCATTATAGGTATGGACAGTGTAATGTTATTAGATACCCTGATCTCATTCTGCCACTGTGTTAGACAGTTTCCCAGGACTAAAGATTGTGAAAGGAGTTATTTTGGAAGGAAGGCATGAAAGGCAGGTAAAAAACATTTCCCCACTATATTCTGTCTCTTTAGTTTTGCCTTTACATAACAAAGAAATAGAAATACTTCTGTTTGTAACCAATATGTATGTATGGTTTTACCAGCAGAACATGAGATTGTGAACTTTTTCATGTAAGAATTTGGCCTAAAAATAATGAAAATATCAAGCAAAATATTAAGAGAGTCTGGAAAAAGTTGAGCATTGCTATTTTACATTATCTCTTTTGAAATCTTCTTTTGATTATAGAAATAAAAATTCTAACAAAAGGTAATCTGGCTTCGTTTGTGTTATAATATTTGGTAGAAACATATAAGTTGAACCAACATAATGAGGCTTAATAACTAAAACCTGACCATAAGATGAGGTGCTTTTTATGTCCAAAGGTTGAAAATACATGGGACAAATGACTGTTCCAGAGTTAAAAATCTTAAACAGTAGGTACTAGCTATCCAGCCACAACACCTGTTATTAGCTGCCTTGAAAGCCAGATAAATTCTTTGCTTAGGGCAGCATTTAGGATTTAGATAAACTCAATGTTATTGGTGATATGCCTATTATAAGTTCTTTTTATTTTGAATATCATAAATAATAAATTGCATGCCTTAAGTGATATACTCAGATTCTGATAATTATTTAATTTAATTTATCTATGAGTAAGTGTTTTGAGTTACTTATAGAGAATTCATCGTAGGACACATGCATTAAACATCTTATCCATAATGCTATTTTATTGTTATCAATTCTTAAAATAAAGTGGATTCCATCCAGTTGTTCTGATGATGTAATTTTTAGTATGACAGAATTTAGTTCATAGTGAAGGCTTAGGAGTGTCAAATACCTTCCTTCAAATTTTACAGGTGTCAGATGAAATTAAAACCTACAGTCGTTATTAAGGAAAGACAAAGAAAATATTATTGCCTAAAGCAGTCATTCTAACAGCTGAGATTTTTTTTATATTGAAATTGAAAGGAACACTAAATTTTGAAAATTATGGTAGGCACTTGAAATATTTATGTTAATGGTTAAATCACTCAGGTAAAATTGAACATATTTATAAAATTCTTATTCTAAATGTATGAATTCTGGATTAACTTTATTATCTATTTGAAACCTCTGAAAATAATTGGACTTAAAAGTTTATATTCTTAGTTTGGGCTTCTGGGACATAATTTAAATGATTAATTTCACCAAGGAATAAAGAAAGTATAAACATTTGTTGACTTTCAAAATTTAAACACCATTGTGAAATTATTAGGTTTTTCTTGGCTCTGGTGTTAAATAGTAGCTTAAAATATTATGAAATAAGAGAACTAAATGTTTCAATTTTTAGCATTAATACTGTACTTGAAACTTTCCTTTGTACCCCTCAACCAGACCTAGTTTTCTCTTTGAATTGAAACATTCATTTCACAAAAACTAAAGAACAGTAAGGAACCTGGTATATTTTGATTGGAGTATTCGGGCAGAACATGTCTTCCATGGAGTGGTGTGTTACAACAGAATTTATATGGAAAGAGAGAATAAACTTCTAAACACTCATATGTTGAGACAAACGCTTGACACATTTTAGCATTCATACAAATCACCTGAAGAGTTGGGTAAAGTATTGATTGACTCTTGGATCCCACTTCCAGAGGTTCTGATTCAGTAAGTGGGGTCTGAGCATTTGAATTTCTAAAATGTTCTCAGACGATGCTGTTGCAAATGGTCTGTGGAGCACATTTTGCATAGCACTTACATAGACTCAATTTGGAAAAAAAAACTATTTCCCATTTTAAAAATCAAACTAGAAGAATTAAAATAAAGATTAAAATATGCATATTAAAACTAAAAGCAAATTTAAAAAATTTAAAATTTATAACTAAAAGTCAAGTTGAACATATGTACAATAATTTGTTAATTATATATAGTGGGAAATATTCTTATTTATTCAATTGAGAAGGGTAATAAATGTTTTTTCAGAGTTTTGTTCATATCTAATTTTCATTATGGTGAAGTAAACATAAAGGATATAGATGTTGTATAGATGTTAATGTATAGGGCAAGCACCAAAAAGGAAATAAATTTTTTATATAGCTTTTAAGCTTGTTTCTATATTGACTATATATAGCTATAAAACACATCCCAGTCATGAGTCTACTTGAGTTTTCCTAGGACAATTTAAAGTGTCAGTTCAATAAACTAGCTCAGGTACATAATTTACTGCTTTAGAAGTTCCTAGTGACAGTCAAGTACAATCAATATGAAGAAATAAGAGAAGGGTTCAATGCTCCTGTTACTGATAAGTTCGAGAATATATCCACATAAGAAATAGTTGCTAAACCAGATATTTTTCTTTACCAGGAAAAAGAAAACTTAAAAGCCTAAATAATAATTTATATGTCATTTTAAATGATTAAGATCTGCCATAAGATCATTCCAAAGAAAATAACAATTTCAGAAAAGACCATGATTTTAAGAAATGTCAAGGGTATTGCAGTAATAGAATCTATAATAAATACAGACTGAAACAGTGAATCATGGACCTCAGATATTATCAAGGAAAGAAATAGAAAGAATAAATAATTTTCTATAGGCATTAAAAACTTACAGTTAAAAAGTTTTCAGTGTTTTTACGGTTTATTTTTTAATCGTTCTCAGTCATATGATTAGTGTTAGCTGAATCTATTAAGTTACAAATTTCAGACTAAAAATAAAACTAAAATAAAATAAAAATAAAATGCAATGGCTATTTATATAGAAATGTAAATTCTATCTTCTGATTGGTTTACTTAGCAAATATACCCATGGGCTTTGTAAAATTGAAATCAACATTCATAGCACTCTGGATAAACTGTAAAAATAACTGCAACAGAAAAATCAAAGATGAACGTGAATAAATCAAATTCTTATTATGATGAATTCATGTCTCTTGATCATTTTAAACTTAAGTGAATGGTATTATGAGTTCCCAACTGAACTTCTTCCATTCTATAACTATATTTACCATGTATTGTGTCTTACTAAATGTCACACATTACTTTTTATTTATGTAGCTTTATTAAGATGTCATTGACATAAAATAAACTTCATAGATTTAAAATATACATTATAAGTTTTGACATAGGTATAGACTCATGAAACTATCTCCAAGATTGAAATAATGAACATAACACTTCCAAGAATTTTCTTTAAAAATTTTTTAGTATATTTTACTGTATATTTGAGGTTTACAACATAATAGTAATATTATGAAATTCATATATATAGTAAAATGCTTACTATAGTGAATCAAATTAACATATTTATCATCTTGCATGGTTTCTTTTTTGTGTGACAAGAGCAGCTAAAATATGCTCATTTTACAAAATCCCTAGTACAATCCAGTTTTTATTAAATATAGACTTCATGTTGCACATTAGATCTTGAGACTTATTCATTCTATATATCTGCTACTTTGTATGTTTTTATATGCATCTCACCTTTCCTCAACTCCCCACTAGGGATCACTGTTTTATTCTCTATCTCTGTAGATTTGAATTTAGATTCCACATCTTAATGCAATATTTCTTTCTGTATATGGCTTATTTCACTTAGCATAATGTCCTCCAGGTCCATCTATGTTGTTGGAAATGGCAGTATAACATTCTTTTTTAAGGCTGAGTAATATTCCATTTTATTTCTTCATCTGTTGATGAACATTTAGGTTGTTTTCATATCTTGGTAAGTGTGAATAATACTGCAGTGAACATGGGAGTGCAGATATCTTTAGGGGATGGTGATTTCATCTTCTTTGGGTATGTACCTAGGGGAGGTTACTGGTTCACATGGTCATTCTGTTTTTAATTTCTTTAGATAACTCTGTACTGTTTTCCATAATGACTACACCAATCTATTTTACCACCAACAGTGTACTATGGTTCCCTTTTCTGCACACCCTCACCAACATTTGTTATCTTTTGTATTTTTGATAATAGCTACTCTAACAGTTGTGAGGGGGTATCTCATGGTGGTTTTAATTTGCATTTCCCTGATGATTAACAATGTTGAACACTTTATCATATACCTGTTGGCCATTTTTGTGTCCTCTTTGAAGAAATGTCTATTCAGATCCTTTGCCCATTTTTTAGTTGGGTAATTTGTTTTGCTGCTATTCAGTTGTAAGAGTTCTCTGTAAATTTTGGATATTAACCTTTTATTATATATGTGGTTTGCAACTATTTTTCTCAGGCCATCTGTTGCCTTTTAATTTTGTTGTTTTCTTTGCTGTGCAGAAGCTTTTTAGTTAGATGTTGTCCTTTGTATTTATTTTTGATTTTGTAGCCTGAACCAAAAAACCAGTCAGTCAAAGATATCCAGAAAATCAGTCGACATCAGGGAGCTTTTCTCTTATGTTTTCTTCTAGGAGTTTTATGGTCTAAGGTCTTATATTTAGGTCTTTCATCCATTTTCAGTTGATTTTTGTATATGATATAAAAGTTCAGTTTCATTCTTTTGCATCTGAAAATCCAGTTTTCCCAGCACCATTTGTTGAAGAGAATACATTTTTTCTTACTGTTTCTTCTTGGTGCCCTTGCCAAAAATTAGTGTACAGTATATGTTTGGATTTACTTCTGTTCCATTGGTCTATGTTTCTGTTTTTATTACAGCACCATCTGTTTTGATTAAGGTAGCTTTGTAGTATAATTTTAAATCAGGAAATGTGATGCCATCAAATTTTTCTTTTTCAGAATTGCTTTGGCTATTAAGGGATTTTTTTTTTTTGGTTGCATACAAATTTTAAGATTGTTTTTTCTATTTATGTGAAGAATGCCATTGGAATTTTGATAAGGATTGCATTGAATCAGTATATTTCTTAGGGTATTATGTATATTTTGATGATATTAATTCTTCCAATCCATGAACACAGGATATCTTTCCATTTATTTGTTTCTTAATTTCTTTTATCACTGTTTTATAATTTTCAGTCTACAAAATTTCAGCTCCTTTTTAAAATTTATTCCTAAGTATTTTATTTTATTTTTGATGCTACATGAACATGGTTGCAAAAATCCTCAATAAAATTTGTAAATGAGATTTTTAAAAATTCTTTTTCAGCTGTGTCATTATTTGTATAGAGTAATGCCATTGATTCTGCAGCTCTACTATATTCATTTATTAGTTCTAAGAGTTTTTCTGTGGAATCTTTGAGGTTTTCTATATATAGGATCATGCCATCTGCAAATAGAGATAATGTTACTTCTTTCTTGGTTTGGATGACTTTTATTTCTTTTTCTTGTCTGATTGCTCTTTCTTGTACTTCTAGTAGTACGCTAAATTGAAGTGGTGAGAGTGGGCCTCCTTGCCTTGTACCAGATCCAATGGAAAAGTTTTCATTTGTTCCCCATTGATTATGATGTTAGCTATGGGTTTTTAGTAAATGGCTTGTATTATGTTGATGAACTTTCATTCTATGCCTAAATTGTTGAGAGTTTTTTTTTTAACAAGAAAGGATTTTGAACCCTACCAAATGCTTTCATTGCATCAATTGAGATGATCATGTGTTTTTTACTTTTCATTTTGTTAATGTGACATATCACATTGAAATTGATTTGCATATGTTAAACAAGAATTACATGCCAGGAATAAATCCCACTTGGTCGTGATATATAATCTTTTGGATGTGTTGTTGAATTTGGTTTGCTAAATTTCATTGAGGATTTTTGCATCCATGTTTATCAGAGAAATTGGCCTGTAGTTTTCTTTTCTTACAGTGTCTTTGTCTAGCTTAGATATCAGCGTAATGCTGGCCTTGTAAAATATGTTTTGATGTATTCCGTCTAGCTCTAATTTTTTGGAAGAGTTTTAAAAGAATTGGCAATGATTCTTTGAAAGTTTGGTAAAATTCAGCTGTGAAGAAATCTGGTCCTGAGCTTTCCCTTGTTGGAAGGTTTTAAATTTCTACTTTAATCTCTTCTTTGTTATTGGTCTGTTCAGGCTTTCTATTTATTCCTGACTCAATCTTAGTTAGTTATATTTTTCTAAGAATTTATCTATTTCCTCTAAGTTATCCAATCTGTTGGCATATAATTATTCATAATAGTCTCTTATGATAATTTTTATTTCTGAGGCATCTGTTTTAAATTCTCCACTTTCATTTCCTATTTTATTTATTTGAATCTTCTCAGGTGCAGTTGCTCTCCTTGGCTGAAGCTTCAATTCTGGGGGGCTGGTTGTGGGGGGCCTAGGCACCAGGTTTGTTGGGGAGGAGGTGGGCGGAAGCATAACTGCTTTGCTGGGCCTAGGCTCTGACCAGAGGCAAAGAAGGGTGTGGTGTGCAGTAGCCAGTGTGATCCGGCAGACGGAGTGCCTCCAAAACAATTTGTTCTCAGGGGTAGGGAACTGTAGCATTTTGCTTGGGGCTACCTTGTGTAGGAGTGTGGTGCAATGAAGGCAGAGCCTCAGGGATGAAGGCATGTGGCGGCTACTGGCACCCAGAGCAGGAGACACTCTAGCAGTGGCTCCAGTTTCTGATTTAAAACTATGCAGTGCAGTAGCAGCTTGGGTCATGGGGTGCGGGGCACAATGTGGGCTCCTTCTCTGGAGGAGTGCATTGGTGTGAACTCTAGGGAGCTCCCTAAGCTGGGCTCAGGGCCTGTGAGGACTGCAGGATTGGAAGACTGGAGAGTGGCAAAGATTGCATATGTCTACAGTGGGAGTGAGGGCCAGTGGGGGCTTCTTGCTTACCTTTTCCCCACACAGAGAAGCCCCCTTTTGGTTCTGAGGTGATCAGGACATGCGGTAGGGTGGCACAGGCAAGGTGGTTCCTCCCTTATCTATGTGACTTTCCTGAGTTTCTGTGCTCCACAGGTTTCCTCCACTGCCTTCCTGTACCCCAGCACTCGCCTTTAGTCATTTTGGTTGGAATGTAGTTGCTTATTTATTGTTTTGATCCTTTTTTGTGGGAGAGCCATGAGCGTTAGGCACTTCCAGTTGGCCATTTGGTTGATAACTGTCCCAAAATTTTCTTGTGCTGTTTGTAAACCTCCTCCTAGTTCCTCCTTTTGTCACCCCAGTCAACCACTGTTCTGCTTTCTGTCACTATGCATTGCATTTTCTACAATTTTATATAAATGGAAACATTTATGTACATACAGTATGTAATCTGTCTGGCTTTTTCCACTCAACATAATTATTTTGACATTCTTATATACTGCAGTGTGTATCGATAGTCCATTCATTATAATTTTTGAGTAGTATTCCATTGTGTGGATAAAACTCAGCTTATTCATTCACCTGCTGATGGAAGTGTGCATTGTTTTTATTTAAATAGTTTGAGGTTAATGCACATAAAGCTTCTATGAACATGAATGTAAATATATACATAGTACTTATTTATTTTGGGTAAATGCCTAGGATTAAAATCATATGGTCAAGGCCAATTTGAATATTTAAGACAGTGCCAAATTGTTTTTCAAAGTGGTTGTACCATCTTACATTCCTACCAGCAGCAAATGAGAGATTTCCTACCCATCACTTGGGATAGCCAGTCTTTTTAATTTTAGCCTTTCTAATTTGTGTGTAGTAGTATTTCTTTGTGGTTTTAATTTGCATATCCCTACTGTTGAACATTTTCTCTGAGCTTTTTGCCATATGTGTATTTCTTTGGTGAAGTGTCTGTACAAATCTTTTACCCATTTGGAAAAATATTTTTGCTGATATTTTAGAGTTCTTTAGGTATTCTGGATACATGTCATTTATCAGGTGTATGCTTTGCAAATATTTTATTCCAGAATGTGGCTAATCTTCACATTCTCTGAATAGTTACTTTTGAAGATAAAAAATTCTTGATTTTTATAAAATTCAGTTAATCAATTTTTGCTATGGATTGAGATTGATATTTTTTTGTAGTATCTGAGGAATATCTCCCTAGTCCAATGTCACAAAGTTTTTTCTGTTTCCTTTTTGAAGTTTTATAGTTTTAGGCTTTACAGTTAGGTATATATATATTTTTATTTTTTATTTTTGGTTAATTTTTCTATACAATGTGAAATATGGTAAAAAAGTCCTTTCTTTTTTGTATATTTGATTGTTTCACAACCATCTGTTGAAAATTACCCTTTCTTTAATAATTGTTTTTTCACCTTTCTCAAAAATTAGTTCTCACAAATGTGGGTCTATTTATGGACTCTATATAATACTCCTCCTTTATCTGGAGGATACATTCCAAGACCCCCAGTGGTCCCCTGAATCCACAAATAGTACCAAACCCTACATATACTATATTTTTTCCTACCAGTGATAAAGTTTAGTTTACAAATTGGGTACAGCAAAATATTAACAACTAATAATAAAATAGAACAATCACAATAATATGCTGTAAAGTTATATGAATGCACTATCTTTCTTTCTCTCAAAATATCTTATTGTACTGTACTTACCCTTCTTTTTCTTATGATGATGTGAGATGGTAAAATGCCTATGTGACAAGATGAAGTGAGGTGAATGACACGGGCAATTTGACATAATGGAAATTTTCAGAAATAAATGATTCATAATTTTAAATGGTGTGCTGTTCTGAGTAGTGTGATGAAATCTCGCACTATCCCTCTTCTTCCCAACTACATTGCCATTAGTTACTTAGGAGTCATCTGGGTATCAGAACAACTGTTGTGGTATGGCAGTGCTTGTGCTTAAGTAACCCTGATTTCACTTATTAATGCCCCAAAGCACAAGAGTAGTAATGTCATATTTTTAGACTGTGGTTGACCCACAGGTAACTGAAACCATGGAAAGCAAAACCACAGAAAAGGGGAAACTACTGCATTCTGTCCCATCAATTTATTTGTCTGTCTTTATGCCAGTATTATACAGCATTATACACTGATTATTATAGCTTAAAAATAGTCTTGAAATAAAGTAACACTAGTTTTTCACATCTGTGATTCTTTTTCAAAGTCATTTTGGCTATTTGGTGTTCTTTAAATTCCTTTTTTATTTTTGAATCGATTGGTCAATCTCCACACAAATCCTGCTAGGATTTTGATTGAGATAACATTTAATTATAGATGAATTTGGGAAAAATTGTTATCTTGACAATATTGAGTCTTCCTATTCATGAACATGGCATATCTATTTAAGTGTTATTTATGTAAGCAATGTTTTATAGTTTTTAGTGTGAAGGTTGTTCACATTTTTGTCAGATTTTTTCCAATGTATGTGATCTTTTTCATGCTATTGTTAGTGGTATTATTATATTTCAAGCTCTAATTTTTTGTTGCTAGAATATAGAATACAATTAAATTTTGTATATTGATCTTGTGTCCTACAACCTTGCTAAACTCACTTACCTTACTAGTTCTAGTAATTTCAGATTTTTTAAAGCAGTTATATCATCTGCAAATAAAAACAGAAGATAAATTTTACTTCTTTCTTTCCAAACTAGATTCCTTCTAAGTTTTAGTCTTGCCTTATTACATAGGCTAGAATCTTCAATAAAATTTTGAACAGCAGTGGTAAGAATAGACATGCTTGTTTTGTTCCTGATCTTTGGAGTAAATATATATATATATATAATATTTTTTGGGGGGGGGCAGAGAAAGAGTCTCACCCTGTCACCCTTGGTAGAGTGCTGTGGTGTCATCCTAGCTCACAGCAACCTCAAACTCCTGGGCTCAAGTGATCCTTCTGCCTCAGCCTCCCAAGTAGCTGAGACTACAGGCATGTGCCACAACGCCTGGCTAATTTTTCTATTTTTTTTAGTAGAGACAGGGTCTCACTCTTGTTCAGACTGGTCTCGACCTCCTGAGCGCAAGTGATCCTCCCGCCTCAGCCTCCCCAAGTGCTAGGATTACAGGCACTGTAATGAGCCACTACACCCAGCCATAATTTTTAGGTATACTTTATCAGGAAGTTCCTTTCTGTTCCTAGTTTACTGAGACTTTTTACCACGAATGTATGTTGACATAAGCAAATGCATTGTCTGCCTCTCTCTCTTCTTCTCCCAGCTGTAGGTTTATCAATTTTATTAATCCCCTCAAAGAAGCAACTTTTGGTTACATTTACTTTCTCTACTTGTTGTCTGCTATCTATTTATTTGTTTTCATTCTCACATACACTATTTCTTTTCTTTTACTTGCCTTAGGTTTGATCTGTTCTTCTTTTTTCAGTTTCATAAGATGGAAGCTGGATGTTTTTATTCAAGACCTTTCCTTTCTTTATCTCTCTTTCTCTCTAATATAGATGCTTAGTGTTCTAAATTTCTCCCCAGGATTGCTTTTGAAACATCCCACAAATTTTTATTTGTTGTGTTTTTATTTTAATTCAATTCAATATACTTTCTACTTTCCGTTTTTATTTCATGTTTGACCCGGGGGTTATTTTAAAGTATGTTATTTGTTTTCCCAACATTTCCAGATTATCCAGAGATTTTTTCTATTATCAATTTTTATTTTAATTCCGATTGTTCTGAGCACATAGTTTAAAAGTTTTTGTCTTCTTGAACTAACAACCCCTTTTATCATATGAAATAAATTTCTTAATACCTGGTAATATTCCCTGAAATCTATTTTGGCTATTATTGATATAGTCTCATATGCTTTCTTTTGCTTAGAATTTACATTGTATATATTCTTTCATCATTTTATCTTTAATCTATGACTTATATTTTAAGT
>CM052454.1:5227669-5299969 GCA_028533085.1 Varecia variegata
GAGAACACAGAAAGGGGCAATGACAGGACTATACCAAAGGCTATAAGGGCACTGGAAGAACCTTATACTACATTTCACACTTTGATCTTAGGCATGCCCGAAAGTATAACATACAGTTCTTTGATACAAGTCCCAGAAACCTACTTTTGCTCACTGCATGAAAAAATTTTAAGCTGTTTATTGGAAAGCTATACAGTAGCCCCACAGTAACAAAGAAAAAGTCAAACAGGGCTCAAGTCAGGAAAAAACAAGGCAATCTCAGAACTGAGATATAAGCAGGGACAGCAACATAATTGTGGGGCCCAGTGAAAAATGAAAATGCAAGAGTGTTCAGAAATTATTGAGAATTTCAAGATGGTGACAGTAGAATATTACACCTAATGAAGGATCCTTCTAAGAGCTGGGCCTTGTGTGATTGCACAGGTCACAAGTCCGTGAATCTGGCTGTGGGTAGCAGGAACGAAAGGATAAGCTCTTCAGGGCTCCACTAGTACAATAATTCAGCCTCTATAAGAACCAAATTATGTAAGCCAAGCCCAAGTCACATGACTACACAGGGCAAGACTGGGTGGGGCCTGTTTAGCATCCCATCAAGACTGCATTCGGTCACAGAGGAGAGGAGGGACTTTCTCAAGGGAAGGCAAACATACCATTAATAAGGAAAGGTGACAATTTCTTCATGTGTAGGAAAAAGAAAAACAACAGATGTTAGTATAAAAAGAACAAAATAAGAATCCTTTTATATACTACTATGAAGTAGGCTTCTAAGAAGTTGCCTCTAAGAACATGAATAGTTTACTTAACAGTACTCCAATAACACCTCCAACTGGGTCACAGCCACTTGGGTTTAAATACAGGCATACCTCATTTTATTGCACTTTGCTTTACTGTGCTTCACGGATATTGTATATTTTTAGAAATTGAAGGATTGTGGCAACCCTGCCTTGAGTAAATCTATTGGTGCCGTTTTCCAACAGCATATGCTCACTTCGTGTCTCTGTGTCACATTTTGGTAATTTATGCAACATTTCAAACTTTTTCATTATTATATCTGTTATGGTGATCTGTGATCACTAATCTTTGATGTTACTATTTTAATTGTTTAGGGGTGCCACAGACCATGCCCATATAAAATGGCGAACTGAATCAATAAATATGTCATATGTTCTGACTGCTCCACCCACTGGCCATTCCCCTGTTTCTCTCTCTTTCCTCTGGCCTCTCTGTTCCCTAAGACACAAAAGTATTGAAATTAGGTTGGTTAACACCCCTACAGTGGCCTCTAAGTGTTCAAGTGAAAGGAAGAGTTGCATTTCTCTCACTTTAAATCAAAAGCTAAAAATGATTAAACTTGGTGAGGAAGACATGTAGAAAGCAAAGATAGGCTGAAAGCGAGGCCTCTCTCTTGTGCCAAACAGTTGATCAAGTTGTGAATGTACAAAGGAAAAGTTCTTGAGGGAAATTAAAAGTGCTACTCCAGTTGAACACAAATGATAAGAAAGGAAACAGCCTTATGACTGATATGGAGAAAGTTTTAGTGGTCTGGATAGATCAAATCAGCCATAACATTTCCTTAAACTAAAGCTTAATGCAGAGCAAAGCCCTAGTTTTCTTCAATTCTATGAAGGCCAAGAGAGGTGAGGAAGCTGCAGAAAAAAGATTTGAAGATAGCAGAGGTTGGTTCATGAGATTCAAGGAAAGAAACCATCTCCATAAAGTGCTGTTATAGAAGCTGCAAAAAGTTATCCA
This sequence comes from Varecia variegata, assembly GCA_028533085.1. Classification (NCBI taxonomy): domain Eukaryota; kingdom Metazoa; phylum Chordata; class Mammalia; order Primates; family Lemuridae; genus Varecia; species Varecia variegata. The sequence goes on from CM052454.1 coordinate 5,229,419, forward strand.
GAAGGTCTAGCTAAGATCATTGATGAAAGTGACTACATTAAACAGATTCTCAATGTAGAGGAAACAACCTTCTATTAGAAGATGCCATCTAGGACTTTCATAGCTAGAGAAGAGTTGTCAATGTCTGGCTTCAAAGCCAATGCTCATTTACTATTCTGAAAATCCCAGGGCCCTTTAGAATTATGCTAAATTTACTCTGCCTGTACTCAGTAAAAGGAACAACAAAGCCTGGATGACAGGACATCTGTTTACAGCATGGTTCGCTGAATATTTTCAGCCAACTCTTGAGACTTATGGCTCAGACAAAAAGATTCCTCTCAAAATACTAGTTTATTGACAATGCACCTCGTTACCCAAGACCGCTGATGGAGACGTACAAGGAGATTAATGCTGTTTTCATGCCTGCTAGTAAAACATTCATTCTGCAGCCCATGGATCAAGGAGTAATTTTGATTTTCAAGCTTATTATTTAAGAAATACATTTCATAAGCCTATTGTTGCCATAGTCATTCAGCTGATGGATATGGGCAAAGCAAATTGAAAAGCTCATGGAAAGGGTTCACCATTTTAGATGCCAGTAAGAGCATTCATAATTTATGGCAGAAGGTCAAAATATCAACATTAGCTGGGCACGGTGGCTCAAACCTGTAATCCCAGCTACTCAGGAGGTTGAGGCAGGGGGATCACTCGTGCCCAAGAATTAGAAGCTGCTGTGAGGTATGATCACACCACTGTACTACATCTTGGGTGACAAAGTGAGACCCCCCTCTCTTTAAATTTCTAATAAAAAAAAATTAACAGTAGTTTTGAAGAAGTTGATTCAAACCCTCATAGATGACCTTGAGGGGTTCAGGACTTCAGAGGAGACTTAACAGCAAATGTGGTGGAAATAGCAAGAGAATTAGAATCAGAAGTGCAGCCTGAAGATGTGACTGAATTGCTGCAATTTCATAATCAAACTTTCATGGATAAGGAGCTGGTTCTTATGGATGGGCAAAGAAAGTATGTTTTTCAGATGCAGTCTACTCCTGGTGAAGATGCTGGGAACATTATTGAATTGATCACCAAAGATTTAGAAAATTACATAAACTGAGTTGATAAACCAGAGGCAGGGTTGGATTGACTGAGGAGAGGACTAACTCCCATTTTGAAAGAAGTTCTGTGGGTAAAATGCTATCAAACAGCATTATATACTACGGATAAATTTTTCATGAAGGGAGTAATCGATGTGGCATACTTCATTTTTGTCCAATTTTAAGACATTGCCACAGCCACCCCAACCTTCAGTAATGACCACCCTGATCAGTCAGCAGCCATCAACATCAAGGAAGGACCCTCTATAAGCAAAAAGATTCCAGTTGGCTGAAGGCTCAGATGATTGTTAGCATTTTTTAGCAATATTGTATTTTTAAATTAAAGCATATACATTTTTTAGACATAATGTTATTGCTTATTTAAGAGACTACAGCATAGTGTAAACATTACTTTTATATTCTTTGGGAAACTAAAAATTAGGACTTTATTGTGATATTTGCTTTACTGTAGTAGTCTGGAACTGAACCAGCAATATCTCTGAGGTATGCCTATATACCAAAACTGTTAACATTAGTGGTTCTAGGAGATGTTTAAAAAGTAAAATAGTTTTCAGTTAAATTTTCCAATAAGTTACACCTTTCTAACAAACTATTAAAGACTAAGAGAAAACATGTTTTAGATATAAAGGAAATAAAAAGATTATAGAAATTACTCTGAGGCAAAATCAGCCTGTATTTTCTCATCAGTATGTTTTTATGACTTTAAGAGTCTGGCTTACTGAGCTCATTGAAGATTTTGCCAAGCAGCTAACTCTGAAGGGAAGGGTTAGGACACATACTCTGGAGCCAGTCTCTTTGTGTTTAAAGCCCAGTGTTGTTATTCAGATCCCATGCAATCTCTGGGCCTTAGGAAAATATTAATATCATAATTGATCATCAAAATATCTTAAAAAGTGACATAATTTAAGCTGTACTTGGGACTCACTCCCATGTTTATTGTAGCAGTAATCACAATAGCAAGATTTGGAATCAACCTAAGTGTCGTTCAGTGGGTGAATGGATAAAGAAAATGTGGTCCATATTCACAGTGGGATATTATTCAGCCATAAAAAAGAATAAAATCCTGTCATTTGCGACAACATGGGTGGAACTGGAAAACATTATGTTAGGTGAAATAAACCAAGCACAGAAAGACAAATCCACATGTTCTCACTCATATGTGGGAGCTAAATATAATATTAAAACAATTAATCTCATAGAGACAAAGAGTAGAATGATGGTTACCAGAAGCTGGGGAAGGTAGTGAGAGAGGAGGAAAAAGCGAGGCTGATTAATGGGTACAAAAATATAGTTAGTTAGATAGAATGAACAATATTTGATAGCATAACAAAGTGACTATAGTCAACAGTAAGTTATGGTATACTTTAAAATTACTATTAATAAAAGAGTGGAATTGGAATGTTCCTAACACAAAGAAATGATAAATGTTTGGTGATGGGTATCTCAATTACCCTGATTTGATTACTATACATTGTATGCCTGTATCAAACCATCACATATACCCTATAAATATATACAATGAAAGACTTTTAAAAGGACAATAAAAGAAAACAATTTATTCTTTTTAGACATCAAAAAGTACATATATAACAAACTAATACTGTCATTTGGGGAATACTTGTTTTAGGAATGAAACTTAATTCTTTTTGAGGAATTGTTTTTTTTTTCTGTTATCCTTTCTAAATAGGTAGTTGTCTGTGGAGAGGTAAAAGCAAAATGGAGGTTATGTTTTATCAGCTCTTCTTTGGTTCTGTTAAGAAAAGGACTGGGTATATTCTTTTTCATCCTCATCTCTGTTTCAAAGACAATTGAGCATTGATACCAATCTGTGTTTCTGCTGCTTGTGTAAAAGAGAAACCATCCTATGCCACCAGCAACCACGGTTATCTGGTTTTAAATGTCAAGTACCCTTCAGCATAGATAGAAAGAGACTGAGATAACATACAGAGAGGAATATATTGGAGCGAAAGATAAAGTCCAACCCTATGTGTCTGTGTCCTCAAAACAGGAGTTAGGAAAAGATTCATCAACAGAAACCTGAAACATTTTGCAGCTTCTAACTTATCTAACCTTGCGATTTATAGCCACATTTAATGTTTATATGTGTGATTGTAGTATTTGTCTATGTTGGTGCTATAGCGATGAATAATGGAAAGGTAATTCAGCTACTTTAAACTAAGTCACTTAAATCAGTTCAGCTATGACACTCTGTCTTGGTGTCATCCTTTTCAAGGTCTAGCCTCGGATTCTCTTACTAGCCTCAAGGATCTTTTGTTTGTTCCTTGCAACAGATATTTATACTTTGACGTTTCTATGATGTATGATTATGTATAAACCATGTTATATGCTTTTCATTGACACAAATAATCTGATCTGTTCTTTATACTGAAGCACAGTGGGTTCTCCATTTTAGAGAAAGGATAGACAATCTGTTTCAAAGAGAATGAGGATAGACATGCTTTTATTGTCCATTTACAGTTAACTTTGTCATTGTTTACAAAATAACTACATTTTTATAATCAGCACTATTTGATGCTTCTACACGTTCACAGTCTGCTTCTTTCTATCCTGTTTATTAATATAATATTTGGCATTGAGATTTTAAATACAGCACCTTTTTTGAGGCAATTTTGTAATAAGCAACCCAGACATCTTCCTACGAAATTATTTATGACAGTATTTCACAAATCTAATTTTTAAAGACATTACTAGGTGTTAGGAGTGCTCAATAAACATTTATTGAAAGAGTGAGTGAATGAACGAGTGTTCAAATGAGCTTAAGAAATACAGAGCTAAAGTTAACAGAATTCTTAACCAGGATATTTCAGTTATTATTATGTTAACACTACACCATGAGCTCCTAAGGACTTAAAAATATTTTAAAAAGATATTTGATGATTAATGTATTGTTAAAAAATTATACACATATTTTTATATTCCCTAAATCCACACCTTTTTTTTAATATCACATGAGAATAATCTATTATAGAATTGGGTTTGCAGGGCCAGATGTGTTTTATTTACTGTGCATTGCCACTGCAGTTTGAACTAGCCATCAGTAGCTTTGTAATCCTAACTAAAAGTATCTCTAGGTTTGATAAACTGAATTATAGTTCATTGTATATTATCAATAGTACGACTGAGTCTTGAAATATCTTAAACACTGATATAATTTAGGATATAATTAGGTCTGGTAAATTTAATTTAAAAATTGTTTTCAATTTATTAATTTTCAGCTGCTTTCTCATTTTTCTTAGTCTTCAGGCAAAATGTTGTAATTCCTTCAGTACTCATGATTTCAAAAGCCTCTCAATTTCTAGGTTAAGGGCTTTGGGACAGCTATTGCCTAGAGCCTAATTTTGTGCTTTTTATTTAGTAGGAAAAATCTTCAAAATAAGTGGGAAACTATACAATGTTTTCTATATTAAACAGAAAAGCTATTCTCACTCCAGCAATTGAGTCTTCCCTACAGCTTTGTTTTACATAAAGTATTTCTTCATTAGAATAAGAACCTCCCTCCTGAGGAGGGGCTGGATTTAAACTCAGAGGCTGTGAAAATGCCCAAGGTACTTCTCCTCACGAAACAATTTGATATCTACGTTCTTACTCCATCCTGGTTTTCTTTGTTATGACCATTATTATTTTTGCCATTTTCATTGTTTTCATTCTATTTGTTGGTAATCTCTTCTTTATCTACCCCTAATGCACTGACCCAGAATATTTTACTACCTTGAATAGCTTTGCTTTTGGTGAGGCTTCAGAGATAAATTCAAAAAGCACTCCAGGAGATATTGTGATATGTAAATTTGCTACTTAGGATTAATAAGGCAGAATTCTTAGCACATGTGTTTGGTGTATGTGAAATGGCCATATATTCATTCGCTCAAAAAATATTTATTGAGAGACAGCCAAGAGCTAAGCATTTGGAAATACAAAGATTACCAAAAGAGGGTCTTCCACTATAAGTCGACAGTCATGTGAAGGGGATAGATTGGAATATGATAAGTACAATAATGGAGGTGTTTATAGGGTATTACGGGAGGAATGGGAAGACGCAACTAACTAGTGCTGTTTAAGGTAGGAAGAAGGTTTGGAGAGGAGTTCCTGGCTGAGGTGTTGGTGCATTAGTCCAGTCTTAACAGATGAGTATAAATTAGCCACCTAGATTTTGTACTATATCAAAAATTCACATACATCTGGGGAAAAAACCTATGGCCAGTTAAGTGTGAGAAGATGTGTCTAACCTATTCTGCTATTACACTGTATGTTTTGTTTGGCTAAGACTAAATGCATGGCAAAGCAATACAAGGTTATGACGCGATGGGCTGGAGATAGAGCCCTGAAATTCATACATTTAAAAGTAACCTAGATGATTTTTTTGTGTGTGTATAGTGGGTCTGTCACAACATTTGGGGATCCCTGATTCTGTGTGATATGGAAACTTTTTCTAATTCAAGTTGAATATAAATCATTACAAATCCTTTTCTTACTCAGTTCAGGAATGGAAGGTATGAAATTTGGTTGGGAAGATTGATGTAGGTTTTATTAATCTTTCTCAAATTGATAAAGTTCTATGATAAAGTTCTAGGCTCTAAAGATCTACTCAAAGGCATAATCTCCAATTCTTTTTGCTTTGAAAGGTGTTGAAAATTTTATTTTCCTAGCCACCTTGTATCATGCCATTAGTACCAAGTTACAGAGTAAGAACTGATTTTCTTTTTGGAAACATTACTGCCTAGATTATAACTTTATGGCTAACAGTTATCTCATTTAGATTACCACATGCTGAGTATTAAAAGTGAAGGGAATAGAACTAACTCCTAAAACTAAATAGTTGCCTGTAGGGTGTATAATTTAAGCATATCATTGATGGTATATATTATATCAGAATTTCATTTTGAGACAGCTTTAAGAATAGCTTATTTTCATATATTGTAATTGACTCCAGCTGCTTATATTTATAAAACATTGTGTCTTATAACTTTATTCCAGCTTATAAAGGTTACTTAAATACCTAATTTGCTAAATGAAGATATTCTAGAGTTTTTCTCTTAAGATATTCTAGTATAACACAAACTATTAGTAGCCAACATATATGCAGTAACATATTCTTTATAATTTTTCTTATAAATTATATCTAAAATCTCATTATGTGCACTTTTTAAAGGGCCATAAAAAGAAAATTTTACATACCAGCTCTTAAAACAATAACATTAGGTTCTAACTATTTTATGTGGTAATGAAATAGGATGGATTTTATGGTGGTAGTTTGGTTCTGAAAGATTTATCAAATTTTCTACACGATATGGAAATGAAGAAAGCAAGACACTGGTATTTTTGTGGCTCATTATTCTGGTATTCTGGAAAGGAAGAGGGCAAGTAACAAGTGGCACTGAAAATACATTTATTTCCAAGAATATAATTTCTATCTTTATAAATTATAATAGAATCATCTTACTGATTCTATTACACTGAAAGTATGAAACATTGTAGAGAAGTTCATAATAGGTAAATCATATTAGAGCTGGAGTTTGTGACTTTTTTAAAAAAAGTATTTTTTTCAAAAACAAAAATAAAATGAATAATGAATTCTCCCACATATTTATTAAAATTGCTTCAAGTTATTTATAATATATAACAAAAACAACAAATATACTTAACTGGTAACTATAAAATATGCATCATAGGTAACTATAAAAAATGCCCAGTGTCTAAAATATATTTATAGAATACTATTGTGAACCAAAATATTAACAAGATTAAAATAATATAGTAAAACTCTTTTCCTTTTTAGATAGTTTTCATCTTTATAAATGCATTTGAAAGTAAATGTAGCAATAATTTACTAATAATTTACAATGGAACTGAACTTTCAGCAATTTTTAAAAGCTGTTCTGTATCATAGTGAGATAATTATTCCTCAGAGATCAGACTTTGTTCTACTCTGATTTACGTTTTTCGTTGTAGTTTAAAATCTCCCAAATAAAATCACTATTCCATAGAATGATAGATGAAAAAGTGGGAAAATTTTTCTGATCCCCACAAGAGAAATGTGCAATTTGAAAAATGTTGAATATAAAATGTGCCAGCGCATCAGAGAATTTATGTTGTTTATATGATGAATTGCATGAAAGACAAGAGAGAAAGAATTTTAGGGTTTTTAAAAAATATTTGTTTGATATCTATTAGACATAGGAAGAACAGCCAGCCTGTGAGATTTTCCAAGTTGAGAACCATTTCTATATCATCAGGGGGCAATAAATAAGAGTTTCACTTATTCCCATGTATATGAAATGTCTTTGATGATTTTATGGTCTTAACTTTCTGTCAGTTTTAGTGCTCTGGGAAAGAAACCCAATGGGACTATTAATTCAATCATAGCAGAATTAAAAGCACACAATACCTACATTTAAATAATGAAGTACAAAGTGAAAAATACATAGGTGTTCACAAACAGATTTGGTGTGTATATTGCATGTATGGAATTTTTTCATAAACAATAATTTTCGTCATTCTTTGTTCAACCTTATTGTGCTTTCATCTCTACATTCATTAATTCTAATTCTTGTCATAAGTGAAATCCTCTTTAACCTGGGTCTCAACTCACATGTGAAAACTGTAAGGGTTTTGAATGGGCGGTGCCAGAGAAAGAAAGACAGCAGAGTTGAAAGGGCTTTATTGGAGCGCTCCTGGGCGAGGTTCACGGGTCCTGAGAGAGGGGGCCCGAGAAGTCACCCCACCAGAAGTTTTGAGTGGGTTTATATATGCCTTTTAGGGCTGGGGGATGGGGGTTTCTTTGGCGGAAAGATTTGTGGCGGGGAGAGCAAGGAATTTTCCATTGCAGTTTTAGGGCAGGTGTGGAGAAATAGGAGGGGCTGGTGGTATGGGTGGACTCCAGGAGCAGAGACCCTTGTCAGGATAACCATCCAGGTGTGGTTATTCTTTTAACTCAGCTAGGCCTAGCAGGCATTGTTCTCAGTAGGTCTCCAGGTCTCCTGGGCTTTTTCTTTTTTTTCATTAGGGAGGGGAGGGGTGCCCGCCACCAGCCTTACAAAAACAAAAGTAGAAAATGGGAAAGAAAAACGCTCATGACATTAATAGCATGTAGAAAAGCTATTGAACTTAGACAATCAAGTCAGCCTTTTCTTCTTAAGACTAAGGAAGAACTTGCAAAATTTGTATGAGCAGATTTGTACTCATTAAATATTTACTTTCTTGGCCGGGCGCTGTGGCTCATGCTCTAATCCTAGCACTCTGGGAGGCCGAGCCGGGCGGATCGTTTGAGCTCAGGAGTTCGAGACCAGCCTGAGCAAGAGCGAGACTCCGTCTCTATTAAAAACAGAAAGAAATTATATGGACAGCTAAAAATATAAAGAAAAAATTAGCCGGGCATGGTGGCGCATGCCTGTAGTCCCAGCTACTCAGGAGGCTGAGGCAGGAGGATCGCTTAAGCCCAGGAGTTTGAGGTTGCTGTGAGCTAGGCTGACGCCACGGCACTCTAGCCTGGGCGACAGAGCGAGACTCTGTCTCAAAAAAAAAAAAAAAAAATATTTACTTTCTCTAAAATTTTGGACAAGGAAGCTATAACTAGTTTTGGTTAGTAGTGGGAGTCCTTGCTGTTGAATTTCCTAAACTTAATAAAATTTTACTGTTCCAGCTTCAGTGAAATTAGAATAGGTTGATAAGTTATATTTAAAATTTTAACCATATTAAAAGATGGTGTAATATAGAGAAAAGAACATCGGACTAGAAGTCAGTAGACCAGAATTTTACACCTTCTATCTGTGTGACACAGAAAATTAATTTAGGCTTGAGCTTCCTTATATTGAATGGGTATGTGAAGCTAGATGGACTATAATAATCTTAACGCACTAAATTTAATTATTCTAATGATATGCATATCACGTGGAAGGGAGGGGCTAGAGGGGTGGGGCAAGATGGCTGACGAGAAAAGCTGCCAGCGAGCGTGTCTCCACAAGAAAGATAGATTTTAGAAGAAAGTGAAAAAGAAATAAACAGGCAGACAAACATAGAGCTGATGGGGGTCGGAACGAAGGGTGCCTGAAACTACAGGAGACTCCACAGGAAGAGGTTGCAGAGGAGAACTGGAAGGAGAAAGGCCCTGAGAGGCTTGGAGACCAGCAACCAGGGTAAGTGGAGCGGTTACATTTCCCTCCCTTGCGTCTCGGACTGCTGGTGGGCTCCTGAGCGGTTGGGGACACCTGATAACACCAGCTCAGAGACGGCCGCCGCCAGTGAGAGGTGAGCCTCTTGCAGACACGGCAGGGCACCAGGCTCCCAGCTCCCTCAGGCACCTCCGGCCCACAGACCCGGCCCACGGGCAGACGCCATGTTGCTTCATTCTCCCCTCCCCCTTCCCTCCCCGCGGCTACGGAGAGAGACAATTTAGCCACCACCCGGAGGGGTCTGCAGGGAATGGGACCTTTCCTTTTGGGGCCCTTTTGGTGGACTGAGGGGTACTCAGGACTGTGAGCTCCCTACCCGCCAGCCTGTCGGGTGCTGCTTGCCTGGGGACTCCAGGAGAGCGGGAAAGTCCTGAGATGGGGAGACATCGATCCAGCATGGGCGCCCGTGGGTGAGGTGAGACCAGCACTCCTCCCCCGGCAGGCTCAGGGATTGATCTCCAGGGCCCAGGGGACAGGCCTGCTGACCAGATTCCATACACCCAGATCTCCACGATATTGCCCCGGGGCACAGAAGGGATATTTATGAAGGAGCCTACTGAGGTGCATGTGCCTTCAGGGGCAGCTCAGCGTGCTTGAGGGGCCACGGTCCTTCCACGGAGAGCCGGTGGTCCCAGCTCAGGCTGAGATCCTGGGCAGGGACCATCCTGGCCGGCATCACAGCCAGGGGAGATCTATTGGCTTGAGGTCCTGCCTGCCAGGAGAGCACAGGGAGAAACCAGGGAATAGGGGAGGGTGGACGGGAGCGAGGCTGCTCCAGCCTGCAGGTCTCAGACAGCCCCACCCCCACACGCAGACTTTTCGGCTGAGTGCGGCCATTTCAGCCCCTCCCTGGCAGCTTTGCCCAGAAGCAGAGAACAGACCTTTGACCTCTGCTAACAGCATCTGTGGAGCTTGAGGACAGGCTCACCCCATCCAGCTCCGCCCAGCCTCACTCCCGCACCTGCTCCCCACCTAGGTAGAGAATAAGGACACACCTGGAAGTCCCAAGCCCCACTCACCACCTGAGGCACTAGAGGGCCTCTCCAGAGGAATTAGAGCCAGGTTACAGGACCCAAAAACAACACTGCAGCTTGCCCCTCCCAGCAAGTGCCACCTACCCACAGGGAGGTCAATTTGCATTCCCTTTTACTGCATCTACTGACTCATCATACAGGGTGTGGTCAAATCTCACCAACAAACACCACCTGCTGGCTCACAGACTAAACAGGGCGTGCCAATGTCCAAATGAAAATCTAAAGGTAAGAATCAACAGCTGATGTGAGATGGGAAGGAATCAGCAAGGCTGATAGTAACTAAAGGCCATAGTAACTAAAACAGCATGGCACTAGAACATAGAACAATGGAACAGAACTGGGAACTCAGATATAAAACCATCCTCATATTGCCATCTAATCTTTGACAAAGCAGACAAAAACATACACTGGGCAAAAGAATCCTTATTCAATAAATGATGCTGGGAAAATTCGATAGCAACATGTAGAAGACTGAAACAGGATCCGCACCTTTCACCTCCCACAAAAATCAACTCCTGGTGGCTAACAGACTTAAACCTAAGGCATGAAATTGTAAGAATTCTAGAAGAAAATGTTGGAAAAACTCTTACAGACATCGGCCTATGGGAAGAATTTATGAAGAGGACCCCAAAGGCAGTCACAGCAACAACAAGTATAAATAAATGGGACCTTATCGAATTAAAAAGCTTCTGCACAGCCAAGGAAACTATCATGAGAGCAAACAGATAACCTACAGAATGGGAGAAAATATTCGCATGTTACACGTGATAAAGGGCTGATAACTAGAATCTATATAGAACTCAGAAAATCACAAGAAAAGATCAAACAATCCTAACAAAAAGTGGGCAAAGGACATGAACAGAAACTTTTCAAAAGAAGATAGACTAATGGCCAACAAAAATATAAAAGAATGCTCAACATCTCTAATCCTCAGGGAAATGCAAATAAAACCACAATGAGGTATCACTTAACTCCAATGAGAATAGCCTTTATCAAAAATTCCCAAAACAATGGATGTCAGCATGGATGCAGAGAGATAGGAACACTCATACGCTGCTGGTGGGATTGCCAACTACTGCAACCTCTGTGGAAAGTAATATGGAGATACCTCAAAGAGTTAAATGTAGAACTACCATTTGATCCAGCAATCCCATCACGGTGCATCTACCCAAAAGAACAAAAGGCATTCTATAAAAAAGACATCTGCACTAGAATGTTTATAGCAGCACAATTCACAATTGCAAACATGTGGAAACAACCCAAGTGCCCATCAATACATGAGTGGATTAATCAAATGTGGTATATGTATAGCATGCAGTTCTACTCAGCCACAAAAAGCAGTGGTGATCTAGCACCTCTTGTATTATCCTGGATAGAACTGGAACCCATTCTACTAAGTGAAATATCCCAAGAATGGAAAAACGAGCATCATATGTACTCATCATTAAATTTGTTTTAACTGATCAACACTTAAATACACACATAGTGATAACACTCAGGGTGTTAGGCAAATGGGAGCAGGGAGGAGAAGATGGGTTTATACACACCTAATGGATGAGGTGAGCACTGTCTGAGGGATGGACATGCTTCAAGCTCTGACTTGGCTGGGGCAAAGGCACTATACATAACCTAAACCTAAACATTTGTACCCCCATAATATGCTGAAATAAAAAATTAAAAAAAAGAATATCACATAGTATTGTGCATGGTCTTGTGGTACATTAATGAACAAGGATTACAAGTACTGTTCCTATAACCTTGAACCATGCTAGTCTGAAATATAGAAACAAATACACAATTATGTTATAACACCCTTATTTCTTGATTTAATGTCCTTCTTATTGGCTATATCCTTGAGCAGTTTTACTAGTTAGAATATTGTCACCTTCAAGTAAAAGAAAAGCCTAAGTCAAGAAGAAATCCAGAGATAGAGAATCTCCAGAGTTGGTTGATTAAAAGAAACAATGTCACCCACAGGGAGGCAGGTCTACTCAATTTTTTTGCACTTGAATTTTCCCACGCTGACTCTGTTCACATTTGTGGGATATATCAACTGTTCCAAACAATCATTAAGACAAAACAGCATCCAAAGGATAACAACTATCATTTTTCTGTTGCTCTCTTTACTGGAGAGGAAATATGAAGCCTCCCCGCAAACTTGCAGCCTCCCACTAGACTTCTTATTTCTCTGAGCCCTGGGAGAACCAGGATTTGAACAAATAAGGAAGTTTTGTTTTGCTTTTTAAAGAAACAGGAAGGAGGTATAAATGAACAGTGGGCAGGCAGTCAGCAATATCTGCCCATAATAATTCTTTCCTTTCAGAAATGCTATCAGTTGGTTCTAGAGTTTTCCATTTGGTTCTTTTTTTATAGTGTCCATTTCTTTGCCGAGACTTACCATTTTTTAAAGACTTGGGACATAGTTAAAATTGCTGCTTAAAATCCTTTCTGCTAATTTCAACATAGGCATCATCACATAGTTTCTATGAATTGTTTTTCTGCTTTTTTGCATGTCTACTCATTTAAATAGTTGCCAGATATTATGGAAGAAATATTTTTGAGAGTCTGTATTTTATTATCCTCCTTTAGAGAAAGAATGGGGTTATTCTCGCAGGATGTTACTAATAATTTACCAATAGATTTGATTGGTTTTTTGAGGCTTTTTAAAGGTTTGGAACTCATGTCTCCCAGCACTATGAGGCCTCTTTGTCAGTGGCAGATACTCTCATAGGAGTAGGCATTATCTGCATAGGCATAGAAGTTGCTGCAGCCTTTGTTTTCATAATCCCCATCCAAGTTCAACGTCCTGAAACCACCACAATAGAAATTTGTATAATTGCTGTTTTGATTGTTCTCCTTTGGCACCTGAAGTTCATCTGTCTTTCCCTTTTGCACAGCAATACATTTGGCAATAAATGTGATTATAACCTATGTAGTATTTCTTTGTATTTGGAGCATGAGGTGAAGTGTAGATCAGCTCAGTCCAGTGTGTTCCCAGAAGCCCCCCTTAGTTTTTTAACTACATCTATGATAAGTGCTACAAAGGAAGGCTTATCACAGCAAAGAGGGCCCTGTGTATTTTCGAAGGGTGAGGTATCAGATACAAAGGTTTCCCTAAAGAAGTGATATATTCTATCTAAGGGGAGATGTGAAGGTAGTTAAGGGACACTTTTTATGCAGATAGAACAATGACATGCAAAGGCCCCGAGGCAGGGTGGAGCTTGGCACATTTCAGGGCCTGAATAAAGGCCCATGTGTTTGGAACTCAAAGAGCATGGATTCAGATGTTATGAGATTTGGTGAGGCAGACAGTGGCTAAATCATGAAAGACCTTGTCAGCTATGTCAAGATATTTGGATTCTATCTTGCCTTTCCCTATATCACAGATCGTGGTAAAATAACTCGTCGAATGTAAATTCTTACCTAATTGTAAAGTGTTAAGTTCTTATAACAATTATACTACTATAGAGGGAAATGCTGGTTCCATGCCTTCAAGAAATATGACTAAATATCCAATATAGAACAAATTGAGATACAAGTTTTTCCTAAAATAACACTTTCAGGCAATCTATTTTGAAAGGAAACATGGAAAACAGTATATAGCTTATTTACCATCAGTAACCTTTTCGTGGGTAGTTTCTTAAACAGAAAGTTTTGGTGAGGTTCTGGGAATGCCAGTTCATTAATATAGATTTATATCATTGTGCCTGTCTCAGAATTATTCTAGTTATGATTAAACTCACCATAAATAACCTGGACCTTTTAAAATGAGGTTTAAATAACAGTAAGTTTCCCAAGTTAAGGTTTTAAAAAAATATATTATTTTCTGCAATCTACTTAATGAAGCTTTGGAAGGTAGTCATGTGCTTATTTATTGTGCTGGACAAATAGAAGCTGCTTTTGCTTTTCTGTGCCTTGGAAATTTGGTTCAGAAATCAGTCACATTATAAAGTGTGTCATTGAGATGCCTTTTGGCCATAGACATCCCCTATAGTGAAAGATGTCAGTGCACTGAATAAGGAAAGGTTTATATGACAGGTGAGGGGATCAACGCTATGCATCTGACATGAGCTTGTATTTTGTTAGTTATTTTCACCATTATATCAGGAAGTTTTCAAATCATTTGAAGAGTGCATGTGTGTGGGAAGAACATTTCTCACTATCAAAATGATGCTGCTAATTATAACTAAATGAGAAATTATGAAAATACTTTTATTTTCCTTCTCTGCTAAGGAAAATTCTTTAACCATTCTGTAGTTTTATATCAAGGTGTATGTTTTCCCATTAAACTTGTCTGTCATACTGAAAGTAGAATTACAGCTGAACTTTTGAAGTAGCCTGGTAGAAAATTCCTTTCATACGAAGGATCCCAGTGACAATAGTGCAAAGCCAATTCACCATGGTATAGTACTTTAGGTTAAATATTTTAAGAACTCATTGAAAGTCTCAAAACTTCTAATTTTTCAAGAATATATTTAATGTCATATTTATGAGTTTTGCTATTAATTTTACATAGAACCATTATTTTGGTACTTATGGATGGAGAAAGGTTTGTAAGTCTCAATTTAGCTTTGTCTAAATGTCACTAAATTTTAAATTACAAAAACTTGGTCAGCATTCATAAGCAACAAGGCATGTGTAAATATTACAGAGCAATTTTATTGAAGATTCATGGAGTTGACAAGGAGAGGGTGAACTGTATATAAATGTGCTCAGTGGAGATTACACTGTCTTTGTTTTTTGTTTACAGTAGTTATGGTGATTAATGAATCACTGTATCCAGCTTCAATATCATACTTCTTTTTTTTGCCAAGTTAAGGGACTGTCTTTTGTGATATAAAGCACATTTGTTCAGTTCCCTGAAACTATAATTCACAGAGTTGGCAGAGAGAGAGTTATATATCCCAAAGTGCATGAATTGTATTATCTAGTGCACCCTGCTAAATGCAGGAACATGAGAGTACCTGAATCTTGTTCTACTCTCACTGGCCTTTTTATGGGTTGTCTGCACTAGAGGAAATCATGGCTTCACATTAGAGACTTTTCTTTTTGTCAACCGTAGGCATATTTTTAGGTGAATCTACCCAAAGACACTTGGGTATTTTGGGCCCAATAGTATCTATTGTTAAAAACATTAATGTTCAAAATATGGAACAGTTGTAAACCATAGGCACCAACAAATCAGAAGGACAGTGGCCATAAACATAAAACAGATGACTGTGCTGGCCTTGGCAGCTGAGTGGCTTGTGGCTCTGTTAAGTCCCTTTGCTAACTGCCTCAACCTAATTAAGAAGAGTTTTGATTACTACAGCCTTGTAGCAGATCTGTTTTTTAATGTAGAAGTAAAATGTTTCAAGAGAGATTGTTTTGTTTTTCATATGTGAAAGAATATTAGTTATTATGTTTTGGTATCAACTATTAAGAAGTTAATAACTGTGGTGAGTCTCTTGAGGTCACTGACAGAATCCTATTAATCTCTGCAACTTTAGCCACTGTTGCTCTTCTGGGTACAATGTGGATGTTCTCAATAATTGTGAAAAATGCCATCATTCTCTTTGTGTAATTAAGAGTAGATCCAAATTATTGATGTATAAAACAAATGGCTAATTTTATCTTCTAAATGCATTTCTGTTTATGGCCCATCTTAACTGTTTGAAAATGACAGAGATCCTTAAATTTGTAAATGGCAAGTTATAATCTTCAAAGCTTTAGTAAATTCCTAAAATATCGTCTTAGAACTTCACACCAGCATGGTTCCTGAAAGTTTAGTCAGTCCTCACGGATGTTTAGATCCATGGTTGGACAGTTTTAAAGAATCAGCAAGCTAATTAAAAGTAATTATAGAAATGTTTGTTTAATTATCTTATTGTAAGAGTGCTGGAAAATTTGGAACCATGGGCGGTAGCCCTACAAGACATAACAATTCACCATGCAGAAAAATTTCTCTGTGTAAATGAGAGTTGTATGCATAGATTATTCTAAAGAATTGTGTTTTATTTATTCATTCACTCATTATCATATGTATTTAGTCAATTTCAGGTATATAATTATTTACTGAGTCAGACTAATATGTGCCAAACATGAGGCTAGTTCACAACTTAAACCTGATAAATCTTTGAAAATTCAATTATAATTAAAATAGTACTGTAACTTACTATATACTTGCTGTGTCTTCTAATTTTTATACTCTACTTTATTCTTTTGGTCTTAGAAAAAATGGACATAGAAGGCATTAACATCTTAATAAAATAGAAACCTTTAAGAATGTTTATATAGTTAACTGCAGTTGTGTATAATTAAAATGATTCATTTATATCAGATAAATATATATTTTAAGGTGAAAACAATGATTCTTAGTATAACTGTAAGTATGCTGTTTTCGTTCATTTGCTTGTTTTTCACGTGAGATGTAGCATCGGGTACTGGTTTAAGCTAGTATACATTGCCAGCATTCAAATCTCACCAATATCCCTTCTTGGCTGTGTGACCATTGGCAAGTTACTTAACCTCTCTGACTCAAACACCTCTACTGAGAAATGGGGATTATAATAGTACCAACCTAAAAGTGTTGTTTTGAGCATCAAATTTACATGTACATACATATAGAGTCTGTACAAGACTGCCTGAGGTACAGTATAAATATTGGCCTTATATGTATGGACATTATGTGTTAGTAGGGAAAAGAATCTTAGATTGCAGAAGTGCTTTGGTTCGTTCATTTCAGGTCCACTTTTTTTTTAGCTCTTTATATCTGAGAAGAGTTACTTATCTGTGCCTCAGTTTCCTTATGTAATATGAAGATGCTCATTCTATCTACCTCCTTATTCAAGGTTTGAATGAATTAACACACATGAAATGGTTAGCACAGTATTTGGCCAATAATTGGCCCTCAAAAAGTCTTAGCCATGATTATTTATTATTTCATTAGAGATATAAAATGGGGGTAGTAATTACTGTCTTCTCATTCCAAAAGATAATTGGGATCAATAACTATTCCTGTGAAGACAAGTAAGTAATTGAATGTAATCCAAAGTATGTTTTCTTTATTGATTATCCAGTAATTTATAAATAAAATTATACTGTTTGTGAATAATCAATCAGATTTGAGTAAAATTAATTAAGATATATTTTCTTGTTTGTATCTTTGCCTGACCTCAGTGGCAAGTGCCAGCACATTTCTTTGTTTTTCCTTAATTCAAGTTGGTAAAGAATCTTGTCATATAATTTAGAAAATTATATATGTGTGTATATATATATTATTTATATGTATATAAATATGGTATTGAAATTCAGCACAAGTCCTAAGCTATTTTTAATAAATATTCTGAAATATGTTATAATATTACAATTATTGTATAGATCCCTTGGTTTTAACAAATGTAAACAAATTTATACAAACATTAAAAAAAGACAATTGTAATAGTCTTTTTTTGTATGATTTTTAGGTCTGCCTTATTTTCGCTTTTTGAAAACTGTCAAGCTTAATATCCTTTTTTTACATGTGTCTTCAATATGAGTCATGTTAAATGATTTTCAAAATGCATTATTTTCAAATAGTAGCTGATTTTCAACTAAATCAAAATAAATGAGTGTTTTATTTTTGCATTCATTACTATCCTAAAAATTTAACCATTATATGATAAGAAAAGTTTTCTTTTTATCCTACCCCTTTTACATTCATCTTGGACTGGGGCCTTGTAAATTAGACTGGCAAGAGACAGATTAACAAGAGAAAAACAAACATAATTTTATAAACATGTATATCCTGGACACACATAGGAGCACTCAGTGATGAGTAACTCAAAGGCGTGGTTAGAGCTTGGGCTCATGTAGCATCTCAACAAATAAATTTTTAGAGAAGTGACAAAACGAAGGAAACTAAAGATCGAAACCGGAGGACTAGAGAAAAGAGACATGAGTTTATTCGGAGTATTTTTGTGCGAGGCACCGGCGGTGGCAGGCTGGGCAGTTCTCCACAGGGCGCCCAGAAATAGCAAGTGGTTATCCAGGCAAGCACAGAGAAAGAAACATTAACTTGGGGATACTGTGTGCGTCAGCTGGTGTGGTAGGGCAGTCTTCTGTAAAGGTCAGCATGTTCTCAGTCAGGTCCGTGGGTGTGGGGGGTTTAGGTGGGTGGTGGTGGTGCTGGCCAGTCCTCTGCAGCTTTCTTTGTTTTAACTCTTTTGGCTTCCTCTAGCAGGATTGCAGCCAGGATCTCCAATTACCCAACACAGACTTTGAGTTTTTAGGTTGGCAAATTGTAGGAAGATAAATATATGGAGGAAGAGTGGAAGATGAGGGCTGTTTAGTGAGGTTTGTTATATGGCTTCCTTGAGTAATGTCTCCCAGCTGATAAGGGTCTAAAATTGTCTCCTAATTAACTTCTGTCCTTCCTGGTAGAGAGGGGAGGAGGTGCATCTTTGTAAATTGATGTTTGCTTTTAGGCAAATAGAGGGAGGGCAGGGAGCTTTTCTTGTGTCTACTTTTCAATTGCCTTCAGCTCAAAATGATCCTGTGCCACAGTGGCCTATTTTGGTGTGGCATATTCTATCTCTGTTCACATGCTAATTACATAAGGAGTTATGCATCTTTTGTTTATTTAACTTTTTTTTTACATGAACTAGTATGTATACTGCCTTTCTTAATCACTAAAATGATCATTGATTGCTTTAGTAATTTAATAAATAATTACCAAATTTATTTTCTCTTAACTTTTTGCTGCTTCATCTTTTCTTTCCAGTTAATTTTTAAGCATATTATCAGAAACCCTAGATAGGAACTTGGTCTTTTATTGATTTTTGTTGACCTTAAACATTTTAAAAGAGTTAAATAAGTATCATGTATAAATGAAATGCTAATTGGGGAAAGATTATAATCTAAAACAATCATGGTCATTGAATCTTACCACAAAATATAAAATTGACCCAATTTATAATTTCTACAGAAGGTCTGAGAATTTTCAAAGACAAATACGAGGAAGTGATGAGGTTCATAAGCAATTTTTTCTATTGTACTAGTAAGATTGATCAACAGCTTCAGAAATACTGCCCTAAGCATGCTGCATTGTAATTTTTGTTCATTTTTTTTTCTTGTTAGGAACCTTTCCCTGAAATTAACAAAAGACGTTGATCAGGAAGCCAGGTGTTCCCATATCAGCCGAATGCCCAGCAGTCCATCTGCAGATTGGCCCCTGCAAGGTGTGGAAGAAAACGGAGGCATAGATTCTCTGCCGTTCAGACTGATGTTACAGGACTGCACAGCAGTGAAGACGTTATTATTAAAGATGAAGAGAGTTCTTCAAGAGGTAAGGGTTTACTCTAAGATTAATGGCTTTCAGTGCTGGTAGACAATGAAGTCTGCAGACCTGGTTAGATCCTGCTCTGTTAGTAATTAACTGTATGATGCTGGGCAGGGGTCAGGTATCCTCTTGGAGCTTAGCTTTAATCACATGTCAAATGAAGGGTTTGGAGTTTTGGTGTATAAGGTACTCGTCAGCTCTAAAATTCTAAGATTTTATGAATGAATGAAAAAATATTGATTCCAAGCTTTCCTCTATTTGTCAGGTAAGGAAAAATGGGCATCAGCTATTAAGTCACGTTAAAAGTTATTATACAGCTATTGAGAGACCTGCTAAATGTACTTCACATTAATGATACTGGGACTTTATTTATATGATACCATACAAGTAGTTTATTTAGTCATTTTTGTTCCAATAATAACCAATCCAGCAAAATTCAAACTGAAGGTTTGAATGATTTTGCCTGATGAATACAATGCCTTCCCCACAGCCTGTGCTTAGTCAAATAATCAGCTAGTAAGGAAAGTATACAATGAGATCCTTTTTACCTTTATGCCCAGAAATGAGCCATTCTTTAGGACTCAAGTATGTTATGGATTGATTTTTATAATTACAATCATTATTTTCTTTGGGGGATTTCTATAAAAGGTGTACACACTAATATTACTTCATAGATATGAAAGTTAGGGTCAGAAATATTAAATGACTTTTCTCTAGTATCTGTGAATTCAGGAAAACAGCCTGAGATTTGCAACTCCAAGTTCAGTGACTTTATATTATATCCCATTATCTCTCAATAGATTTCTCTTTATTGATACAAGATAATAATAAATAGTGTGAGAAAAAATATTATATTATTATTTGGAATAAATAGTATCATGGCTATGTTTTAGTGATGATTGTTAATATTTGTTTTGTTAACACTTTGACAATAATAATAATGCTAGAAACTATCGATGGAGGCCAGAATTCAATCCGGAAAAAGAAGGCAATTTAAGAGAGATGATTGACATAGACTATGGGGGACATCAGTTCATGGGTTCTCACCAATTGTTATAAACAAAAACTAGAAGAGATCTTCTCTGTATCTCATTCCAATTTATCTCACTGGGGCAGTCTTTGTGTCTAGATCTTGTAAGTGACATGCTAGATTGGTAACCTTATACCTAGTCACTATCAGAATTTCAAGAATTATATGAGCTGGCAATTAAGCAAAGACATAAACATAAATTATCTAAATTTAAAATTAAACAGATTATATTTTTAGGGGTAATCAATACTCAAAACATATTTCCTATTTATTTTACTATTATCTATACTTGTTAGTTTCCTTACATCTTTTGGATTTATATGGTAGAAGTAAAATATAATAGCTACTGTGCATATTTCCAAATTGTAGATTCACTTATGTCATTTTGAAAACTCAAAATCAGCCATGTGGGAGTGTTTATGCCACAGAAATTGGCAAACACAGAAAAGTAGGGCTTTTTATTTTTGGCAAGCCTCTTGTTAAATATTTACCAGCATACCACTACATGTATGACCACATGATTTCTGTACTGACACCATAAATATTTTCCTGCAAATGAATAAGTAAGTTAGAATCTTCTGACCCTTGGCTTAACATGCAGTCAGAGCCTGTTTGAACAAGGCAAACAATTATTCTTATATTAAAAGATATTAATCTCAAAGTTTATAACAATCAACTATTTAGCTTTCCCTCTCTCTTTGGTCTAGATTTTAATAAAAGATCAAGTAAAAGGGAGGTAGGAAGAACTGATAGCAAGTGTCAAGAGGCTTTCATAGGGTACTTAATTTTATAATTTTAAAATATTCAATGATCTTCACTATAGATTCAATATTCAAAATATATTGAGATTTTTTTTTATACTCCCATTTTTTTCTTCATTAATGAGTATTTGAAGAAACTGAAAAGAATTGATCTCTAAAGCTCATGTAGAATGAGCAATAATTATATATGTTTTTATGGCCCATTCATAAAGCAGGGGGTCTTTATTGTCAACAAGGAATGGCAATATTATTATATGATTAGCATATACAACTGTTCTAGTAGTAAGAGATGCATAATAGATGCCTTTAAAAAATGTCTATTGAAATGTTCTTTGAGCTGGGAATTTTCAAACTACAATTCACATTCTATTATTAAATTTGAGTTTGAATACCAACTAATCAGATTAATAATGTCTTTTTAACATAGAAAAAGTGTTTATTCCTATTTTATTATAAACTTATTTTATGAAGCATAGTAGTTCAAATTTTGTTCACAAATTATACTTTAACTACAGGAAATCCTATTATCTGATTTTTAAGCTCTTTAATCAATGGCAGGTCTTTTCCCAATATTCCAAAGCCCAAACATGTGTATCAACTACGTAGAGCTGTAAAATTATATTGATTCTCAAATTAATGGTTTTTTTGATTTTCGTTTATGTGGCTATTTTGTTAGAATTGATTCATCTCACTATATCAACATTTTTGTTTATTTGTTTATTACTATTTTCAACTGGAAAGCATTTCTGTGAATATAACTTTCTTAAATTCTTTTGGGTTGCCTGTGAACCTTATTTGGGATTCACTCCATTAGACAGCCCCTTTAAGCTTTTAAAATTTTAATAGTTTTGGTTGAGAAGTTTCATGGGGCATATTCTAAAAGCTTAAACACTCACCTTCTATCTGAGTGAACCAGGTACTCTGCAGCACCACCTTTTATCTTTTAGGCTAGCTCTGTATCCATTAAGTAGATTTTTAAGGTAATAATACTTTCATACCTTGACTGATGTGGTAGCTGCACAGGCTTGCCTGTTGATGGAAATTCATCAAATTATGCACTTAAGACGGCGACTCATGAAATGTCATCACACAACTGTTAGCACCACTGTCAATGCTTCTATTTATGAAATTTTTGTTTTTCCTTTGTGAGACCTGTAAAAGAACTATGACCTTTTATTATACAAAGTTAGGATACCATTATCAGTTCTTACAAATTGTTATTACAGCCTAATTTTCTCCTCACTTTTAGAATAATGTAAAAAAAATCAACAGTACAACACCATCTTCATATACACCAATGAATCCCATTGTATATACTCCCTGAAGAAACCTCTGATTTGGATAATGGCCTTGGATTCACTGAGGGCTGATAGGTTTCTTTTTTTTTTTTTTTTTGAGACAGAATCCCTCTTTGTTGCCCAGGCTTGAGTGAGTGCCGTGACGTCAGCCTAGCTCACAGCAACCTCAAACTCCTAGGCTTAAGCAATCCTACTGCCTCAGCCTCCTGAGCAGCTGGGACTACAGGCATGTGCCACCATGCCTGACTTATTTTTTCTATATATATTTTTAGTTGGCCAGATAATTTCTTTCTATTTTTTTTTTTTTTTTTTAGTAGAGACGGGGTCTCGCTCTTGCTCAGGCTGGTCTCAAACTCCTGACCTCAAGCGATCCTCCCGCCTCAGCCTCCCAGAGTGCTAGGATTACAGGCGTGAGCTGATAGGTTTCTTATAAGATTTTTCTGTCTGTATAAGGCTTAGCTTTTTATGAGGCTATAAAACTTGATCTTGAAAATAGATAAGGAGGGAAGAAAAGTATAATTCCATGACTCTTTTGCTATGTAAGTAATTATTTTCAACAGTCCTTTGAGAGAGATTAGAGAAGGTGGAGAAAAATTCTTTTCTAACTCCATTCTCATTTTACTTAGAAAAATCCATGGGAAGAAGTATATTAGAGTGGTAAAGACCACAGGTGTTTGGAATCGGAGATCTAAGCATATATCACATTTCTACCACTTAATATAATAGCTACTACAAGTTGATAAAGGTTTTTAAGTCTCTATTTCATCATATGTAATATTAATAACTACCTCATAGGGTTATTTGGATAATTAAATAGTGAAATGTGTATAACAGTTATCACAGTGGGAGTGTGAGGTAAGCACCCATGAACATGAGCTACTGCAATGATCTTATTTGTGTGATAGTTACTGACTTTGTCAAGCTGAGTGTAAAATATTTGAGATTTCTTCAGCACTTGGGAATATAACAGTAAATGCTCTTTAATAGCATAACATGTATTCATTGAATCATTCAATATTAATAATTGTTAATAAAGGGTATGCTTGCTGAAATTAAAAGTAGACACATTGTTGCCATTTATGTTTTTCTGGGTTTATTCAATTATGGCAGCACATTTGACTTAACATTCCTTGGCAAAAGCCTTACTACGTGTCAATTGAATTTACAGTTTATGGGCAACATTTAATAAGGTTGTTCCTCAAGTAGGAATGTAATATCTTCAGGACAGCCTTTAATAGCTTTTTTAATAACAGTAGAAGAAAACAAATAAAAAAATAAAATGTCATCTACTGAGAGCTCAAAAATAAAATAAAATAAGGTTGTTCCAGTTGAGAATACATGGTGACAGATCAGAGGGGTGACAGTTGAGATAGAAAGAAGGCAAGAGATGTGTGATGTGTTTTGAAAGTAATGTCTATAGTACCTACTGGTGAATTGGAATAGAGTGATATTAGAGAAAAAACAAGAATAACTCTGAAAGTTGTGGCTTGAGTAGCAGGCAAATATTATTGTCATTTTCTGAGCCTGGGAATACTAGGAGAGGAGTTACCTATATGAGGCAGAAGGAAACAAGAGTTCTATTTTGGCCAGGCAAAGGTTGAGATGGTTATTTAAACATTCAAGTGTATGCATCAGATAGAAATCTGAATTTAAATGTCTGCCTGTCCAGAAAGATCAAGGCTAGAAAGATAGATTGAGTGTTCATGATCATATGGATTCTGTTTAAAGCTATTGAAGAGAGAATTTGTATTTAAAACCAGGGTAGGATGCCCCAATATTTAATGATCAGAAAATCAAGAAGAAGAATGTCCGGTGAGCTAGGAAGAACAGTAAGAGTGTAGCGTCTGTCAAGAAGCCAAGAGAAAATATTGCTTCAATAAGGTCAACTTGGGAAGGTGCTTAGAAGCAAGTAGAATAAGAAATGATAAGTAATCATTAGAAATTAATAATCATTTGGAAGTCCTTTGAAATTAATTCCAAAAGTATAGTACCTAGGCTTTAGGAATTTCAATGTGTAAAACAACCCATTCAAAGTGTTCATTTGCAATGCCAAAGGCTAGAATAGAAATAGTAATTTCCAGCAGGTTCTCAGTTGTTAAATTATTGGTTCATTCCTTTACAAGGCATTGGTCTATGAATGTGAAGGATATGAAAATGAATAATACATATCTTGAGTTTTAAAAATATGCTTTAAAGTAAGACATGTCTTAGTTTTGGAAGGACATTATAGATTTTATTAGGGTAATCAAGAATCATAATCAAAAGTTCATTTTACATAGAATACCTTCTCCATTGAGGTATTATCTTTCATTTAATAAACATTACTTATATTACTTAAGGCTATTACTTATGCTGCTGAGGCAATCTAGCAGAGTGATCACAAGATGCAGGTACTAGAACAGACTGCTCAGATTTGAATTTCAACTCTCACACTTACTGAGTGCTTATGATTTGGGGCAAGGTGTTTAATCTCTCTGTGAAAATCTGGTCCCTTCCAGAAGTAGAAGTAAGTACATGTTCAAAACTACTAGGTAATTTCAAGATTTCTCCAGTGTGTACTAAGTTACTCTCTCCGTATAGTATATTCCTCTAAAAGAATGTTTTATGTTAATATACCTCATATCCCACAAATAATATTTTGAGCACAAAAATCAGGTTACAGCTAATTTCATACAGAATATAGAGTTCAAAAATATGTAAACTTAAATAATATTGTTAAGGAATAGACATGTATATAGTAAGACCATCAGAAAAAAATAAGAAAAAAGTAAGGAAATGCTAAACACAATATTCAGCATAAGATTATCTGTGTAGTGAGTAGAAGGTTTGCACAATTAGAAAAGGGCACACAGGTTTTTGTAGGTATCATTTATTTTATATTCACAGTATATTTTCTTATATGTGTCTTTCAAAATCATTATGTATACAAAATATTTTCTTATATATGTGAAATATTTTAAAAACTCAATCTTTCCAAATTGTACTCTGAGTGGCACCCTGTCCAGCAACTCTATTCCCTACAACTCTATTTTTTTCTGTATTTCTACGCCTGTGAAAGGGGCAGAAATATTTTGCCTAATTCTTTGCTGTCAGTGTATCTTGATACTTAATTGATGTCAAAATAAAAATGGAGCGGGTTCAAGATAAACAAGTGTATGCCCATCAGCCAGAGATTTCTTTCCTGGTATGTGTACTTGCATTATCTGCTAGTCATGTGTCTTATTTGATAGTTTATGAGAAAACAAACTGCAGCCCACAGTATTAACAGTAAATGCTACCCTCATTGTACCTAACTGGCTGTGGTAATCTGCCTATTTGTGTTATAATCATATTCAATAATTAATCAAATAACCACTAATGTGGTTTTGTTATGCATGTCTGACTTTCAGTTTTCTTCATGAATCCAGCATTAATGTTTCAGTTGTAATACAACTCACACACTTTTGTGTAATTCAGTGGGCTAAATTTGGCATCAAGAATTTCAAGCTGCAACTTAAGAGATACACAGCAGATGGCACCCTACAGGAGTTCCAAGGGTTGAGTGATCAATGCTTCTGGTGGGAGAAGGAGGGAGAGAAGAGAACCAGTTAGGCACATGATTCTGTGGAAAGGTTGCAATTGTGTTCCTCTGAGACACATATTCACTGAAAGTGTGTTTTGTTTCTGTTTGAAAATCAGAATCAAAGGCATATTTAACTACAGTGAAAATGCCTATTTTTAATCACAAAGTCTAGAAAATATGATGTTACAAATTTAGATAACATAAGGCAATTGCTTAGGAGTAATATAACCCTTAGAGTATTCACATGCTTACAGATAAGCAAAGCAGTGTTTTAGCATCTAATGACTCATTTAACTGGAGAGCAGCTCTATCTTAAATATATCTTTTTAATCTTGAGGAAAATGAAAGCTTGAGGAAATTAACTGTTGACTTTAGATTTACTAATAAAAATACAGATATTCACTATTTCAAATATTGTATTTTTAAATATGTTCTTTTCTGTTTTTTTTGAAGTAAAAGTGTACAATACATATAGAGTAGCAGCTATTGATATATTAATAATAGAAATGACTCAATTTGTGTTTATGATATATATGTGTAAAAATAAATAGATCCATTTGCCTTGTTCTCTTTGATTAGATGGACTTCTAGGCAGAGGGGGAGAAGTCGAGAGTTTAAAAAGAATAATGATTTATCAGGAAAGATTCATTTCCCTTATCCTGAATGGTCTACATTAGGGGTCAGCAAACGTTTTCTGTCAAGGCCAGTTAGTAAATATTTTAGGTTTTCCTGGTCATATATTTTTCGTATTTCAACAACTTAAATAAGCTGTTGTAGTGAGAAAGCAGCTAGATTACATGAATGAATGGGTGTTACTGGTTCCCATAAAACTTTGTTTTCAAAAACAGGCAATAGGCCAGATTCAGAATTTGTCCTGGGCCTGTCATGCTGTGCTATTTCAGATAGAGGTGATTAAAGTATCATGAAGAGGCATCGTGCCGTTAAGAGCATTAGTTTTGAGGGCCAGAATATATAGTCTAATTCCATTCCATTACTAGCTGAATGACCCTAGGCAAGTTAATTAAATTCCGTGCCTCTATTTTTTTGTTAGTAGAATGAGGATAATAATATTGACATATCACTTAGGTTTGTTCAGAACATTACATGTGTTAATATACTTAAAATTCATGGAACAGTGTTGGACACACAGCAAATGTATCAGTTATCATTTTATTATTATCACAAAGTCTGAGGGCTGCTAGTGAAATAACATGGATTTGCCATTAGACAAACCTGAATTCAAGTCTTATATCTACAACAATTTAGCAATGTTATTTTATTCAAGTTTATTTAATTTATTTGGTGCACCACAGGTTTATTTATATATAATAAGAGGATAAAAATCTGTATAAATTTTATTTTAAAGATTAGATTTAATTTGTATCTGGCAAAGGAGAGGTTCCCATCTCTCTCCTCCTGCTACCCCTTTAAAAAAAATCTCATTCTAGCATTAATTTTAAACTTGTTGCCTAGGTTGGGTTTTGATCCCCAGCTTGATAGTACACACATTATTCTTATTTCCTTTAGAACTGGTCCTTGATTTTACTATTTCTATTTCTTTTGTGTTCCAGAGCTGAAGTTTGGCCCATGAGGCCCATGTTTGTTGCAGAAATTCTTTTGCTAGTTCACAGAATTTCTAAATACAGGTTCAGTATTCTTTATGCAAAATAATACCAGAAGTGTTTCAGATTTCAGATATTTTTGGATTTTGGGAATATTTGTGCATATGTAATGTAATATCTTGGGGATAGGACCCAAGTCTAAACTCTGAATTCATTTGTGTTTTATATACACCTTAGAGACTGAAGTTAATTTTATACAGTATTTTAAATAATTTTGTGCATGAAATAAAGTTGGTGTTAAGTACTTATGTGTGGATTTTAGAGCATTTCGGACTTCAGATTTTCAGATTAGGGATGTTTGATGTGTACTGCTTATCTCCTTTCTGAATCTCTGATCAAATTGCATAGTTTTATACTAAGTTTTGGATAGGATATCAGTGAATTAACAATATGTCCAAATATAATATCTACATTTACCTTGGTTTTAAAATCTTTCCAAAACTTCATTTTGTTTTTGTTTTTAAGAAATATTCATAAATGTTTTCTGAAATAGAGATATATTTTAAAATGCTTTTCTTGCAAAGAATTGTATGTTACAGAAATTATATTGTTAGCTTCTATTTGCATCCAAATGCAATTTTCATTCATCTACATCTACATCTTTCTCTAAACAATTCTGCTTTCCCTCAATGTGTACTTACTAATTTTCAAGGTGCTACTTTCTCTAGATATGGAGAGATTTACCACTTATGGATTTAAAACATTATTTTAACCATGTATTCACAGATGAAATTTGATTTTAATTTACTGTTGTTTAATTATGATATTTCTTATTTAGGGATTTATGAGAAGCTCACAGCTAGCATATTGTTATTTTTCGTTTAACTCTTGGACCATGTTTTTGACACATGGTTATAAAAATATGCTTTGATAAGGTGTGATTGAATTCAGTACCTACTAAAATTCCGTGTTCCAATATGTTCTTATTGCTTTTAAAATTAAGGCTGTTTTGATCCTCAGGCCGATTTTCTAATATTGGAAGGCTTCCTCATTTATTACACATACTTGACAAAAAAAGAATATATATTATATATATTTATTTAAGTATTATATATATTTATTTAAGTATTTAGAAATACCCTTGCTAGGGCTATGTCAGTTTTAATACCGCTGGAGAGAGAATTACAAACTGTAAACATTCTTGAATTGTTTCTTCTGGACATTTCTCTTTACTTAGTTAACATCCAGTGCTATTCATCTTACTGGAAAATTATTTAGTGTCTACCAAAGTTACATTTTTCCCTCAAGAAACCCTCAGAAGAAGAAATAACTTTTTATTTCTTTCTTCTTTGGACCACAGGCCAAAAAACTGTTGGGGAAAGAAATCTAGCAGACAACATCTACATCTCTGTGCATAGAGCAAATACAGGAATTTGTGTTGAAAGATAATCATACTTAAGTGTGGATTTGAGAATATCATAATATTAGAGAATGAAAGAGATACCGGCATTCCTGATATGCATATATGTGTGTGTGCATGTGTGAACACACGTGTGCTTGTGCACAAGTGCTTATGTATGTTGGAATTGTTGAGTGTATGTATTTGTATATGTTGGGACTGGGAGACAGAGTTGGAAGTGTTCTTAAGGTATTAAATCTAGAGTTGACATCTATTTACTTCCTCCCTGTCAGATTAGATTTGGCTCCATAAAAATACCCACCCAGCCTTGCAGAGAATAGCAGGATGCTCACATCAGGACATATGTCTGCATTCAACGTTGCTTCTGAGCCGTTTCTTGGTATTCGTCTTGTCAGCTCTTACTCGCTTTTCTTCCCTGTGTCCACTGAGCTGTTTGTCTGCTTTTAGGCTCATCCATCTTTGTTTCCTG
This sequence comes from Varecia variegata, assembly GCA_028533085.1. Classification (NCBI taxonomy): domain Eukaryota; kingdom Metazoa; phylum Chordata; class Mammalia; order Primates; family Lemuridae; genus Varecia; species Varecia variegata. The sequence goes on from CM052454.1 coordinate 5,259,133, forward strand.
TGTGCTGATTCAATTTCTTCCTCTCAGCAGTAAAGCAACGAATAGATTACTCTAATGACCCACCTCTCCCTGTCCCTTGTGTTATCCCTATGACATTTCATATCTTTTTACTACACTAAGGTAGTAAAATTCTTGGCTTGTTTGGCCAGACAGAGCAAAAGTAGCCTGGTTTCCACCTAAATCTCCTTATACATATCGTATTATAAGGAGAATTAATTTTTCTTAACCCCACCATTCCTGTAACTGGTCATGGTAGTTTAACTGCCATTTTCCTAATTATAAACTTCTGTGAAGAGATTTTACTATGTACAAAGTGAGCCAAGATGACCACCTGCTACAAGCACCATGGCACTTTTTCCCTTTATAATTTTTGAGAGGGAGACATGGGGTAAATCATGATAAGTAGTATTTTTATGTTTCTTTAATATACACATATGGTTAGGTTAATCATTTTTAACAGGGCTTTCTAGATGTCAAACAACTATTGTCCAATTTAGCAATTGTTGTTATTTCAAACTTCTTAGTCTGCCTTGAAAATTAAAACATAAAACTAGGAACACAAGCTATCATAGCTTTTTTCACTAAAGTATTTGTAAAGTAAGTAATATGAGTGAAATGAAGTGAATATTCAGTAATCAAAAATTCATTGTGAAGCATGGGATCCATTTTTAATAATTTAAAAGTTAGTATTGATAGTCTCTAATTTATGCTAAATATTTCTTTAAAAGTAAAAGTGATTGTACAACGAGATATAGGAAAACAAAAGAGCAAATTCTAAAAACAGTTTATTTTATACTTGGTTAGGACAAGTTCAAACGGACTTAAGTCATTTGTCCTAAGAGTTTAGGAAATGAAAATAGTTTAATATAATAAATCCAGATGAAAAGGGAACCTAATCAAATAGTAAGTAATAACCATTGATATTTGGCACATAATAGGCATTATTTTTATAAAGAAAAAAAAAGAGTGTTTATGCCTAAGTTTAGAATCTAAATGAGGAGAAATTAGCAGAGTAAAACACATTTAAAATGTGATAGTTTATACATTGTTTTAATTGTGACTCTATTTATTCAGGATTTTTTTTTCATTCACTAAGTACCTGAGTTTTATGTTTATTTTTTATGTTCAATATTAGAGTATAATGTGCATTTATTTTATAGGCTCCTTACTGTAATTATATAGATTAAATTTAGACATAAACTTATAGTTCAGTTTATCAATGAATTTGCATTGAATAACAATCTCTGTGGCTACAAAAAAGAAAGAATGAATGAAAGGAAAGGAGAAATAAATGAAATAAAGGGAAGGAGGGGAGAATGGGGTGAGGAGAGAGGAAGGATGGATTTATCCTCAGGAAATAAGCGCATGTTTCATGTATTCAAAAAATAAAGTCAAACTTAAAGCTTGAAATTTCTATAGTTGTAGAGCATAGAGGAAAAGATAGATCCAAAGTAGATCCAACTAGCTGTTATGGAATGAATTGGTTTTTTCCCAAAATTAATACATTCAAGTCCTAACCTCCAATGTGACTGTATTTGTGTGTTTAGAGATAGAATCTTTAAAGAGGTAATTAAAGTTAGAAGAGGTCACCAGGGTGGGGCTCTAGTCCAATATGATTGATGTCCTTATAAGAAGAGAGAGCAACAGAGAAAAAGTCAACTGCAGACACAGTGAGAAGGCACCATGTGAAAGCCTTGGGAGAAAGGCCAGGAGAAACCAAACCTGCTGACCTGTACCCTTCAGAACTTCAGAACAACAGATTTCTGTTGTTTAAGCCACCCAGTCTGATATTTTGTTATACCAGCCCTAGAAAAGTAACATATCAGCCATTATCTCAAATAAAGTAAAAAGAACCAAGCCAAAAGCAGATTTTATACAGGGAACCTGAGGACTTCGTCTGTTGTACTAATACAGAGAAGACCACCAAGTCTTACAGCATTGATCACAGAACAAAAGCTGCTGCTTGTTTTTGCACATTGATCTGTGCGCATGGCAATAAGACTGGACAGCACTGCACTGATAATAAGAAAGGGGCAATGCTCCTTGAAGGGTTTCACTGTTTAAAGTGCCAAGAGGTTAAATGTTTTATGCTATTTTTTGTGTGCAGAAGCAAGTTGTGAAAATAGCAGTCCTGTCTAGAAATTAATCTGCTGTCAATATATACAATATATTGGAGTAAAGTTTGTTCAGAGGAATGAAGATCAGCTTAGACTGATCCAGGTGGGAGGCAGTAAGTGTGTGGAGTGGGGCAGTGCTAATGTGTGTCCAAGAAAAGAGAAGAAACTGAAGATTGTATCAAAATTGGAAATGAAGAGATTAATGACTGTTTTGGACAGAATGTATCCCCCAAAATTCACACGTTAAACAACTAACCCTCATTGTGACTGTATGTGGAGATAGGGCCTGTGAGGAGGTAAAAAACGGTTAAATAAAATCATAAAGAAGGGACCTTAATTTGATCGAGTGGGTGTTCTTATAAGAAGAGGAAGAAACACAAGAGTTCTCACCCTCTGCCATCTGAGGACACAGTGAGAAGGCACCATCTGCAGCCAGGAAAAGAGCCCTCATCAAGAATCGAATCTTCCAGCCTCTTGATCTTGGACTTCCCAGCCTCCAGAACTGTGAGAAATAAGTATCTGTTGTTTAAGCCACCCAGTGTGTGGTGTTTTGTTATAGTAGCCCAGACCGAGACAGAGTGGTTAGGTACTTAAAAGCTAGGATTTTAATCAGGGCACTCTGAGCCTCAGAACTCATGTTTGTGATCACTGCATTATGCTAACTGTCCAAAAAAAAAAAAAAAAAAAGTATAGATTTGGTGAAAATAAAGGAGTCAAGAAAGTTAAAAAGGGAATAATTTTTTTAAACAAAAAGGGAGAGAATTGTCATATTTTCTGCAGAAGAAAGGCTAATTAAAAAAAGAGCTTATTGGATTAGATTGGAAATGAGGTCCTTGATTAAAAAAAAAAGGAACCTATTAAGATAATGACAGGATAGATTGGATGTGTTAGAAGTCTTTATCCTAAGACTTATAAAGACTTTGAATAAAATTTATGGTCATAAAAGGAATATGATGAATAGAAACAAGTCATTCTAAAAACAAAACAAAACAAAATTGTTGTGGAAGGAGAAGGGAAGATAATTGGTAAGTGAAAAAGGGCACCTCTGGTCCAGTCTCTTTAACTGCTATCTACTCTTAAATGTCACCCAACGTCACACTTAGCATGTTCATAAATGGTGCTTCTTAGCATCAATTTTCCCTTTCCCTAAATACCTACATGTTATTTCCACCACCGTTTTCCTAAATATCAAGAAATAGTTTGGGCCCTACCATGACACGGTTTTCTTCTTAGCCAATGTGTCTCTAAGTCCTTTTCTTTCTCCACAATCTTTTTTCTACCTCATCATTTGCTCTCCATTTCTATAACCAATGTTTTAGTGCAAGTTTGTATTTCTTTTAAATATATGAAATATTACAACAGTCTCATAAGTGAAGCAGTTCTGTGAAATGTTTTAAGAGCATAAGCTATGAAGTCACACAGACTTTGGATAGAATCCCATCCCTGACACATGCATACTAAGTGCATTTGGGAAGTTATTTAATGTCTTCAAATCTGTTTCATCATTTGTAGAGTGAAGGATTGACTAATAATGATAGGTGGGAAGGCCTACTGCAGAGAGAGGGAGAGAAAGAGAGAAACTAGTATCTTTCTCCTTTCTCTTCACTAATCTACCCATATCTATTTCATTGTGTTATTTTCTTCAAGAAATTGCACCAACTTCCTATTTCATAGAGAACAAAGTAAAATTCCTCATCCTTTATTCAAAGCTCTTCGTAATCTGGTTATCCAGCCTTATCTCCCAGTTATTGTCTCTGCACTGCTCTGGTCAGTGTGCCCTTTTCATTATTCTCTAGATATGCCATGCTGATTTCTTAACTGCAAAGTCTTGCACATTTTATTCCTTAAGACTTGGCATGCCCTTCTACCCCTACTTTGTCTATGTATATTCTTAACCTCAAATTTCACCTCTTTAATAACCCTTCCATGATGTTCTTATTGTCTTTTATGTGCATTTAATCATTCACATCGCTGGACTGTTATTTAATTTTTAAAATCTGTGCATGCATTCCCAGCTAGAGACTAGATCTTTGTTTCCTTTGTATTTCTCAAAGTGCCTAGCATGATCATGGGTAAAGGGGAACTGACTAAAAATTCTTCAGCGTATTAGGTGAATATATGGACACTGCAGAGAGAAAGAACACAATTTTATGATCTGAATAAATGTCTTAAATTTGCTTTTATAATTTCAATTGAGGTGATAGCACAAGTGGCTAGTGAGTACTTGTTTCATATCAAACTGATTCCTGATTTCTAGGTTTTATAAGAGAAAGGATATCATATTCATTCATTTATGAATTTTATATCTTTAAAATATATTTTATCACTATTTTAATTTAATAAAAGAAAAATGAAAGCCTGATAGCCTTTAATAAGCATAATAAAAAAGGCAAATTGACACACATGTACATAGATTGAATATTAAGATATTAATTTTTGTATAATTACTTTAAATATTATTAAACCATAGGAAAATTGACACTCATAGAAACCATTTGCCAACAGACATCAATGTACTATTTACACACACACACATTCATTGAGAGCCTTCGGTGTGCCAGGAACATGATAAAATGAAAATAAAATCAATTAAGTTGCTTTTTATGTAGACACGAATTAAGTGGTAAAGATGTAGATACATATTTGGAGGGAGGAAGTTTGTTGGGGGAATACTTCTCCATTTCATTGCTTTTACAATGAAATGGCTTTTATTCCAGACTATCTTTTTAAAGTTTGTATAGCAAATAGCTTGGAAGAGAGAGATAATGTCTCCTTTATGGCAGAGGACAAATTCGAAAGATGCCTCCCTGTAATACAATGTTTGGGCAGGTTTACTGGCAACACCTTTAAAAAATTATAGTTCCTAAGCTTGAGGTTCTTTAGCTGTGACACAGTCTCAGTGTGTGACCTGTCTACCTGCATTGCTTCACATAGCCCATGAATGTGGGGAGGTGAGAGGGTGGTGGACAAGGAGAACTGATAAAAACATTGAGCTCATTCTGCCTGCTGTATCCTGAGTAATAATGTCCCTCTGTGTCTGACCCAGGATGTCTCAACTCTTCTAGCATTCATGAAACTGTGGCATGCTAATTTATTTACAAGTATCGAGTAAAACCTCAGACCCTTATTTTCAAAGTTTGTATATAACATTTCTCCCGTTTAAGATTAATTGACAAATAAATTTACTTTCTAAATAAATAGTGTAGTAAATTCAAAATATTTAGAAGTATATGCTTTACATATTTCAGGATGATTAAGCATACAGTAAAATAATGCAATCACATGTCACTAGTAGAATCAAGACTTCCTAGTTTTGTGGTGTCCTTTATAAGAATGTTTCATGTGACTGTAAAAATAGTACTAAATTATCAGATTCATGAGCACTTTCTGCTGCAAATATGGGCTATCACTTTTCTTGTAATTTTTTTTTTTTTAAGACTAGTCAAGTGCAGTGGACTATTACTTTTGACATAGAGAAATGGTGGTTTGTTTGCATGCATGCGTTATAAGTCTTTCAACTGCCATATATTTAACAAACCACCTGCTTGTTTTCATGAAATAGATTTCTTTGGAAATAAAAGCTCCTATATCTAAATAAATTAATCTTTCAATTTCCAGTCATCAAAACTACAGTTTTTGTGTGTGTGCGCTTATTTTTACTTTTTAATGATAATAGATTATATCCTCTGTAAAGAAAAGCAAATTGCATAATAATGAATATAGAACAATACAATTTTTACAAAAAGTGAATCTTTATATGCCTGTACATTTGTATATGAGAAAGACTACACCTTAAACTGGTATCATATGTTACCTTAGCAAGAATAGTGGAATAGAGGGAGATTGTTCACTTTTCTTTTGTACATCTCTATGATGATGTATTTCCTTTCACATTGTGGTTTTGTGCTAAGTAATGCAAAGTAATAAAGTATTCTTAATGAAACAAACAAGTATTGAAGAAACAGAATTAATTAATATTATGTTTATATTAATATAAATATTCATATTAATGGTACAATAGGATAGCCATTCTTAAGCTTGAATAAAATTTTGAAATTATTATTTCTATAATTATTTCCTTATTTTTAATTTTTTTTTTTTTTTTTTTTTTTTGAGACAGAGTCTCGCTTTTGTTGCCCGGGCTAGAGTGAGTGCCGTGGCGTCAGCCTAGCTCACAGCAACCTCAAATGCCTGGGCTCAAGCAATCCTACTGCCTCAGCCTCCCTAGTAGCTGGGACTACAGGCATGCGCCACCATGCCCAGCTAAATTTTTTCTACATATATTTTTAGTTGGCCAGATAATTTCTTGCTATTTTTAGTAGAGACGGGGTCTCGCTCTTGCTCAGGCTGGTCTCGAACTCCTGACCTCAAGTGATCCACCCGCCTCGGCCTCCCAAGTGCTAGGATTACAGGCGTGAGCCACCACGCCCGGCCCTATTTCCTTATTTTTCATAATTTTTATGAGTTTCAGTAAATTCATCTACCACTGTACCTATTTGGTATTTTATATAACTTGAGACATCTTGATGCTCTATTTTCCCAAATAATTTGTTTTCTTATTTTTCAGTATTTTTTTTTAATATTTAAAATATTAGACATACATGTTAAATTAATGCACTTTCTATATTAAATATGCATTGCTTATTTGCTGTATTACATAGCATTGTGAATTTTTGGAAATCTGCTCCCATCTTTTCTTTCATAAAAGCTAGCTTCTGAGACAGATTTCCCATTCATTCATATATTTGTTCAAAATCATGTATTTAGCCCTTTATTGTATGCCTTACTCCCTCTCAGTGCCTTGAGATTATTCATATCTCTGTTTGTAAGTCAAAGAGTCACACCCAACTTAAACTTATTTGGCAACCTGTCACCCTACAAAACTAGGAAGTGTAAGATAGAGTGTGGTATTCTTACCTGAAAAGACGTTTAGAAGCGATGCTTGCCATATCATAGATTTTCACTGAATGCATAGGGGTAGAGAGGAGGAAGATAAATAAGATAGAGATTGATTCTTATCTTCAGAAATTTTAATTCATTTCAGTAGATAAATAAAGTAGTGCAGTCATTTATAATGAAATAACAAAAAACCATTTTGGATATTTAAATTTTGATTGATTATATTGGCAAATTGTTTATATTTTGAAATGAGTTAGACTTCATACAGACTATTCTGTGCTTGAAGATGGCATTAATATCACTATAGAAAAAAAGTGTGCTTAATGTTTTGCTTGGTGATTTTTGTCAGTGTATCTATAGGAATTTTAGTTTTGTACTTGTCAGGTCAGATCCAGCAGGTTCAATAAAGAATGCAATGATTCTCTGTTTATCTGTGTTGTGGATAGTTAATCATAATAAAGTTTATAATAAGATGCTCAGATCAGATGTTCCTTAACTAAAAAGTCCTGGTTTGATGAGATGAAAGATGCATTTTATTTTTTTATTTATTTATTTATTTTTCTATATATTTTTTAGTTGGCCAGATAATTTCTTTCTATTTTTAGTAGAGACGGGGTCTCGCTCTTGCTCAGGCTGGTCTTGAACTCCTGAGCTCAAACGATCCGCCCCCCTCGGCCTCCCAAGTGCTAGGATTACAGGCGTGAGCCACCACGCCCGGCCGAAAGATGCATTTTATGAACAAATTTGTATAGCACATTTTGTGGTGTGCTTCATGGCATGGCATTAATACTCTAGTGTTTTCATGGCTTTCAATAACTATTCGTTGTGTGATAAAATTGAACTCTGGACAATTTTTAATTCTGTTTTCTTACACTTTGAAACAAAAACATTCTATTTTCTAATCTCTGCCTTTCTTTTCCATACCATAAGGGCAACATGTTCTTCATTCCTACTCTCTCTCTCTCTCTCATATTTGGAGTACATTTGTGAAAGTGAAGATGAGTAAGATCATTTAGACTAGAAATTCAGAACAGAACTAGTCTGACCTAGGTCTTAATAGAACAGTCCACAGTGTTCTTAGATTAGTCCTGATGGTGTAGGAGTTTTTTAAATAGTTTTCAATTTAGTGTTTCCCTGTGTCCTGGTTTGGGTAGTGTTAAGAGTATCTTTAAGCTTTTTTAGGGTTGCCAAAATATAGCTTGAATAAATGTATATAAGTGTTTCCTCAGAATTTAAATGAAAATGAAGAATGGAAAGATAGTATTAAACACTTGGATCCAAATAGAGGCATTATTAATCTTATATTATCTGATAACCTTAAACATTAAAATAGTATGCCTTAAATTCATGAAAATCAAAGGCATCGCAAACATCCTCAGAATACATATGAAAATATATTCTAAGAGATTTTGCATAGTTATAATATTCTTAGCTTTTCTTTTACTAACGTCTGCCTCCTGAGTATAATTTGCCTTAATTTCTTTTCTCCATTACCTCAACATTTTTGTTTTTTTTTTAATTTTTTAATTTCAGTATATTACAGGAGTACAAATGTTTTGGCTACATGGATTACTTGTGTACTGCTTGAGGCAAAGTTACAAGCATACCCATCACCCAGTTAGTGTGCATTGTACCCATTAGGTATGATTTCACCCATCCCCTCCTCCCTGCTCCCACATCCCTTGAGTTTTACATCCATCTGTGCATATGAGTGCTGATTGGTTAGTTCCAATTTAGTAGTGTATACATGTGGTATTTGTTTATCCATTCTTCTGATACTTCACTAAGGAGATGGTCTTTAGTTCCATCCAGATTGTTACAAAAGGAATTCCTTTTATTTATGACTGAGTTAGAACTCCACCACATTTTACTAAACCACTCATGAATTGATGGGCACTTGGGTTGATTCCACATCTTCATGGTTGTGAATTGCACGGCAATAAGCATCAAGTGCAAGTGTCTTTTTGATAAAATGACTTTTTTTCCTTTGGGTAAGCCCACGTAGTGAGATTGATAGGTCTACTTTTAGTTCTTTGAGGAATCTCCATAATATTTTCCATAGAGGTTGTACTAGTTTGCAGTCCTACCAACAGTGTCTAAGTGTTCCTTTCTCTTGATATCCACAGAAGCATCTATTGTTTTGCAACTTTTTGATAAAAGCCATTCTCACTGGGGTTAGGTGATATGTCAGTATGGTTTTGATTTGCATTTCCCTGAGGGTTAGTGACATTCAGCATTTTTTCATATGTTTATTGGCCATTAGTCTATCTTCTCTTGAAAATCTTCTGTTCATATCTTTTGCCCACTTTTTAATGGGGTTGTTTGATTTTTTCCCGCTTATTTGCTGAGTTCTTTGTAGATCCTGGTTATTAGCCATTTACTGGATGTATAACGTGAATATTTTCTCCCATTCTTTGGGTTGACTATTTGCTCTATTGATTATTTCCTTAGCTATGCAGAAGCTTTTCAATTTAATCAAGTCCCATTTATTGATTGTAGCTATTTCTGTGATTGCCACTGAGGTCTTCTTCATAAATTTTTTGCCTAGACCGTTCTCTGGAAGAGTTTTTCCAACATTTTCTTTTAGAATTCTAATGGTTTTATGTCTTAGGTTTAAGTCTGTTACCCATCTTGAATTAATTTTAGTGAGTAGAGAGTAGTATGGATCCTGTTTCTGTTTTCTATATGTGGCTATACAATTTTCCCAGCATCGCTTATTGAATAGGGATTCTTTTTCCTAGTATATATTGTTGTCTACTTTGTCAAAGATCAGATGGCAATTTGTGGGTGGTTTTATATCTGGATTCTCTGTTCTGTACCATTGGTCTATGTCTCTATTTTTGTGCCAGTACCATGCTGTTTTGATTACTATAACCTTGTAGTATAGCTTAAAGTCTGGTAAGGCAATGCCTTCAGATTTGTCAGGGTGACATGAATCTCATAGATTAGAGGAATATTGCAGACCATGGAGTTGTGATAAATAGGGGCTTGCACTGATTGCCCTGTCAAATGCTGAAGAAGGAGGTACCTCCAACTTAGAGAACTCAGCAGAATCCAAGTGTTTCTAGTGAATCCAGGTTCCAGATAGGTCAGAAATGGGAGTGAGTGATCTCTCAAAAAGTTCATGATGTTAAGAAGTTTGTTAAAAATGGAATACGCTTTCTAGGAGTAAAGTAGAAAATTTGGGAGGGAAAGGAACAATCGGGGGAATGGATCAGAAGAAGAAATTCAAAGAACATCATGGGCATGGGAGCATCAGAGAGAGGTGACAGAAAGCAGTGGGGAAAGGCAAAGTGGATTGAGTTTGCTATGGATTTGTGAATAAAATAAGAAATCCCATAATCCCTTGGAAGTGCATGCATTTCTCTCAGGAGCTATCAAGTCAGTGGTCTGCAAAGGGAGTCCTGTCGCTGAGAGCTGCATGGTCTTCAGTGGTGAGTGACAGAGCTTACTGGGACTTCTGGAGCACGTGTGGGCCAAGTCAACCACTTGTTGCCTGAGTTACTTGCTATGTCTTGTGAGAGTCAGAACACCATAGGGGTTGAGAATACAAACTATGGCACCCAGGTGCGTGAGTTCCACTCCTGGCCTTCTGACTTTGAACAAGTTACTTGAAATCTCTGTGCTTCAGATTCTTAAGCTGTGAAGTGCAAATGATAACATTAATGGCCATTTCATTGTGTGGTTGTGAAGACTGAATGAGTATACGGCTCATTGTAAGCATTTGTAACTGTTAGCTATTATTAGTTCATGGCCACGACTACAATTTTTTTTTAATCTACTTACAACAAATTTAAGTATTACAGACCATGCAAAGCAAATAAACAGTTTTCAGACTTAATAATTTTGTGCATGTCATTTTGGTCCAATTGTGCTACTTACAAAACACAATATTAACCTTAGAGAGGTAGGTATTATTGCCTGTGTGTTATGGAAGGGCTTTGTCAACATAGTTGATGGGAAAATAGGTTACAGTATTAAGTGATTTTAGTGGATCTAAAGATGCCAGTCCTAGTAATGTAAACTTGCCTGATGGATTATTTTTCCTTTAATAAAAAGAGCCATAATCTTCTAGAAGTAATGTTCTTGAGAAATGTATCTGTCACTAAGAACAAAGGAGGTCAAATGATTTTTCTAGGTATAGTAGTCACAATAAATATCTACTGTCACCTATAGGGAAGCAGAAGAAATATACTGTCACTTCTGCTATTGGAAAACTGTCCATCTCTTTTCTAGCTCTCTCCTCCAAGCACCCTTCAGTGGGGAATTACCCATGTACAACTCAATTTGCAGCAGAGTAAAAACTTTTTACAATAAAGAGCCATCTCCTAACATGCTAGCCATTTAGTTCGAACTGTACAATTGATAATTCAAAGCCTCTTACATGCTCATTTTTATGCTATGTGAGTTGACTATGTCATAGAATTCATTCTAATTTGTTATTTTATGAAGAAAATACTTGAAATACATTAGAGTTTTATGTTCTGAACATGGATTAAGAAAAGAAAAATAATGATTTAACAAGGAAGTAAAAATCATTTACAGTGGATATGAGATTAAATGTGTTTTCAAATACATCTTGATTAAAATAGTTAAATTCATAGAGTAAAAAGCTTTTAAAGAATATTGATTTCAGATATTAAGTAATCGTTTAGTAATGGTTATTTTGGGAATTTTCTAGGTCAACTTTTTCTAATCATTACTAGAATATTAATACTATCACTTCAGCATAATTTGATTAGACTGCTAGTTATTTTAAAAAGCTGATATGTGTAAGGCACTTTGTTAACCATTTTAGAGGATGTTAAAATTACTCTATTTAGTTCCTGCCTTAGGGCACTAATACAAGTAAGGAGGTGAATCACGTACACATGTAATCATTGCACAAGGTACAATATAATAAGGGCCTTCAGGGAAATGCACAGCAGAATGGAGGTCAAGATGGGAGAGATTACCAGAAGTTGGAAATCAAAACTCTCTTTTTACATTGCAGGTAGACAATGGAAATATTAAGTGGAAAATGGGGTATTGAATATACAATATAATTATAATATCGTAAACTCTAATCATGAGTATTTTTATAAACACATACATACAAGTAGAAAATATGGGAAGGAAATGCCTAAAAGCATAATGATGATCATCCTCTTCCTTCTCCTCCACCTCCCCCTTCTCCTTCTCCTCTTCTTTTTCTTTTGAATTTCTCAATCTCTATAATAATTTTATTTTTCTCTTAAAATGAAAAATGTGATTAAAATATATGGTCAGATATTTATAGAAAATCTGAAGCCATGCGACCAATAAGAAAAGAATATGAGGAAATTTCTAAGCATATGTTCAAGTATAAATGTTATACTTTGCTCTCTTATACGTCCAAACAGATAAAACCCATTACATACATGGTTTCAAAATAAGCAATAACTAGTCCTCGAGTAAAAAGGACTTGACAGCACCATTTGTCAGGCATAATTCATCCTAAATTTGCTTGGTAATTGAGGTGACCATCTGTGTTAACTAATTGGCTTTATCCAGAGGAGAAACAAACTTCTCATATTCTCATGACAGGAGGTAGTTTTGCAACTTGGAGAACTTGGAGCAAGGTGCTCAAGGAAGTTAGGTTCCTACTTTCCCACAGAAGCTGGGAGACAGAGGGTGCCAGCTCCCTTGATGTTTACGTTTCAAAGAGATGATTTCCAGATCCTTGAGAAAAACATTCCTAGGTCGCAGTGCTGACAAAAGGCCTACTTAGCTTTCAAAAGGATGTATGCATATTTCATAGAGAGGACAAAGTACTTAGAAATTGCAAGTTTTCTAAGCAAATGTAGAGGAGGGAAATTGTTTTTTTTGATAGAGAGAATTAAGCTTCTTAATTTTTATTTGTCCTTACACTGCTCATGTTGGAGTTCCTTAGCCCCTATAGGAAACATTTACTCTTATTTATGACACAGTTCCATAGTTTGAAATCCCATAGCAGATTTTACCTTGTCTGACTGCATGCCTCTTGTTAGATGCATCTTGTTGCATAATGAAGGGACAATTGTCAAGTCTGACCATGAGAGAAGAGATAATACTCATAAAAAGCAGATGGAGAAGTTTAAAATGAAGAAGAAAGAGGAGAGAAAATAGAGGAAGTAGGCAGTCAGGAGCCTTTTCTAATAGGAAAAATCAGTCCTACCACTTTGGTGACTTCTGCGGGCATCATTTTATTACCACACAAAAATTATAATTGACCCTTAAAAATATATCTTTATGATCACTAAGAAATTGTTTAATACATTTAATCCACAGACAGTCTTGAGGTTGCTTTGAGGTCACATTCTTGTTATGCTTAAGTATCTTGAATGATGCCCTTTGCCAATGTCTCCTTCAGATTCTCTCCTTCCTCGCAGCCTGTAAGAAAGTGTGCACATTTTCTGCTTGTGAGTGGTTGCTGGTTTTTATAAGTATTATAGGAGGAGAACACATTATTGAGCTCAGGGGTAATTCACTCCTTAAGAAACAAGGAACTCTGACCCAGGATGAAAGTGAAGAGCGATTGCATTTTATAAACAGCGTATTATTGTCTCCCGTTATTATGGCTATTTTTCAGTGGGTTGTTGAGTAAATGTAGCATATTCTTACTAAATATGGATGCCCGATCTCTGAAATCAGACTGCCTGGGTTCAGATCTCAGCTCTGCCATTTACTAAGAAGAGTGTGACCTTGAACAATTTATTTCAGTCTCTCTTATTTCAGTTTCCTCATTGATAAGTGGTGAATATTAATAGTGCTTACCTCATAGGGTTGTGATGAGGATTAAATGAGTTTTCAGAGAGAGAGAGCGCACCGTGAACAAGGTTGTCAAAACAAACCAACAAATATAAACTATTATTTATAAACTGTTATATTACTTATAATTCAAAGCTTGCTTCAACCTAGAGGCAATCCTTGCTTTATTTAAGAAAAAAATAATGCATGTTTTTTATTATATAGAGAGAGTGCTCACTAAGGATGCAAGAAAAAATAAGTTGTACATTGCCATGTATTCAGTAAATGTTTAATGTATAGCTGATTGTAGTTGAGTTTATTTTGTAGATTCATAAAGTATTAGTTTGAAATCATATAGGTATATTTTTCTAGTTTAATTATGTTGAACTCAAGTTTTGATTTCTAATGTTAGTGTATATCTTATGATTAGACCAAATTTTTTAGCCTTTACTGACATATTTCAATCTTGATGCATTTAAAGACTTTGTGTTAATACACATAATCTAATTTATGATAATATGTATGTTTATATCCTATCCTACATGGTGACAGATGTTTATTTGTGTACTGAATTAAGAAGTGACAATTGCACAAACTTCTCAGAACTCAGAAAAGTAATGCATTTTTACATTTTCTTTGGGGCTTACAATCTTGGGAAATAAAGGAAAGGGAAGAAAAATAAAAATATTTGCAATTTTCAAATATTGCCTCAAGAAAGCAAAAATAATCCTCTACTTGTCCACTATTGCTGGTCCTAGACTAAAAAAAAAAGTTTTCTTATATTTTTATATTTTACTAAACTACCAGTGCTACAAGTTGTTAAAAAAGTGTAAAGCAAGGTTTCTTCTATCTCCTTTGATGTCTTAAATTACATTCTCTGATTTGACAAACTTGGAGTAGGTAAATCATCTTAGATAATGCTTCCTAGAATGAGTTTAAAAACAAGTCTGCTTTATGCTTTAAATTCTAATAATTCTGTTTATATTGATTTCATCATAAATTGTGCCTGTGCTGAAAATAACAACCATTAGACTTAAACTTTATCATTGGCTTAATTATATCCTTTGCAGAACTTAATTTTTTTTGTTTGTTTTGTTTTTAGAGACAGGGTTTTACTCTGTTGCCTAGGCTGGGGTACAGCAGCCTGACCATAGCTCACTGCAAACTAAAACTTCTGGGCTCAAGCCTTCTTGTGGTGTCAGCCTCCTAAGTCACTGGAATTATAAGTGTGAGCCACAGCACCCAGCAAAAAATAATTTTTCATGTATAAAATGACAACAGGTGCTTTTTACCAGACATAGTAAATCTTGTCCTGATAAATGCCCTCTTTTTTTCCCCCATATCTCAACATTTTATGGAATTTTTTCCTCCAAGCGGTTTCTGTTAATAACAAATAAACACAAACTCTCAGTGGTTTAGCATAATAAAAGTTTACTTCTTGCTTTGCTGCATACCAATCATGTAGCCAGGGCTCTATTCCATAAACTCACACAAGGTCCCAGGCTATTGAAGGTGCCATATATCTTGTGGCTACATTTTCTTTGTCACCACAGCTGTGAAAGATAGCATATGTTGGGCTCATGCCTATTTTTCTGTGCTTTATCCCAGAAGGTGCATACTTTATTTTTGACCACAGCCCTCCAGCCAGAACTAGTCCCATAACCCACCGAATTGGGAGGGATGGGAAAAGCATCTTTCCCTTTTCTTGAGAGAAAAAAGTACTTACTGGTGAGCGTTAGTAATCTTTACCAAGATCCATGGCTCTTTTTGCCTTGAACATATGTAACAGTTTATGTAAATTCTCAGAATTTGGTGAATACATGAGTGTTACCATATACTTTTATTAATCACTAAATAGCTTTAAATTTATAATTAAATTTCATTATTAATTTTTGAAAGCATTTTTATTAATTTTTTATAGTTTGACAGCAAAATATAATCTTTTCAAGTTACTTTTGAACATGAAATTACAATAAATGGCTGCATTCCCTAATGGCAATCATACTACTCTAAGTTAATCCATATTTTACATACCCCTCTATAAATCATAGTTTAGTTAAATAGCAAAATGGTGAATTGCCTTTCATTAATTTGAGTCATTTTAAATTGTAATTTTAAAAAAATCTTACCAGTTGCTAAATAACCTCATTAAGAAAAAACTTGCAGGGGGAATTAACAATTTATACAATGAAAATGGTTTTAAAATAGAGAAGCTCTAATTAAATTGCTTTGGAAGCAGCATCTTTATTCACCAAGTATATGTATTTAAAACTATTTTCTGCTGTAATGATCAATTATGCTTTTTTTATTTTTAAGTGGTTAAGAAGAAAAGAGTATACCTATTAACTCAAGAGAAAAGTAGTATATCTCTAAAATGGAGAATTTGGGGTTTTGGTAAAATTAATAAAAAAGATAATGTCTCAAATATTAAACTAATGAGGGATGTTATGTCTGATAATAGTGTGAAATTGTTTTGTGAGCCATGTTTCTTTGACTGAAAAAGGAATGGAACAAAATAATTGCGATCTTTTTTCAATCTTTTCCTCTAATACATTTCTAAGCCTTCAGAGGTTAATAGCAATTATACAAAAAATGCTTTCTTATAGTTTGGAGCCTGTCATGTTTTGTTTTGTTTGTACTCTAGAGAATGCTCTGAGTTTGATTGATTCAGTTATTATGTTTTGAATTAACAGCCTCATATCATCCTCAAAAATTTAATGTCTTATATCATTGTCAAAATTAGGAAACTAGTTATCATCGTTACAATTTTGTGTAATAAGGGACTGCGTCTACGTTGTTTCACTTTATTTTGGGATACAATAGTTTTCTTCGAAAAAATGTATGTGAGAAAGAATAATGGGCAATAGAATCAGAGGGACTTAAGTTTGAAACAGAAGTTTTCTTTGACTTCTTTGAAATTTAATCTTATTTTTTTTCCAAAATAAGATTATAAATATACCCACTTAAAAAATAACATCCTGTTCATTATTTTTGTCCTTACTGTTTAAACCTTGTGTTTGTTCAAGTTTATAAATTCTTAGAGCTAGAAGGAATTTTTGAAATCCTGTGATTTCTTTACACTTTATATATTTTAAATTATGTTTAGCAATTATTTTTGATAAATGTGTGCTTTCTGGTTGAGAATTGAAGAATCCAAGGAAAAATAGAAAACAATAAAATGGGTGGGCTAGAGTTATTAGTTAATATTATTAGTTTTATAGAGGGTAATAAGCAGTTATGGTTGTATTTGAAATTTGGACACAATTCTACTCACTGCTAATCTACTGGATAATGTAGGACGCTTTGATCTGCAAGTCACAGAAAACCTCAGCTCAAGCCTACTTAAACAATATCCACAACTAGTGCTCCTGCGTTAGGATGAGCTCCAGGCATATATGGTTAGTCATATCATCCAGAACTCAGGATCTTTCCAGCAGTTTGTCTTGTGATTGCTGGTGATAGCATTAACTTCAGGCTAGAACAAGTTGGCAGCAGCATTTCCAAGCTACACCCACAGACATAGCCACATTCTAAAAAGATCAGATGTTCCTCTTTCTGTTTTCTTATTGTGGTTGAGGAAAATATCCCAGGAGACCCTAGGCGATTTTTCAGAATTATCTAATTCCTACCAAAAAAATACTAGAAAGCAGAATAAAGTTAATATTCATTTAGGGATACAATGGATGTTATTAGGGTATCAATCAAAAACAACACCATATGCCACACTTCTAGACACCCAGCATATAAAGACACATTCTCCCCATCCATGGACATTTAAAAAAATTGTCCATGCTCATCAAATATATTTATATCTTCTTCAGAATGAGACAACACAAAGACTCATACAATACTAAAGCAAGTTCAGGGTACTGTGTTAAGTGTAGTCCTTTCCATCAAGTCAGAATCTGTTTATGATTTCACGAAAGAGTTTTTCACTCTCTGCCCAGGATAGACAATTTCTGATAAGTGGAAAATAGGAAAGAATACTACCATAAAAACTCTCATTCAAAAAAATAAGAAAACAAACACACTAGTACTGATTTATAGCATGTTTCATATTCTGCTGGAAAATAATAGTGAATATTTTTGGTTTGGTTGTTGACTAAATTCCTTATTCTGCAAATCTGAGAGCTCTCTTTGCCAGGAACAGGGCGGTGGTGGCTGTGGTGGGGTAACACCTTTCTTGTTCATATCTAGCAGGAGCACCTGGGGAATGGGCATGTGGAGAAACACCTTACCTTAGGACTGAACAGCTTTAATAACCCACTACCCTACTTCCTGTTGAGTGGATTTGGTGAGTTGGAGATTGGTTTAATTATAGGAATTCACTCTTGGTGAGGATTAGAGTTACTTTAGTATTGTATGTAGTTCCCTTAAAACCTTAAAAATTTTGTTGGCTTCTAACTCATTAGTGTTCAGCTCCATAGACTGGTAAGCTAGCCAGAGAGCTGGCTCAACAAGTTATTTATCCGGATGTCAAGTCCTAGCCACAGGCCCCAGAGCCCTTCTACCCCTCTTTCTCAACTTTGATGGCCTCTACCAGGAAGGGACTCAAAAGAAGAGCCTGAGTGGGAAGACACACATATCATATTTCCTTTCTGTCTGCATTTTACAAACAAGATTGTCTTCTTTTACTAGGTGAATAATGCTTATCTAGAGGTGTTTGCTGGAAGTTTGGGGTTATAGGATTTCTTTTTACTTTAATCAAATATTCTGCTCCATCTCCGTTTTCCCTGTCTGTTCTTGCATTACCCATGGAAAATTTGGCTTTTCCAGCCCCCCAAATTCAAAATTATTGGACTCTAAAGCAGTTCAGATTACCATCCATAAACATGAAGAAACTCTCTAAGCAGAATGGTATTTTATTCTTTCTCTGCTTTCCAGTACAAAGAGTTGAGCCCAAGCATAACTCTTCCTTAGTATTTAACTGAGAGCTTCAAGAAGTATCCAAAACACCAACCTTCTAAAAATTTCCTGTCACTTTCCCAGATAGGCAGACATTTAGCCAAATGCTTCAAAACCACACAAGAAGGGTGATTAACCACTAAGCTTAGAAGAGTGGAGTAGATCCTCCTTACCCTTGCTTTTTCTCCGCTCTTCTACCAGTTCAATATTTTAAAGTCTGTTACTTGTGGCAGCTCATTTCTGTTGGCAGATTTGGTATTAGAATGCTTGTGTCAACAAGTAACTAAAAACATTAACTAACCCACTTTACCAAAAAAAGGAAACTATGCCATATAACTGAATGTAGTAGGATCCCATGTGCCATGATCAAAGTTCGGTTCCACACTAATTTTCTTCGTCACTGCCTTTCTCCAGACTGGTAGGAGAATAGCTTCAGCTCTTTAACAAGATATTTACAATGAGTAGAAAAGAAAAAAAGGAATTTTTTCTTTCCAGGTATCTTAGATATGAGCATATTTTTCACAGAAGCACTTCAAAATTCTCTTTAATGTAAAATTCTTTAAGAGTCACTTACTTGATTTTTTTAATGGCAACAACTTAAAAGAAAAAGCTTTTAAGTTCAATAAATAGAATAAATAATATTTCATCTTCATATTGTATCTCTCATCCTCTCATCTTTTCATCCTGGAAAATTTCCAGGAGA
Organism: Varecia variegata; assembly: GCA_028533085.1. Taxonomy (NCBI): domain Eukaryota; kingdom Metazoa; phylum Chordata; class Mammalia; order Primates; family Lemuridae; genus Varecia; species Varecia variegata. Next base: position 5,278,504 of record CM052454.1, read on the forward strand.
CTCTTCAGAAATGTCATTCTGTGGCCAGCTAGGGTTTGTTTGCATGGTTGTTAACAGGAAAAAAATGGACACATGATGCTCCTTAGACTTCAACCACTGTTTTTCACCTGACTGAAAATCACTAAGTATCTTGTTTAAATAATCGTGTTGTTCATTTGTTCTGAGTTTTGTTCAGAAACCAGGAAAGCTTGATATTCATAAATATCTCTTTAAATAAAAAAATATGCATTATTAGTGTACATGTTTCTGAGATGGTGATGTAAGCCCAAATAGCAAAAAGCAGTAGCAAACATTAGTCTAGATAGTCTCAGCTCTAGAGGCTACCTGCAGGCCAGGTGTTAAGGGCATCTGTATACTTCTTCAGAGAACCACAGGCCAAGGACAGTCACCCAAGACACTGTTTCTGTTCCCACTCTCAGTACCCATTTCATACTCTTGTGTGTGTTGTATCCTTTGCTAAATAATTTCTCAATCTTAAAGTGTGTGTGTATACATGAATGTGTGTATGGTCTTTCCCTGAAAATCCTTAAAATGCACACACTGTACACGAAACTTCTGTGAAACAATCTAATAATATATATACCACCTAAAGGTACAAGTGTTCTTTTAAAAATATTTTTCTACCTAGGTTACTCCTTAAATGGTTGTCATAGTGCTAGACAGTTGTTTCCCTACCAAAACTCAGTACCCTAATAAACATATAGAATTAGAAAATTACAATAAATGTCAGCCTCTAAGATGAATGAAGAAGATCTACTAAAATTTTCAGGTAAATAAACTAGTTAATCCCTATGCTGGATGACGTCTTATGGTGGCATTTATATGTCTCCTGTGAGCCTGTTCTTACAGTATTTAAATTATTTTATTCATACACTGAGACAAAGAAAATGCATGACAAACCCACTTAACTGATGAATCTGTGGAAATTTTAAACACTTTAAATGAAATATCTACTTTGCCCAGGCAAGTGTTTATAAAATTATCATCTGATAAATCACTTGTGCTTTCAGATTCTGAGACATCTCAAGGCTCAGTATAAATGTATGGTATTATTTTTTACTCAAATGCATATCTGAAAATAGTTTTAAATTTCCATGCTACAAAGTTACTGAAATTGCTTTAGAAGATAGTTATTGTGCATATATACGGGCCAAGAAACATAAAGCAAACCTGAGATGTATTTTGAGTTAAAACAGTCATATGCATACAAATGGACTCTGGTAAGATCACACATTTACCTAAACATTTAGAAATGGCTATTCTTCTTAATTTGTACTTAATTCTGTTTTCAAAGCCTTGTGATTATTTTAATCTTTGGAAATGTTGAAGATGTATGAGTTCAAACCTGAAGACATTTTCTCTCTGTCTTTTAGCATTCAAATTAACGCAGGGAACAGAGAATTAGTTCTGGAGCAGGGGAAGCAAGATCCACGCCCTCTGGGGATGACTGAACAAATTATTTAGAATTCTGAATGCTCTTGGGCATTCAGTAGGTCAAAATTTAAGTCTTCAAGGCAAACGAGAATGCTGAAAATTGTTTTTTTCACTATGTGTAAAAAACAATCCTTTATACTACCCAGCATATCTGGTTATGATACATTAGTTGGTGGCTAAAAACAGAAGATTTATTTTTAAACCATTCATTAATATAGATAAAATTGAACTAAAATTCCATACACTTAATTTAAATATTATTCACTTATCACTCGTGCAGCACTTGCTCTATGCCAGGGACTAGAATTGGTGCTGAGATCTCAAAAATAATTAGTTATGCTACCCTGATTCAAGGAGTGCCATAGATTGGATGCTCCAATATGTGGACTCTGAACTTAAGAATCAGGTCTAAGTGATTAATATTATGTAAGTGCTCCCAGGAGAATGCAGTAAGGAAGTGAGAAAACAGGAAATGGAAGACAAAGAAGCCAGGCAGTGGAGAGATTTTGATGGAAGTTCCAGACACAGCCTAATCCTGTGGGAAGCTCTGGAGGGCAAATTATTCCTTGGAGTTTGTCCTGACTCTAGGTAAAGGAACAAGGCTTTTCCACTCCTGTTATCCAGCATGGAAGGCAGTGAGGGTAAGGAAGTGTGGTAGTGCTGTCCACGCACATCAGCACCTCCTACTTGAGAGAAGGCTCCAGTGCTCACGGCAATCCTCTGAAGGAGGGATTCCAAAGGCTTAAGCCTTTAGAAACAAAGCAGGCATAAACTTGGGCAAGACATACCCAGAGCTGGCTAAAGCATAGTAATCACTGCTGGTGCCCCACACAGAAACAGTGTGTGTAGAACACCAGCAGAGGCTACTATCAGAAATTCATGTTCTGGAAGGCTTAAAAATGTTAGCATGATAAATGCAATTGCATATTGATGTTGAAGACACAATACTCAGTAAGGAATTTGGGTAACTCTGTGGGTGGTAGAGGTGGGAGTCAAGGAACACTTGAGTAGAAAGACAAGAGAATTGAAGAGAACAACTAAATGCTAATCTGCTTGCCACTATAAGCTAAGTGTTAAAAGTGTGAGTATGGTTTGAATATCAATGCCTCCTTATGGGAGAATTAATATTTCACTCACCCCTTAGAGGAAAGTTTCTCATGGTCCGTTTCTTGTGTTTTCTTCTCAAGTCCTGAATTGTCCCACTGAGAGAATTAATTGATGCCCTCTAAAACTTATTAAAAATTCTGTCATAGAGAAATCTGTTGTCCTGCATGTCATGTTTCTACAGGTTTTACAAATTCATGTTGGTCTTCTGCTTCTATCTAATTTCCTCATCATTTCTTCTAAAGTGTATTTCTCCTACCCAGTCAATAAGACCATATTCTTTCCTCATGCGTGAGCCATACTACCATCACCATTTCATCCTCTTTCAGCAGCCAGAAAACACCTTAATTTTAATTGTCTCAGTTTTTTTTTTTATGAATCTATCTAGGCTAATATGCATGATTTAGTTCCCTAGAATGATCATTTGGGATTGAAATTCCTGACTTCCTAATAAAATGACGTCACATAGACCATGACCCCAGAATATGAAGTTACATGTTTTTTTATGTAACTTCCTATTTTTTACTTCAAGGCATCTGACTTAAACACTAAGGTGAGACGTATAATCCCACTTCTGCCACTTACTTGGTGTAACTTTTAACACTATGCTAGCCTCTGCAAGTTTTGATTCTCCCATTTAGAAAGCAGAGGTAATAGTAGTTCATATCTAAGATTGTTGCTGTGAGTGTTAAATACATGCTCAGTGTAGTATCTGACACATGGTAGATCCTTAGTAGATAATAGCAACTATTAATAATAAAAATAATAATATAGAGGGCTTACTTTATTAGTGAAATAGAAACTCTACTCATATAATTTTGTTATTAAATCTTTGCATATGGTTTATACATACATATATATACAAAACTGCAAAATCTTACTCAAAGATATGCTTCTCTCTTACAGATATATATGCATCCTACAATTTAAATAGTCTAGGTTATTTTATTCTTAAAGCTAATCACTGCTGAGACTAGTAGTTCTCAAACCGTGTTCTAAAAAATTCTTATATCAAGTTAAATGTTAATGGATGTTATGGGAGAATACACTAAATATAGCTAAATAAAAGTTTTTAAAAATATTGCAATTATCTTTTTACAATTTATGTTACATATATATGAGAAATACCAAACATATTTATAAAGTTTTTGTGATTGTGAAAAATTTGATTTAATAAGATATTTGACATTTACATTGTCATCATAAAGTTAAAGCTAAATTACTTGAAACATTAGGCAATTATGTTTAGTTTTTTTCTATTTTTTTGATTCCTAGATAGTTTTTCCAACAATCTGTCCAATGGCTCGTCTGTGTTATATGCCTTAACTTACAATTTTACATGTGTTTGTCATGTTACTAAACATTTTTATTAAATATGAGCAAAATGCTGCACATTTCTAACTTCAGATAAATTTGCTTTAATCCAGGAACACATTTTATCTTCATGGCTTCCTGATTGTGTTTCATTGATGCATTATATTTCAAAAAATTTTACATGGTCAAATACATTTGGAACAGCCTGGATCAAAAGGAAGAAGTTAGGAGGGGATTTTGCTAAAGGCACGATGACAGCAGGAACATGAAGGGACTGCCACTGGACAGAGTGGCAATAATTCAAACTACAGCCCTAGCATAACAAAACACGAGAGAGTAGTTAATGCTTATAATGCTATTCCTGTGTCATACATTAGAACTAGCTGTGGTCCAGTATACCTAAGTAAGGCAGAAGTGTATGTGATGGATTTTAGAATAATGTTTATGTACCATAGAATTTTTAAAGGAAATTTTGACATTGAAATGGGAAATTCACTTACCTTGAAAAATGTAAAATGCCTCATTCTGGAAGAGGTTGGTTGAATATAGTGCTTTGTTAATGCTGAAGTATGAATTCTACTTGATGATGAATGACTGTCTTTATTAACCATTTCAATTAGCTGACATAATTAGAATAATGCGATGCCACGAACACATTAAATTAACCAAAATTGGTTTTTTAATAGGCATGTCCAGACTTTAACACTGTCCATCATAAATTACTATAGTATTTCATTTTCTTTTAGTCCTTTAACACCAAAGGGCCATATCAAATAAAAGAGTATCAAACTAAACTTAAAATTAAAAGTTGTATTTTATTTCACTCTTGTTTTCATTCAAATATAAGGGTCGACCTTTTGACTCTCAGAGTTATTCTTTGACATTTTTCTCATTTTAAATGCATGTTCTTTATTCTTTCTAAAGATGTTTGTCTATTTGTAGGAAGAAATTAAATAAACTAATACTACATCAGAAAGATGGACACAGATTCTTCACGTCCGAGTCAGAGCTGAAGCTCAGTATAACGGGGCTTGCAGGGATGAGGCTGATGGTGAGCTCGGGCTCACTAAATTTTAGTGTCTTCACAGAAGCCTGAGTCTTCCACTTCCCTCTTTAAAGGCAACTAAATTTTATTCAGTGCTTAATAAGTGGAAGTTATTGTTCTCAAAGCAGAACTTTACATGTGTAAACTAATTTAATTTTCATAAAAATCTCATGCAAAAACTGTAAGATCAAACTTTAAAATGATTGTTTCCATTTAACAGATGTGATAGTGGTTTATAGTAATGGTTTAAAATAATTCTTACCCCACATTCATATGTTCTGTTTTACTCTTCTCAACTACAAATTAGAGTTGGATTATCTAGATTATGAAAAAAGGAAAGTGATTGTAAAACTAGATTTTTATTTCATTCAGGAAAGGTAAGTTATTAGCAGGATAAAACTAGTGGAGAAAAAATTTCATTGAGGTGGTAAAGACAGGAAAAGGATGTGAACATATGATAAAAGGTGGAGTATGCTTGATGATCTTGGAAAAGTGTCCTATTGATTGTTCAGTTGATAGGTCAGGTCAGGTGTTATGTGACAGGCTCTTGTCAAGGCTTCAACTATTTAATTGTGTAACCTCTGAAAAAGTCTCCAGGCCTCAGTTTTCTAAAAAATAGGGTATGAGTCTAAATTACTTCTAATTCTCTAATTTCTGTGATACTCTATTGTTATGTTACCAAACATAAACTGCAGCCAACCAGTTCATTGTCTAATGCATGTTTTGCAAAATGAATAGCTATTATGAGGAGAAAAGAGAAAATAAAGGGAAGCACAGAAAGAAAGAAGGGGCAGAGAGGGAGGAAAGAAGGAGTGGGGAGAAAAATTCCTATCCTTCAGATTGTAATTTAGTTGTCAGAACAAGGGGACACGCATGTTAAAAACGTCATGAAAATTTATTTTTCATGGCAATGAGAGGGCCATGGTGATTTAGAAATTTATATTTGTACTAATAGTCTTAACCAGGACAAATGACCTGAAAGAGAGTAATCCCTATTGTGGTATGTAAAGAACTCTGGACCAGGAGTCTGAAAATTTGAAACAAATCCCAATTTTGCTATGTCATCCTTATAGAATGGAAATAGTAATAATTATTGAACACCTATCATGAGTTAGGTACTTTGCTCACTGCTTTATGTATTTTAATAATCGTCATCAGTTCTAATGTACCAAAGTTGGAGATTTCAAGGTTTAATAATTAATTGAAAAGCACAACTTATTTGTTTTCCTCATAGAATAATTGTGTTCTGAGCTGTTCATGAGTTCTTATATTCAGGAGGCTAGAGAAGTTGAGTGAGAAGTTATTTAACGTTGGCTAGACAGCTGATTTACTTAGTCTGCAGTATTATGGTAACTTTCCTTGCTTAATTGGGAGAAAAAGTCAGTGGAATGTAGCAAAGAGAGCATCAGTATCTTTCCTTGGTGTTCACACTAGCTTCCAGCGCCAGTGGATTGTTTTGTGCCATAGACAAACCTAATGTGTGTTCAAAGTGTTCTATTCTTTGGGGGCATAGAAAATGGTCTTATGTTTATTTGTTGTTGTTATTTTCCTCAAGAAAATATCCAGAGATGAGAATAACTCACGAAATCTTTTTTCAATCTTACAAAGAATCAGAGCACTTATTAAATGTGCCAACCTCTGCCAAATGTTCTTTCAGTATAAACAGCTCCATTAAACCAGTGCATTTGGCACTTTCTCATCGCATGTTGTGCGTGTGTGTGTTTTAATTTATGAAACCAATTTAAACACTGCATTCTTAAAAAGCTGGCTACAATCCTCAATTTTTCAGAGAAGAAAAGATCTTTGGAAATCATTATTATATCACCAAATCTGAATGCCAATGAGCTGCAATTTACCAGTAACATACCTTCTTTATTAATGTTGCCTTCTTTTGCTTTCAGAGGGCATGTAGGGAGCTAGACCAGAAGTGGAAAAAAATATAGATATGTTCTTCAAATCTAGAATTTGTTATTTCTACACACTTTGGCAACCATTGGGGAACTGAAAGATGTATAATTGAAAAAGAAATTAAAATGTTAAATTCAAGGACACAGTGCTTTGAATAAAAGCCTCAGATAATGTGAACTTGATAAGTTCAGCAGTTATAAATGAAAGATCTGGCATAAATGATGGATTTTGTGACTTGTGAGACTAAAAATGTTTAAAATGCATCTAGTACCCATGCAGTGTTGTAAAGTATTAAAGTTTAAACCAAATCATTGACCTGTAGAAATTAGATGATAACATCTACTTTTATTGCGCATTTTCAATTTATAAGATGTTACATGAGAGTCCTAGAACTTGAAGCTAAAACAAATCTTAAAAGCCATCTTGACTAGTTTACTCTTTGGGTAGATATTATTACTTGAGGTGTCATAGAATGTTAGATTTAGAAATGAGTAAGGTACTCCTTTAGGTGAATCTCGATAGCTTTTAAATGTCAGAAGAAAAAACACATTCTCTCTTTAGTACATTTTGTTTTATTTCATTTACTGATATTATTAAACCAAATATTTATATTTTGATGCACTAGTAGCGATGTTTACATTTTTTCAGGGAATTTTCTTCACATTGTTGCACAAGATTTTCATCATAATTTTATGAGTGCAAGCATTCTCAGTATTATATGCGTGTAGTTATATTACGATTATTTAGAAATAGATATGACACAAAAGATCTAGGAAACCCTAGGATAATAAATTCATACCACTTAAATTTATTCAATTATGAATTTAGCAATTAAAATTCTGTACTTTCTTGAAATAAATATTCTTATTAAAAACTCATTGGTTACTTTTCACCAAATATAAACCTGATATCCAACTCTAAATTTCAATTTATAGACAGTAAACATTAAAGCTGGATTAACATCATGCTGATTTTATTTTTCATTTCCTTTTAATTGAAAATAAAGCATGCCACCAGTCAAGGTGAATAATATCCACAGATATATGCACCTGTGTTTTGTGGCTGAATTTATTTACATTCACATTAACTGATTATCTCCTGCCAAGCAATTCCTCATTCACCAATTATTCATAAAAAATGTCTCATTGCATTTGTCATATATTTATCAGTTTGAATGACAAGATGACTATTCTAATATGCTGGTATTTTACTATAGTTAAAATTATGAGAAACTGCTAATTTTTTTAAAGCTAAGAGAAAGCTACTTAATTCTTGTTGAGCCAGAACTAACCAAAATAAGAGCTTTCCAAAGTAAACACCTGGTTTTGTTTTTAACCTAATTATCTAAATTCAACTGTATAATAAACCCTAATTGAAGAATGACGGTAGTTTCTGTGATAGAAAGATAAAAAGCACATGAACCTATTCTGAAGTTGGCTTACCATCTTAGCAAACAGACACATAAACAAATCATTTCAGTATAGCATGATAATCACTAAAATTTAACGCTTATTTAGCACTTTATGTGTGCCAGCTCTGTTTTTACTAGTTTTGCCTCATTTATTCCTTCCAACAACCTTTAACAGTGGGTTCTATTACTCTCTCCATTTTACAGAAAACACTGCCTAGAGGGGACATGTAACTTGCCAAAAGTCACACAATTAGTAAGTTGCCAAGCTGAGATCTGAAACCAAACAGCCTTGAGACTCAGAAAAAAGAGCTCTGCACAGTGTTCATTTGTGACAGAGGGGAGGCTGAATTGCAGTTGGAAAAATGAGTAAGAATGCACTAGTGAAGGGCTGCACAGCAGCAGGAAAGGAAGTGGACAGGCATGGGAGGAGGGATGAGAAGCATTAAAGAGCTTTCTGGGAGAAGAGAAGAGATTAGTGAAGGCTGTGAGTCCAGTGCATGGATGCAGGGGACAAAGCAGGTTCTCGTTACCGCAGCCAGATTTCTGAAAGAGAGTCTGCAGACTGTCTGAAGAAAGCAGCCCTTGGATACCTGTTGAAAATACTGATTCCTAGACTGTGTCATAGACCTACTGAGTCAGAATCTCTGCACCGGGACCCCAAAATGAGCATTTTAATAGAGCGTGTCAAATGACTAACTGTTTTATATCAAAAGTTTCAGGATCCTGTACAAGATTGTGAAGTTCAAGATGAAAAGTGTCAGGAGATACTAGGTAGATACGGACTAGATCATAGTACGACTTTTGAATTACCCTCTTTCTGATCATGTCATTTCACATAACATAAAAACATTCAAAATACACAGTAAATATAGATTAAAAACATAGGAATAAAATAAGCAGTCCAACAGACAAAAATAAAACATTTATTGACCAGATCTTTACTTCATTTATTGCCTAAGGAAATCCTAAGAAAATACCAATTTTTACCTACTCTTTTATTGAGAATACTACATTTCTTTTCCCCGATCATTCTAGTCCATTTATTTGCTACTTGAGTAAATCCTTACCTCTGTAGGGAATCTTTTAAAAGATATAACCAAGTTTGACATTCAGTCTTTCTGTTAACATGCTGATTCTGAATGACTGTAGCAAATAGGTAGATGACCTGAGGTGTGTTTTAGAAAAGGAGTATAAATAAAAGGAGAACAATTGATTGACAGGTATTTTTTCCTATATCTACTATGGGAACGCCTTTTTATCCTGTACTCTGAGGAATACATGTATAAGACGTGTAATACAAGCTCCATAGAGAGCTTGAAATCTAGAAAGAAAATAAGATATGAACACACACTAAAATGTAACAAAGGTGTAGTACATTTTAAGAGCTCCAGAGAGGTGCAGAAGATGCAGAGATGTCCAGTAAAAAGCAGAATTATTTACTGTTGAAGGCATTAGGGACGTTTTCATGGAGAATCGGACATTTGAACTTGGTTGTAAATGATGAATGGGATCTTGATGTTAAGGTTAGTAGAGAAGGGTATTTTCAAATGCTAAGGTGGAGAGATCATTGTGACTAAAAGCAAGTAAGTGTGGTGAGGAGAATTGTAGTTATTAACAAAAGGATTTTTGGAAAACAGCTGATAATTGTTTGTCTTGAGAATTGGGCTCAGGTAAATGAGGGTGATAAGGATTAGAAGAGAAGGTTGTTCCCAGTTTGAGGGACTGAATGTCAGCCTAAAGGATATGGAACTTACTCATGGTCCTAAGTGTAACTTTGAAATCTCTCAGCAAAGGAGGGACATGAAGAACCATGTTTCAGAAAGATCTGACATCCAAGTGTGAGAAGGATTAGAGAGGAGGGAGACCGAGTCAGGCTGACCTTTTAAGACACAATAGCGCAGACAAGGATTATGAAGTTTTCAATCAGGTCTGTAGTGCAATGTAGAGATGGGAACGTGGAGAATGGTAAGGTTTGCAAAGTAAGCCCTATTTAGAAATTAATCTTTTCCATGCATTTTGTGATTATTTCTTTCTAGAAAGTGATTTGTTAACTTTGCCAATTTCTGTGATATAAATGATCTTTCTGTGGCTAATTTTAAGCTACCGATGTGATGTAACTGAACTCGAATTTGGGAAATGCTGGCAGGAAAGCTTCTCTACTAGCTTAAGTCTGGCTGGTTAGAGGCCTGTGAATTAACTGACAATAGACAGATTAATAGGAGCAAAGTTTATCACATAGGAGAGGATGCTCAGTAGTGAGTAACTCACTGAATAGCCAGGGGTGACAGTTTATATAACAACTCAGCAAGAAAGGGAGGCAGTTTAGAGCTTCAGTGGGAAAGCATGAAAGGTTCTATGAACTTTTTGATGCGAATGGGCAGTGGAATTTGTACTTCCCTGTGCTAAGGGTTAGTCTTCCACCAAACAAGAAGCTCCCTTAGGGAGAGGCTCAATGGCAGCCTTCCTTTTGGGAGGCTCTGCTGAAGTATAAATAATATTTTAATAGGTATTTGCTGGTTGTTAAGAAGTTTTCAGTTTAAAGTAATTTTCATACCCCTTTGGTGAGCTATTAATATTAGTCGCTTCAGGAGGAGATGAACTAAATACATTCAAAGGCACCCTGGCAAAGCAGCTCCTGCTTTTCACTGCATGGATCTGCTATGATCTGAATGTTTGTATCCCTCTGAAATTCATCCATACGTTGAAATCTAATCACCAGTGTGATTGCAGTAGGATGTGGGGCCTTTGGGAGGTGATTAGGTCCTGAGGTTGGAGCCCCAGGAAGCTGCCTAGTCCTTTCCACCACATGACGAAACAGCTAGAAAGCACCATCTATGAGCCAGAAAACAGGCCTGCACCACACACCGAATCTGCCAGTGCCTTGATCTTCCCAGCCCTTCAGTACCATGAAAAATAAATTTCTGTTGTTTAGAAGCTACTTAGTTTATGATATTTTGTTGTAACAACCCAAATGGACTAAGACAGAATACCTCTTCAAAATTGTTTTTTTCACATGAGGAATTAAATTATTTAAAAACCAACAAAGAAGCAAACAAAAACAGAACAAAACTTAAAGGTACCCTTAACGATTGTGATTTGTGCCAAGTGGAAGAGATGACACCTTTGATAATCAAGATTCAACTATTAGGACTGGAGAGATTCTAGTGACTACTACAGATTTTCTTGATAGCACGAGGAAGTTTGGACTCGGACAAAGTAGAGGAAATGAAGTAAACTGTACATTGCCCTCCTAAGATTTGAGTGTATACTAGAGCAAAACAAAATTTTGACAATGGGTGTAAAGTTGACGTAAATACTATTTTTTCTGCACATTTCCTTGCGTGGTTTTCATTTGTTGTAAATTGATTAGGTTGTCTTAGGTATATTTGTCACGAAATGTGCTGAACCTCTTGTCGTTTTTGAGAGTGTTCGTGAAAGAATAATTTAGGTGAAGTCATTTTGGTTTCCAAGTAGCATAAGCTCAATGGTGGCTATTTTCACTACCACACCGCTCATGTTGTGGGGCTTAGGGAAGAGGCAGGTGTCCTTCTTGCTCCTTCTCATAATTTCCTGAACGCTGTCTTTCCTGCCTCCCTAATAATTCTTGGCTTGAAGCTCATGCCATCAAACTATACTACTTGCTACCCCTTCTTCAGTGCAGTGTTCAGAACCGCAGCACCCTTCTCTCTATTCTTTGAAGACTGTAGATCCTTACTCATTTTCGTTATTTCCAATGTTGCTTTTGAAATTGTCCTTATTACTACAAGATTATCCTTGCCTCACCCTGGATCTCAGTATCTTGAACTCCTGTTTTTCCTAAGATCTAGCTGTTGATCCTGTCTCAGCCAGTACATCCCAGTGCTGGTACATCTGCAGTCTGTCTCTACTATCATGTCCATTTGGAATTTCAAACTTAACTTGAACAAACTGGATTAATGATTTTCACTCCAACTATATTCCTTCTGCAGTCTTCCCGATCCCATTAAATTCCTACTTAATCTGTTTGTTTGCCCAGGCAACACCTTGGAAATCATCTTTGACTTCACTTTTCTTATGTTACACATATTCAGACCATCAGAAAATTCTGTCATTTCTTCCTTAAAAATATATACAGTATTCAACCAATTTTTACTACCTTCACTGCTAAGAACTTTATCCAAACAACTATCGCTCAACATGTTGTAATCACCTTCTAAGTTGTCTTTTAGCTTCCATACTTGCCCTTCTGCAGTCTCTTTATTAACATAGCTTTTGCTGTATTTTATTCATTACAAGTGAGCTACAAAATCCAGCCCACTCTGAAGGGAATGGGATTACAGAAGAGTGCAAATACAAGTGTAACAGGGGGAATGGCCTGGAAAAAAAGCAGCAAAAGATGTTTTCTGTCTCTTTAAAACTTCCCCCATGTTTTTTGGGAATTGAGGCCTGTAATCCCTGCCTGGGGCAGGTGGTTGGGAGGGACAGGAGAATGTCTTCTGTTCTCTGTGTTACAGGAGATGGCTCAGCTGAATCGTGGCTCCATTGGGTATGAGTGGGCCTCCCAGGTAGGCAGAGGTCACAGGCTTTGTCTTCAGCAGAGTTGAGACAATTAGAATCTTTAATGACAATAGCCTAGAACTGAGGGCCCTCCCTTTAAAAGCTCTGCATTTCTGCTTAGATACAGAAATTTGGATTTGGAGATTATAGTCTGCATTTTCCTCCTTGCCGGCAAAGTAATAAACTCTTTACTTCTCCTCAAACCATTTGTTCTTGTTCTTCCGATGTGGCTTTGAGGACAAGCGCTGAGCTTTTGGTAACACCAGGAGCCAGAGAACACCGGTAACATCCTAGAAGCTGCCTACCTCAGGAAACGTAGCTATTTGTAATTACTAGTCCTGACTGTCAGAATTTAAAGCTAAAAGCTTACTTGCAGTCTGTAGCAGACAGAACACAGCTGTCTTTCAGTTTAAAAGCTGCCAATATTATCCTATCTACCAACACTTAAACAGCCCAAGAATGGAAAGACACTCTTTCCTTCTAGTTCAGTACTATATCGGCCAAACCTGTTCATGAAAAAATAGATCTATGTATGTAGTTCAAGGTCAACCAGCTGCACTTTGTACCTACAGAGGCCTTGGTCTCTGTTTTTTAGCTCAGGCTACCCCTGGTGTTTGTCTTTTCTGAGGTTGTTAGGAGCCAGAGGCCATCACTTCAGTCTCACTAGAGCAAGTAAAAATAGCTCCTTCCCTGAGGGAAAAGCCTTGCTAAGCTGCAGACAACCTTCCAGGTTAAGCCCTCTTAAGATCTGAGGCTTACTCAGACCTTAGTAGTAAAAAGCCAGCTGCACAGCTGCTGAGCAGAACACATGTTCTCTGCATGTGATTCTGCCAGCAAAAGAAAGAGGAATGAGGCTGAACCAAGCACACCGAGTTCATCCATCCCAAATTTATCAGCAAGAAAAGCGATCCTTTCTTTGCTAGGGAGAGAAGCTGCAAGTGTCACACGAGTAGAGCTGCTTCTACATGGAAGAAAGCACCAGGGATGAGGAATAAGGGTCCCTGTCAAACCTCGGAATCTTCCAAATATTTTCTTTGTTTTATAATTTTATGATGTTTCCTTTAATATGTAAAAAAAATTTAACATAGTCACATGTGTCAATGTTTGACTTTATGATTTATTTATGTTTATGTTTCAAAAAGACCCCCCCATTCTATAATAACTGATAGGTAATGTTTACTTATATGTGCTTCTTGTGGGTTGATTTTATAGTTAGCACTTTAATCCATTTAGAGTTTATTTTAGTGCAATTTAAGCATCTGCTTTTTTTCCCCCAGTAGTTAACTAGTTGGCAAATCATAGCCTATTAAATAACCTGATATTTAACCTGATATTTCTCATTGCCTAATGAAGGCACAATAAACTCTCAAACTTCTCAGGTGGTAGCAAAAATTAATATTTTAGACTTGAGGGGAAATTGATAATATATGTGAATTTATTCAATTATGTGCATAGTGTTTAACTGAGACTTTATAACTCTATGAATGTGTTTAAAGAAATAATCACATACCTGTTTGAAGAATATCATCACGGCATTAATTATACCAAAAAAATATAGAAATACAAAAATGTCTAAAATTAGGTGTCTGGCAGGATGAATGAGATTATACTTATATGATGGAATTTTATGCATTCATCATAATGTAAACGGAAGGAGTGTATTTGATGTGAGAAAAATTCTGAGAATATAGTTAGGTGCAAAATTTAGGTGCAGTGTAGTGGATGGTTGGGCACTAGTGGTAGAACAGAGAAATTTTCCTGGAAATAGGTGTTGTATCTTTTGAATTTTAGACTATGTGAATGTGAACTGTGTAGTCAAAAGTAAATTTAAAAAACTATACTAAATTAAAAAAATAGTAAATATGCTTTTATATGCAGCCATTTTTGTGACCAAATATCATGATGCTACTAATTCAAAAATATATAATCTGAGTCTTCAAGAATTTAGAAATTAATTTAAAAAATTATTATCTTGCTATCATATAAATACTGCTAACTTCTCAGTCTAGAATAAAGTAGTGGCATGATTCTCTACTTTTGTCAGCCAATTCTAAATTTTTGGTTTTATAATTTGTAACTTCTCAACATAGTGCTTATTCCTATACAGTCATGTGCTATATAATGACATATGACTGTGTTAGAAAGATTGCTTAAATCTTAGGCACATGGTTTCGTGAAAATTATTTGGCCAGGTAGAGCTCGATTATCAGTATGTCAAATATGTCCTTAAGACTTGGTTTCTTTCTCTCTGTGTCCTGGATTGGCCGTGTGTTGGATTTACTCTGAGGGTTGTTGCATCTACTCGGCAGCAGCATTAGCTGAATGAGAGCATCCGTTTCTCAGCATTCCAACACAATTCCCAGATTGAGCTTCATTTAAATAATTAGGCTCTTGTGTCTGTTTTTTATTTTTGTTTGTTTGTTTGTTTTCTTTTGGTAAGAAAGGTTGACTAGGTCTTGATTATAGGCTCACATCTATTTCAAGGATATTGGACAAGCACTGCTCAAAACAAGTGGATTGACAGTTGAGGAGAAATCATTCCCCAAAGAAAACAAAAATGTTATTAATATAGTAAAGTGAATTGGATGCTAGGAAAGCAAAAACAGCAGATATAAACATTAAGAAGGTGCTACAAAGAAAAAAGGTTGCATTTTCATTTGGAGAAAACAGGACCAGTAAAAGATGTGACCCCACGCAAAGTACAAAGAGCTTGTCCTGATTTAGAGGTTGAACTCAATTTCCTATTGCTCTCATTTTGATTTACTGCTAAAGCAGCAAAGTAGGCATGAGATATACACCACTTAAGGAATAAACTGAGTGGAATCAGCTCTCCCATGGCTCCCATTTTTCCTCACAGAAGTATGTTTGAAATTCAGTGGTCAGCACCATGGGGTGTTCTACTCTGTAATGTGGTTTCCAAGTGGTTCCCTTCAGCAAAAGGGAAGAGCTCAAATAGGTTATCACCCTGAGTTATTATGCCAAGTTCAGTTTCCATTATCTGACGGATTATCAGCCAATTATTCATTTAACTATTTTGAATCATCTCCACAAAACCTTCCCATCCCTATGTGAATTGATATAATTTAATCTCTGACGTTTCAGTCAACAATAGTAGTCTGTATAATACCGTATTTTTCCTGTACCTTTTCTATGTTTAGATACACAGATACTTACCACTGTGTTACAATTGCCTATGCAGCGGTCTCCAACATTTTTGGCACCGGGAGCTGGTTTCATGGAAGACAATTTTTCCACAGACCGGGGAGTGGGGGGTCAGGGTGATGGTTTTAGGATGATTCAAGTACATTACACTTACTGGCAGTCAAACCCCTCTGCTAATGATAATCTGTATTTGCAGCCGCTCCGCAGCACTAGCATCCCCGCCTCAGCTGCTCCTCAGGTCATCAGGCATTAGATTCTCCTAAGGAGTGTGCAGCCTAGATCACTCACATGCGCAGTTTACAGTAGGGTTCATGCTCCCATGAGAATCTAATGCCGCCACTAATCCGACAGGAGGCGAAGCTTCCCTAGCTCACCTGCCACTCACCTCCTGTTGTGCAGCCCAGTTCCTAACAGGCTGAGGACCACTACTGGTCCCCACCCGGGGTTTGGGGACCACAGGCCTGCAGTATTCAGTAACGTAGCATGCTGTACAGATTTTCAGCCTAAGAGCAATAGGCTATACCATGTAATCTAGGTAAGTAGCAGGCTATACCATCTAGATTTGTGTACGTACACTCTATGATGTTTGCACAATGATGAAAGCATGTACCTATACATTTCTCAGAACATATTCTCATCTTTAAGTGACACACGGAAGTTGCTGGGCCAACAGCAAGCCTAACCATGCTTTATCAGCAGGATGAATCATGACAAAACTTAAAATCTAAGGGTAGAGAAGTCTACTGTTTACTCAGTACTTGTTGAATGGCTGAATAAATAAATGACTGAATTTTCACAGAAAATTGGCATGTCTAAGAAAAGGAAAACATTTTAATGAAAAATATCCCATTGGTACTACAGAAATCAAAATTATCTTATGTACTTTCTCAATAATAACACCACTGGTTATCAAAGTAGCAATACACTATAACAGATTTTCTACATAATTTTAGAACTATGAGAATACATCCTCAAATGAGAGTTAACACATTTAGGTGAGCATTTAATTTTATTATACCTAGAGAATCATTATTAAATTTACCATAGTGGCTTAAAAATTTTAAATATTTCACTTACACTTAAATCTTTTTACGTACTCAAAAGATTTGAGCCCAACTGATCATGTTTCACTTCAACAAATCCTTGTAAATAAACTTTAATCCCATAGACCAGATCCATTAATTATGCTTTCAGGGGAGGTATAATTAATCGGTCTGTACTATGGAATTATGGCATTCAGTAAATATTAATAATGCAAACTTATTCTGCCAAGCACCTTAGCAGTACCCAAACAAATAGATCATTTTATATGGCTGAAGCTTTCCTTCACCATTCCCATATGGAACATGAAAAGCATGCAAAACAATTTAACATCAGTTTTTCAGTGAGATCTTCATAAAAGATTAAAGATTCCTTGGTGGAGAGGTTATGCATCCTAATAAAATGGTCTGTCAAAATTTATTTGTATGAAACTTTTAAAAGCCCTGATAAAAGGTTAGAAGCTACGAATAAAAAGATTATATGTATTATAATCACGAATATCCTGGTTATATTGCTCATGAAGAATATTTTTTAAATAAACTTTTTTATTTTAGAATAGTATCAGATTTACAGGAAAGTTGTAGAAATAGTACAGACACCTCCCGTATAGCCTGTACTTAGTTTCTCCCAATGTTATCATCCAACTTCAGCAGAGTACATTTGTCACAACTTAAGAAACCAGCATTGGTACATTATTATTAACTAACCTGGGAAATGTATTCAGATTTCACCAGGTTTTTTCTAATGCCCTTTTTGTTATTCCAGAATCACATCCAGGATACTGCATTATAATTGCTCATCTTGTCATCTTAGCAACGTGGTCTGTGAAAATTTCTCAGACTTTCCTTTTCCTTCATAGGTTTGAGAGTATTAGGGAGAACTGGTCAGATTTTTTGCAGAATGTCCCTCAATTTGAGTTTGTCTGATGTTTTTCTCGTGATCAGACTATGGTCATTGATTTTGGGGAGGGGAAGATCATAGACATGAAGTACCCCTGTCATCACTTTATATCGAGGGTACATGCAGTCCACGTGATATTAACCTTGATCACTTGGCTGAGGTCATGTTTGCCATGTTTCTCCACTGCTGTCAAGATACGTTTTCCCCTTTTCATGCTTTACTTTTTGGAGGCAAATCACTAAATGTAATGAGGCGTTAAGTTTTATCTCTTGAAGAGAGGGAGTATCTACACAAATTACTCGAAGTTCTTCTGTAAAAAGATTTGTCTCTTCTGCCCAATATTTATTTGTTTGATCATTTTTTAAAAATACTTTGAGTTATACTCAAATACCACATTATTTAGTTTATTGCTCAAAGTGTTCCATTTTTAGAATGTGTTAATTTCTTTGTATCTTTGGTATACCCCCATCCTTTTGTTTTTTGAGCACTTCCTTCCTTTCTGGCATGAGATGCTCCAGGATCAGCTTGGACATCTTGTACATTTCTTGCCCTATCCTGACTTGGAGTCAGTCATTTCTCTAACGGCCCCTGGTACCTTTGTTAGAAAAACACCAAGATCTAGGAACTGGATATTAATAAAGAATATTTTATTGAATAAATGAATACATTTTCTCTAGAACCAGAGGGAAAAACATAATATAGTTTATATAATATTAATAAAATATTTCTAATATTTGTAAAAATATCTCATTCATGGATTAAAAAGTAAGTCTAATTTATGAATTAAGAATATTTTAAAACTTAATTTTAGTTTCAAATTTTATATTATGTTATTATGCAAATGGTTGACGTGGAAATTATATACACAGGACATTGATGGTGTCAAGTGACAGATCATTTATAAATTAATGAGAGTTCCTCATTTCTGCATGTCAAAAGGAAGAACAGAATACTATGTTTCTCGTGCTATTAAAATAAGCACAAATTTATATTTATCAATAGTAAGTGGGAGGTTAAGAGAAGATGTGACACTCAAAATGTCAGTACTCTTTTCTGATTTAGTATTATCTCCTACCCTTGAAGTGTCCTGCTATTTTAGTGGCAGTGTGATGAACGTCAAAGCCCTCTACTGTGCACTTTGCCCATTGTCAGTTAAGCAGGTCTATTATTGTGAACCAACCATTTCCAAAGTCTCTGAAATGTATCAAACTCAGATGAATCCATAATTCTGACAAAACATTTTATGAAGAAAAATATGGAGTAACACATAGAGTTAACTCTTAAAAACATCAAATGTAACTTATGAAGTTTTTTATTAATTTGTATTTAGATATACAATTGTGTCAGTATTGCTACAATGGAATGAAAGGGTAAATGGATTAAAATATGAAATACAGATAAGACATATTTCCAAAGGGTTTATAATAATATTTTGTCTCAAAGAATAAACAAAATGGGATGACACCTAAATTGCAAATCACTGAAAAGCAAATGGAAAAATAATAAAGATAAAAATGAAGATACTTCTATTTAATTTTTTGCTATGTATTTCTCAACTTGATAATTAAGTGCCATTCATCAAATGTTGTCATATAAGATTGATTTGTTTTTTAAAAACATTTGTCTCAAGATTTCCTAAGAGCAATAGAATTAAAGTGTCACACTACAAGATGGATTTGAAAGTTAAAGGTAGGACATGCTTTTCTCTAAGAACGACATTGAAAGAATCAGTGTTATGTGACTCAAAGTTTGAGTCTGCCCTCTACAGTCCTTTGAATTACACATTTATTTCTGGGAAGTTGTAGAATACCTCACCTTTAAAGAAGTTTACCATGAATCTTAATTTTGAGTTTAGGTTCTTATGGAAGTTATAAACCTTCACTGGAAAGAATATGATCCATGCTTTTAAATTTTCACAACCAAATGGCACTTCTGTCTTCTCAGTATGTAATTTTAAGGGCATGACACTTTATAATAATAAGCTATGCAGACTATAGGCAAACATAAGATAATCCAACCGTTCTCTTACTTTTTTGAATTCTCATGAGAAATCTAACATTGAGAGAAGCTTGAGTCTTTTTTTCTGTGATATTTTACTATCTCTGCATTAAACTTTCACTCATTTCTTATGTTAGAATCCTGTAGTAAATTAGTTTGTAAGACAAGCTAGTTTCTCTGTTATATAATCAGATAGTGAGTCAGCAATTCATATTTTCTGGTTTTGATAAAACAAATGGCCTAGAACTCTGGATAAATTTAGAAATTAAATTCAGTAACTAATTCACCTCAATTATCTGGTGCATATATTTTCTTGCTTCCTTTAAGAGATTATTGTTCAGTTTTTACTTCATTTCCTCCTTTAGGCATTTTAACTCAATGTACAGCCTTATATCAGTGTCTAAAATAGGTGTGGTACATGTTATATGAAAATTATACTAAATATCTTTGGTTTCCATGTTTATACTTCTCATCCTTGGTTTTTGGATTAAACAGTCAGTAGTAGTCCCATCTCAATGGATATTTAAAATGTATCCAGGTTATTGTACACTGAATAAAATGAATTGAAAATAATCTTTGAGTAGAAAGAGACTTTAAGAATGTGTAGCAGTTGTAGCATCTATTCTTCGAATGTGTTCTTTTATTGGAACTTGAGTCAAGTAAGCCAAACTTGTCTACTTATTTCCTTAATCAAGATAAATTAATTCTTTCGCTTTAATCTTTATTGCAAAATTTTCTGTATTTGTGCGCATGCATATTTGGAAAACAAGCTGAAAACTGTAGGTGTGCATCCTTTTCAGTGTTCTATTTGCTTATCTGCTTTTATGACAGAATTCCTCTGAGAGAATGGGTTAAAAATATCATAACAATCTTCTGTGCCTACCTATTGTCAACATCTTTTTCTTGCTTTTAGAAAAGTAAATTAATGATGAACTTTTAACCCATAACTCTTTTTTCAGACTAATTTCTTAAAAAGTTTTTAATTGATGATGTTTTTAAAGGACTACAAAAACAGCATTAGCAACATTAAAATAATTCTCTTCTATTTGTGTAAATCTTTTGTCCTTAAATTTTTTGTTGAACAGAATGTAAGAAAAGTTATAAAATATCAAAGGCTATAAATTTAGAAATTTTGAAAATTTAATATATCTTCAATTGTATATTAATGGCAGATGTGTTTACATAATTTAAAGAACTGGGTGCAATAATTTAAGTCTCCATAGAAGAAAGAAAATGTATAATACTTGTTTGAAAATCAGTCTTAAAGACATTGAAATATCAACATAATAAATCATTATAGATATAGTTTAATTTTCAAAGAAAAGGTAAAAATATAAATTCAGCAAAACTAATGCTAAATACTACCCTAACACAAAAGATGTCCATTATATTTAATAAAATGCGCTTAAAGTATATGTGGTGGAGAGTAATAATTTGACTAATTTCCCAGATAACTATTTATTTCTATATAAGAAATGATTCATTACATAATCATGATTTGAATTTTTCTATGTCCATATTTTTTATTCTAATAAAAAGGAAAATATTCTGAATTAGGAAAAATAAAAATGACTATAAAAAGATGACTTTTTAATTGTTTTTTTTTTTTTTTT
>CM052454.1:5300069-5324189 GCA_028533085.1 Varecia variegata
CAGAGTGCAGATATGAGCCCAGCAAGCAGCACAACTTCACTTCCTGTTAGTCCTCTTACTGAAGAGCCAGTGCCTTTCAAGGTAAAATTAAGCAAACAAAAAATAATTATTTATAATAAATAGCTCAAATTAGATATTTTATGCATAAATGGTGAGGTGAATGCCTTTAAACTTTAAGGACCTGACTTCAAATGTTAAAATAATTTTCTTTTGGTTCCATTGTCACTCTCTTGCTAACTAAAGGTAAAGGTCTGGAACGAAAATTACTACTTTATGGAACAATTTTTTGCCTTACATGTAAGAGATGGGGATTTTATTGTAATAGTTTGATTCACTTGAATTAGAGGTTCCAAATTTTTGTTTACATTAATTTAAGTCATAGGTTTAGAAGGAATCCTTTATTTAGTGGTTAAATTTTCATCAGCTAGTTCACCAGTAATTTCATGCTAGGTCACCAGTAATTAATGATGCAATCCCTACAAAATAATAGTGAAAATTAAGAATTGAAATATGGAATAATTCCCCCAAACACATATTTAATAATTATGTAAATAAGTATGTAAATAAGTATTTAAGTGGTACAACTACTCAAATTCTTCAGTTTGGGAGGCTATATAGATTACAAATATGAAGAAGTTTTGTTTTGTCAGTTAAGATTAAATGTTTCTCTTTTAACTAAAACTTGTAGATCAGCTATTTTACATTTGTACCAGGGATTTTTAGATATCATTAGAATTATTATATATAAAAGCAATCCTTACGATCATGAGGAAAAAACTTTGGAAAGTTGGGATGTTGCACTTATTTAAGTGCACCGCTTTCAACATAGTTGGTTTAAAGACAGATGAACATTTGGAGGTTTGTTATGACTTTAACGATTGTTATATTTGATCATAAAATTGTAATTGTTTGGGGATTTTTTTTCTTTTTCCTATAAGGACTATATATTATTCAACTTTATATTGCTTACACCTAGTACAGTGGCTGGCATGGATTACCATATACATATTTGCTATGTTGTTGAAATAAAAATTATTAGAAGGCAACGAATTCCATTAAGAATATGTAGTTTTGTAATTATGGACTTGTTTTGCTTAATGATAGGCAATTAATTATTAAAAGCTCATATCTATACCAGAGAATTGTTAAATACTGAACGATATTTTGATGACATTATTTACTGAGAAATATTTCCTTTTTTATTACACAACAAAATGAGAAAATAATACTAATGCTGCCAAATTTAGTGTTACTTGATATTTCTACTTTATGGTATATAGGACAAAATTTACAGAAGCATATCTTTAACAAGACTTTAATTGAATTCTCAAAGCTTCATCAGAAACTATTTTCTCTTTTTAATATATTGATAATGACTACAGTCTTTGAAAATTAATGTATTTTTTAAAAGAGGTTAAAAAAGGTCAGGTATATTCAGAATATGCTGACCTAAAGGTAATATAAATATAATTATTTAAGTTTCTCTGATGGGTTCTAACAGATCACTATTGTTTTTTGGTGAATGTAAGTCAGTTTATAGGCACTTAAAACTTCCACGTGCTTATAATATGTAATATTGACTTTCGATGGCCAATATGGTTATAGTATATTAAGTATCTCTTGATTTACTTCTTTTGAGAAAGGAATATTATTTACATTTTTCCAAAATAATATCATCTCACTAGTATTTAAAAGTATCTAAAGTTTGAAATTATGAAATAAAACTCCAGTATTTGCTTCTTTTCTTTTTTAGTTTGTAAATTGTCATCATATAAATGAGTAATAGAATACTTATTTATCTTTATATAAACACAAAAGACATAGCAAGTATTTTGAGCAGTATCTTAACAGGATAGTGCATTATGACCTCAAAAATGTGTTGCAAAGTATTTAACACATAGAAGACAGTTAAGTTTTCTTATAACGATATCCTGAAAAAAAACCTGGTATTTTAATTTATGTGTATCTTAAACTTTGACTAAAATGTTTGATTAACAAGGGAACTAGAAAAAATGTTCGTTCTTTCTTCTCATTCCTGGTGAATGTGGTCTGCTCTTTCGTGTTTGAATACGATCAGTCTCTTTACCTTGCCTTCCTTTTCTGAAACGTACTGATTCCAGCACCCAACCCCGTCATCCACTCTAATATTAGAAGAACAAGGCCATCAGAGATAAGCGTGGGTGGCTGGCTGAGGGAGTTGATTTTTCCTTTTCTCCTGGGGAGTAACTAGGTTACTAAAACCAAAATCAACCAAGAAAATGGTTGATTTTGGGAGCTCTCAGAACAGCTGGAGGAAGATACCTTGTTTGAAGTCATGTATTTATCAAGGTGAATACTCTCCTTTAAACATTATCTTTGGAATGACATTCACAGTAAGTTGATTTTAGCCATACTGTTTGAAATAAAGACAAACGGTGTGTTTAAAACAAACAAACAAACAAACAAACAAAAACCTAGTAGGCTAGGTGTGGTGGCTTATGCCTGAAATCCTAGCACTTTGGGAGGCTGAGGCAGGAGAATCAATTGCCTGAGTCCAGGTACCAGCCTGAGCCAAAGCAATACCCCTTCTTTACCAAAAAAAAAAAAAAAAAAAAAATCAGCCAGACATGCTGACATGTGCCTGTAGTCTTAACTACTCGGAAGGCTGAGGCAAGAGCACTGCTAGAGGCCAGGATTTGGAGGTTGCAGTGAGCTGTGATGATGCCATTGCACTCTAGCTCTGGAGACAGAGCAAGACATTGTCTCAAAAATAAAAT
This sequence comes from Varecia variegata, assembly GCA_028533085.1. Lineage (NCBI taxonomy): Eukaryota > Metazoa > Chordata > Mammalia > Primates > Lemuridae > Varecia > Varecia variegata. The sequence goes on from CM052454.1 coordinate 5,302,826, forward strand.
AAAATAATAATAATTACTTTCCCACTAACATCTATACCTGTATTCTTGACTTGAATGTTAGATGAGAAATTGGCTATTGTTAGGAATGTATCACAATAAGATCTATTAAATTAAATATGGAAAAAAATTGGATGGCATCCTAAGGAGTATCCCAAGGCCTTGAGAGAGAGGTAGGCCTTTAGAGAGACAATTAAATCTTTTTTGCGACCAGATGTTTCTTTTTCCCAAAAAGGCAGTGTTTTCCAACTTTATTAGTATTGTAATTTTTCAAATTAAACAAAACCAGATCTGCACTGAAAGATAGTCTAAGCCCCAAATGCATACTCCGTTCTTTATTACCCCAATTCTACTGTTCCATTTCCACTAAACTTGTGCTTACTGTTTAAAACCCATTGCTGTAGTGTTTTGTTTGGTTTAGCTAGTTGTTCAAAAATAAGGACATTTCCCACAAAAATCCATCCAGTCTGGGAACTCTGCACATCTCTTTTCATATAGAACTCTTTGACCAGAGACGAGCAGGGTTTCTCCATATGGACTGGGCACGGGAACTCCAGTCACCACAGGTGTTACCATCTCCTACTGTACTTACGCCAGACCATCAAAGCATTTGAGTATATTCCTTCCTAGAAGAAAACACATGATTCACAATCTCCCACATATACTACGTGTAATAAACTCACAGATTTCCCAGTCAGTTTCTTGGTACTGATAAATTTCTAGGATCCCAAATTCTTATAATTTTGCAGACTATAGTTATGGCCATATACTTGGAAATAAAAGGAAAATGTATAGCCTTTTTTAAAAATAGAGTATTCAGCATTACATCAAGGTCTTGCTATGTTGTTCAGCCTTGTCTGGAACTCCTGACCTCAAGCAGTCCTCCCACCTTAGCCTCCCAAAGTGCTAGGATTACAGGCGTGAGCCACCGCACCCAGCCCCTGCGAACTTCCTATTTAGATGTATAAATACTGCCTTTCTTGAGATTTTTCATAGCCAATCTCTGGAAGTTTTAGATATAGACTCATTTCTCCAAATTGGAAATCTTGAAAGCTGTCTGCTTCATTAAAGTATTAATCATCAATACACAGGATTATTGTCATTTTTTACAGGTAAGAAAATAGAAACTTGGAATAGTTAAGCTATTCTGACTGGAGATACTGGCAAACGGCTTGACTGGCATTCCAACCCAGGTCTTTAAAATTCTCAAGACTGTGGTTTTAACTATTGTACTACAGAGAGTCTACAGTGTTTTTATTTTAACCATGATTCTGATTGTCCATTTATCTAATATAACTGAGGAGGGGTAAAGATAGAAATAGAGGTAGAGGCAGAGGGAGAGAGAGAGTGGAGAGGAGAAGCTGGAAGTGGAGGGAAGAGAGAAATGAAAAAAAAAAAGAAAAGAAAAAAGTTACAAGAAAGCATCCCTCTATTATTAGGTTTGGCATCTGTTGAGATCAAAACTCTAGTGGAGTTATGTATTTCTTTCATTAACAAATATAAAAATTTGGAGCATATCTTTGCAATCCCAGAATGAACATTATCTAGGATAATAGTTAGTTTTCATTGGTGCTGGCAAAATACTTTGTGTTAGCTAGTTTAAACAGAAAGGATTTTGTTATGGAGTATTTGATGGCTTACTGCAGCAGTCCCCAACCCTTTTGGCACCAAGGACCTTTTTCATGGAAGACAATTTTTCCATGGATCAAGGAGGGGTGGGGGAATGGTTTCAGAATGATTCAAGCACGTTACTTTTATCGTGTACTTTATTTCTATTATTATTACATTGTAATATATAATGAAATAATTATACAACTCACCAAAGGTTGGGGGCCCCTGGCTCACAGAATTTCTTGGTGGAAGGTCAGCAAACCATGCATGGATATATAGGGACAAACTACCAGGCAAGATTCCTGCCTGGAGGGAATAGGCTATAGTGCCACATTGAAAGCAATAAGATGTAAAAGGGATGAGGTTATGGAATTTTCAGTGTGTAGTGTGGAGAATTTAATTTAATCTACTTGTTTGCAGTAATATACTCCCTTTCTCAGGTTTGCCTGTTCTTTAGTCCAGAGTTTACCTAATTTGCTTTCGGAATAGAATAAACTTCTAGTCTTCTGCTAGGGATGGGAGGAGAAGTTGCCTGGGTGGGTGGCATCCGTTCAGCCAGTCCTCTGGTTGTCAGCCCCATCTTTATGCCACTCTCACAGGTGCGTAGCTTTCCCATGGTCCCAGAGGAAAAGCAGGATTGCTTGAGGTGGGGAGGTGCCCTGCGGGCTCAGGTTTCAGATTTCTGGGACTGTGCTTCCCAGTCTTCCTCTTCAGCTGCTGTCTATTCTCAAAGTGCTCATAGACATGACGAGGAACTTCTTACCTTAAAATGTTCCTTTCTTTCATTCTACTCTCTGTTTATATAGATAGAGATATATAACTTTTATATTCATTTTTAAAAGAACTTTGAAGAATCATTCTATGTTGAAAGCAAGCTGAATACTGCACACATGGTTATGAAACATAATAAATAGTAAATATTCAATTTTATATGAATATTGGTGAATGACAAGTGCCTGCATCTGCTTAGCTTAACAGGACAAAATGGCATTAGTATTATGAATTTTGTTTTAAGTTTTTTTCTTTCCTTGTCACGCAGACACTAATCATTAAGTGTTTAAGAAGAGATCTTGTTAAAGAATTTGGCATTATCTCTTCTTTGAAATATGTCTGCATAAAGCCCTGGCTATTAGGAAAATATCAGAACTTTATTAGTAATCATTATTGTATTATGGGAAACATACTGGAAATAACTTTTTTGACTCCATTTAGTTCATGCAAAGATTTGCTGAAGGGTTCAGGGAAGTTCTGCAAAAATTGGTGCATAAACTCAGATATGCAAAGAGATTCACATGTTATAAAATTGTCTTTAAGAGAGGAATATGAAGTACACATATAAAGAAGTAAGACATATCCATGAGTCACATGGTTTAATATCATTATTTTATAGTCTTCTAGGTTAATTTTAATGCTTTAGTTAAAAATATAGAATGAGATTTATTTATATACACAAAATTCAGTTTTCAGTGTATTCATATTGAATAATTAGGTTATTAGCTACATAATTTAATACATTTTAGGTGGTAAAAACAGTTTAACTGGTTACAGCTGCTTCTAAAATAGCTTTACATTCATTTAGATTTAAATTACCTGTTGACTTGAGTAAGTAATTATAATTTTGTCCTAGCACTATGTAACATATGGTGTTTACATTCTTCTCAAAAGCTCCTTGAGGGAAAAAAGTGTACTGAAACAGCAATACAAATAGTGATTTAAGGAAGCAATGAAAAATATTTACAAAGACTAATGGTCGTTAATAGGATATTAAATAGTTGTTAAAGTATTTGAATCTGTCTTACTGAATGATTGATTTATGAGATTGTATTTTCGATTGTTTGCTTTGTATTGGTGTCTTTATGTAATCTATTCATTTTGAGTGATCTGTTTTCTTAATAGAGGTTTTTAAAATTTATTCTTAGAGAATTCATTTTATTTTTTTATTTTAATTTTTAATTTCAGCATATTACATGGGTACAAATGTTTAGGTTACATATATTGTCTTTACCCAGCTAGAGTCAGAGCTTCAAGTGTGCCCATCCTTCAGATGGTGCACACTGCACCCACTAGGTGTGAATATACCCATCTCCTCCTCCCCCCTCCCACCTTCCCAAAAGCCGATGAATGTTACTACTATGTGTGCACATAAGTGTTGACCAGTTAACACCAATTTGATGGTGAGTGCATGTGGTGCTTGTTTTTCCATTCTTGTGATACTTTTAAAGCTATGTGTTCCTCTTTCTGAATAACAAAGCATTATTTTACATCTATGTTTATATTTTAGACTTCCACTTATAAATAACCTAACAGATTTTTTAAAAATAAAAATATAGGACATAAAATCTGTTTTAAGACACTAAAAGTTATAAATCTATTCAATATTCTAGTATATGTAGGCGTGCTTTTAAAGTGGGCCGTGTTCCCAGTTTTTACTTAGAAGTTATCTGTTTGTAGTGTTGCCCCTGCTAATCCAGAAGCCTCTTTGAACACCTGGTTTATCTAAAAGGTATTGACCACACAGGCTTTAATTTATTGAGCACTTCCAATGGGCTAGACACATTTTATTGTGCTTTACAAGTTTTTCTCCAGAAAACTTTACAACAGCCCCATGAGTTAAGCTAGGCATTTTTCATCCCATTTTCTATAAGAAGATACGGAGACTCAAAGACTTTAACATGTCCATTATGATTTTAATAAATGTCAAAGCCAGATGATTTCAAAATTCATGCTTTTGACTACTATACTATGCTACTTCTCTAATAACGTACATGTAGTTCTTCTTATATTGAAAAGTGAATTCTGTTTCTGTGGACTTAATTTATTACTCATTTTACCTTGGAATTTAAGAAAGATTGTCTTCTGAATTCACAGAAGATGAGAGTCTTTCCTCCCTAACTTCATCTAGATTGCTTCCCGAGGCCTAGGTAAACATGAGCCTAAGTCATGTTAACAGCCTACTTTTGGATCAGCATAGGTAGGTAATAGTTACGATTTTATTTTTTATCGTTTTGATGCTCTAATTTCTAAGGAGTCATTTTCCAAACGGTGGGGTGGTTTTCTTCCTGGGAGGTGAAAGTTTTGGAGGTTGATCTCAAGCGAGATGAACCAATATGTAAATATCATATTACCTCCATCTCAGTCCTCCCCCGGCAGCCTCTTCTCTTCTCCAGATACACTCACTTCCTGGGTGATTTCATAGCATCTAAAACCGATGCTTCCCAATTATTTTATCAGTCCCAGATTCCTCTGAGTTCTAGACCTCTATATACAAATGTCTACTCATCTCCACCTGGATGGCTACTAGGAATCTCCAAATTGACAGAATCATTCAAAACTTTTGATTCTCTTGCTATTTATACCCACCTCACTGCGTTAAATCTATTTGTCTCCGAGTCTCCTTCCTAATCTCAATAAATGGTTTCGTTGAACCCCTTCAGTGTGTAAAAATGAAACTTAATTTTTTTCCTCAACCTTTATAAGTTCCTAGTTGGAATGTACCCCTGTAACAAAAGACAGATTAACAAGAGAAAAACAGTGCATTAACATTGTACTGAGCACATGATGTGGGAGAAACTTCAACAAAAAGTAACTCAAAGCAGTGGTCTAGAACTCTGGATTATATAATATCAACAATGTAGACTAATATAATTGTAGTTGACCCGACAAAGAAATGACAAGACAAAGGAAAGAGGTTCTAGGCTTCTAAGGTCAAGAGACTATGAGAAGGTGAATAAGGTCAGGTTTGTTTGCAGATTCCTCTGTTGCCTCTCTGAGCTGATAAAAGTCTAGAGTTGTCTGCAGTACAGGAGAATTTGCATCCTGCGTTCAGGCAGAAAAGGAGGAGGGTAGAGAGCTTTTCCTCCATTTGCTGCTTCTTATTGCCTTCAGCTAAAAATAAATTTATGTCAAAGAGGCATATTTTGAGGTAACATATTCTGGTTTTCTTTAGTTGCTCAGGCCAGAAATTAAAAAAAATAGAGAAAAGAAAAAAGAATAGAAATTCATCCTTGATTTTCCTCATTCCTTCCCACACTCATTCCATCAGCAATTCTTTGAGCTCTGCCTTGAAAACATATAAATACATTCCAAATCTGTCCATTTGTTCCACATATGCTACCATCATCATCATCTCGCACCCAGACCACTGCAATGGTTTCTTACCGGTCTTTCTGTTTCCACTCTTGTCTCCCCTATAATCCATTTTCCTCACTGGAGCCAGAGTGATTTTTTTTTTTTTTTGAGACAGAGTCTCGCTCTGTTGCCCCGGCTAGCGTGAGTGCCGTGGCGTCAGCCTAGCTCACAGCAACCTCACACTCCTGGGCTCAAGCGATCCTTCTGCCTCAGCCTCCCGAGTAGCTGGGACTACAGGCATGTGCCACCATGCCCGGCTAATTTTTTCTATATATATTTTTAGTTGGCCAGATAATTTCTTTCTATTTTTATTAGAGACAGGGTCTCACTCTTGCTCAGGCTGGTCTCGAACTCCTGACCTCGAGCGATCCACCCACCTCTGCCTCCCAGAGTGCTAGGATTACAGGCATAAGCCACCGTGCCCGGCCCAGAGTGATCTTTTTAAAAAATACATTGAACTGTGGCATCCCCCTGTTTAAAATGCTTCAGTGCCTTCACAGCAAACTCAAGATTGAAGTGAAACAACTTGCCAAGGCCTTACATGCTCTAGCCTGTGGCAGCTTTTCCAATATTATTAATGTCTCCAATTTCTCCCATGTCTTTTCTAGATCTGGCAATGCTGACCTTCATGTTGTTCCCTCAAACATGCTAAGTTCTCTCCGTCCTCAGGATGGACACACTAACTTTTTCTTTTGTTTACATTTTCCTTTCCCCAGATTGCTATGATACATAGCTCATTCTATCACTGCCTTTACCAATCTACAATGATATCAGCTCATCAAAGGGGACTTTCCTAACTACTGTCCTAAAATAGCTGTCGTATGCAGCTGCTTTTCCTGCTTTATTTTTCTTCATGGTATTTATTATTTTTTGTAGAACAAAACCGTTGTAACCTGACGTTTCATCCTATGCACGTACTTACATGGGTAGGGACTTATTCATCAATATTTCTCTAGCTCATGCAACAATGACTGTAACAGAATATCTATTTGCTAAAAGATACTGCTACTTCACGTTATTTTATTTTAAATATTTATATGTATATAATGTACACATTTGCCTAAGTGTGTATATGTGTGCCTATCTGTCATATACAGAGGATTAAGGATTTAGTAGAATTGTTTATATTAATAAAAATCATGAAACTATGCTGTTCTGTGATAATGAGTTACCTTGTCAAAACAGAATTTATTCTGTTCATGAATTTATTGTGATTCAGTCCCTGTCTTTATCCAGTTTACACAGGTAACATAGAATTAGCCAGGCAATTGTGTGTCATTCAAGGTACAGCCTGTTCCAGGAAAAAGAAAGTTGAGTTTTAGGTTGATGCAACCCATTACCGTGAGGTCATTCAACATTCAGTTCAAAAATAGGCTCCTTCCTTGTATACTCATTGTTTCCCTTAACTGCATTTTTCTGCCTTGAAATCTTGCTAGTATTTTTGGTACCTTGTTTTAGTAGAAATGGCTTTCAGCTGAAAAACATAAAACAAATAGAATAACAAAACAAAACCAGAAAACAAAATAACAGTGATTTAAACACTATTGGATTTAATCTTACATATGTAATGGATCTGAAGGTAGGCAGTCCAGAGGGGTCAGGGCTGCTCCTGGAAGTTGCCTGCCACCCCGACTCCTGTTATCACTCGCTCTGCTTTCTTCGTCTCCTGCTTCTGTGTGAAAGGCCACATCGTAGTCTAACACACCTAGTGGAGCTCCTGCCATCACAGTGCTCCAGGTAGTAGTAGGGAGGAAATGGGGAAGGAAAAAAGCAAAGTACTTGCTAGCTGAACCCCTTTATATAAGGAGCCACCTTGGAAACCCCACATACTTCTGCTTATGTCCCATTGGCCAAATCTCGCTGCAGAGAGTGCTGGAAAGTATAATGTGTTATTTGGATACGTTGCTGCCCCAAGCAACATCAGGGTTGTGTAACAGAGGAATGGTAGATATTGATAAACAAATAATAGTTGAGGCCAAATATATCTCTTAGTTTTTTTTTTTTTTAATAGAACTCATTTTACTATTGCTATAGTTATTGTCATATGTTTATTTTTCCATATTTACCTTATACCACTCCTACCCCCATACATCACATGAGTGTACTCTTTCTGTATCTGCCTTCCCATCTAGAAGTGTCTTTTTACACAATAGTCAGTCAGTAAATACTTGTTAAATTTGGATTCAAATGACTCAAACCTATTAGCTTGATTTCATTAGCGCTTTATTCTGGCAGATGCTAAAAGGCTGAAGAAGCCGTGTCTATCATATCCTCCACACTTTTACAGATATTTTGAAAACAAGAAAAATGAACGTGTTCTGTTTAATACTATACTCTTATATACATGGCCAAATTGTATACCTACATTTTAAAGAAAGCCCAACTGAGGTATTAGCAGAGTTGGAAGAGAACTATTATCAATGCAAACACAGCCTACTATGGTTTACATTAAATAAGATAAAAAACCTTGATCCTCCTGCAGGAATTCTGAATGAAAGGACCATCAGTTAACTTATGTTAAAGTTAAGCACAGGGAAAAATCTAGCAATACTTTCTCCTTTGGCTAAATTATATGTAATTAAGGAATTTACAGTTCTGAAATACTTTTGCTGTTTTACTCAAAATGTTTCCACTTTACCTAAAAACCTAGCTTTTAAAATACATAGGAAAATGTTTACTATAAAATCATTTACTTTCTTTTCAAATGCCAAACACCATCTCCATGGTTTGTGTAATTTTGCAGTTATTTTCATGAACCTAACTTTTGTCTCTATATTCAACTCTTAAGCAAAAAAAACAAGCAACTTCTTAACATTTTTAGGAATGACTCTTGGTGAATGATATGCATGAAAATAATCAACTTAAGTTTTTAAATTGAAGTTTGCTAGTAAGAAAGTTTTTTCCAGTGTCTTAGTTTCCCAGCTCTCTATAGATTTATGTTTATTAGTGACAGTTTTTTGTCATGTGCCAAATAGCCTCTAATTTTAATTTTGAGGTACTTGTGACACAAACACACATTAATTCTCTTACAGTTTTCTTAGGAGACTTGAAAAGATATGAAAATTTTGTTCCTAGTTCTTATTACGGCAAATTGTGAAAATGTGAATTGCTAGAGGACAAGATCCACATGCATATACTTTTTTTGTACCCTTTAAAATACCTAGCAAAGTGCTTTGCATATTTTAGAATTTTGTAAAGTACTTATTGAATAAAAGTACTTCTCAAGTTTCATTAAGTACTTCTTGAAAGTATAGTAGAACATTAGGTTAAAATGATGAAATAAGGAGCCCAGAAGAGGCTCATATGTACTTTTCCCACTGATATGAATATATTATTGAAACTGAAAATAAATTTGTGAAAGCTGAGATTTAACCCAGGTTAATACTTTAAGTAATTGGAGGGTAACTTTCTTTTCCTCTTTCATAAGAGAAAAAAGTAATTTCCCTTCCTATAAAAACATTTCCCATGGTTTCTTATTATTTTGTCCCACTTTTAAAGTGGATTCGGATAAGAGGTTGTCAAAGGACAAAATTGCAACAAATTCGTTTTGAAGATCTTAATTGGCTTTTATTTGTGATTCCAGAATCAGGCAACACCTCCTTCTATAGAGTAAAATGAGTGTTCAATGAGCTGAGGAAAGGAGGTTGGTTTTATAAACAGAAAAGGGCTCAGGAAAGCAGAAACAAAAAACAAAAAGCAGATTGGTTGTTTCAAAGTGACTTTCCTTGAAAAGGTTAAAGCAGAGAGGACTTCCTCATTATGCCAGCTAAAATTGCCTTGTTTGGGATTTGGCTATGGTTTTGGGAAAAACACTCCCCAGACCATGCTTTCCTCTAAACTCTACAACAATCAACACAGGAGAGGACTTCTGTGACCAAACGTGGGGTTTTTCGCCACACACCAAGCAGCAGACACCAGCTGGGTGTCCTCTAATTCAGTTCTGACACTGTCTACCTGGAGATACTGTCAGATCCTACAGAATGTGGGCTCAGTCCCTGAGACTGCCCCCATCCAGACATCAGTTGCAAGTTCAGGCCTCTGGAGGTTCCGACCGACAGGTTTCAAGTTGGGGTTCCCACTACCCCCTACCTCTTTGGGTTCTATTAATTTGCTGGAGCAGCTCTCAGAACTCAGGGAAACATGTTTACTGATTTATGATAACAGAAATTACAAAGGCTACAAGTGAAGTGATACATAGGGCAAGGTATTGGGGAAGGGGCACGAAGCTTCCACGTCCTCCCTGGACACCCCACCCTCCAGGAATCTCCTCGTGTTCAGCTATCTGGAAGCTCTCCAAACCCGTCCTCTTGGGGTTTTATGGAGTCTTCATTCTATAGGCATAATTGACAAGTGTGTGTAAATCTGGCTGGACAGAAAGCACATGATCTAAACCCAGCAAGACTTGTCTGTTGAGATTCTTCCTGGCCTCTCTGTGTCGCATTCCTTTCTCCAGGAAATGGAGCTGGCCCTTCCCGGGAATGAGGGTCTTTTGACCCACAGTCAAATTAGAGTCCTGCCTTGGGCAGGTGAAAGGAAGACAGGAGGGAGTCAGAGAGAGAGAGAGATTCTATCTCCTGAGACCTGAAGCACCTCAACATTATAACAATGACTATGGGAGTTATGAAACTTTATAGGAACTGTGATTGAAAACACACATTCATGTATATATAAAATAACACCACAGCTGTTATCTCTCACTCTCCTGATTTCTCTAAGATAAACAACTTAGTTTCAGTTTGATGATGTGGAACTTTAGCATCCATTGGGTTTGGTTTGTTGCACCGGGTACAGGAGCTCAGTCCGAACCAATGGCCTCCTATAAATTTTATTTAGCAAGGTAATAAGGCCTTGGTTCTAAGTAGTGCTCCGGAATCTTAGACACTTAATCCATTGAACCAAGGGAGCACATAGGTGCCAGATTCCAAGTGGGCAAAGGATCCACATCAAGTTGCTAGTTAGAGAGCTAGCTGCAAGGGGAATTCCAGGTGCATAAGCAAGAGAACTGCAGCTGGTGCTTCTCACTCAGTTTTAACAGTGGTGAGCTGAGCCAGGGAGATCATTAAAGAGATTGGAGTTTTTCATTTTAAATCCCAATATTTCCTTTTACATTTACATGTGGTTTAAAACATAAAGTAGGCAAAACTCAAAGTGAGAAAGAGAACTGCTAAGTTGTATGGTAGTCCCTGTTTCTTACATCAAGAACCAGCCTCTTTTGCTCCTCCCTTTGAGAGGAAAAGAACTGAATTCTATTTTTGTAGTCAAAGCAATAAAGATGTGAAATGAAAAATATTATAACAGCTTTTATCTTTGGTACGCTAATGGGGAAATTGCTTGGAAATTTAAGACATCATTTTTTAATAAAAAACTTAAAACTTTTATATTTAGGGAAAAAATAAAGTGGTTACCATCCAAATAGCCAAATATTGATAAGTGATAATTTTCTTTGGAAAAAAAATGAGCAGATTGAATTCTGTAAATATAATATAATTTAGATAGCAGTCATCAAATTTATTGTACTTATCACACTTAATTTTGTTATTTCTAAAATAAATAATTTTAGCTTTACTGTGATGCAAAACCAAATGTGTTTTTTAAGTGTATGTATTTTCCAATATTTGGTCAATGATGTTACATTACTATGTTCAAATCAACAGATATATACCCATCCCTCTAACCGTAGGGTATTGTGTGAGATCCCATAAAGGTTGTTAAAATGAGAAAGATAATAGATGCTATTTTTTCTTAAAATATACTATGTTGAATAGAAAAATAACACAGAAATACTATACTAGGATGGCTAAAATACTGAACTGAGAGAAGTTCATATTGTCTCATGGTGATGGTTAAGGAGGACCAACTTCCAGGATAAGGAACTTAATGATATTTTAGACTATTGTATCTGAAATTTCCCCATTTTGTCATGTTCTTTTAGTACCATCTTACACCCTCCCTCTAATCCTTTTTCTCTTAAATTCTTTTTTTGTCTTCTATCCTGGAACATCTTGCACCTCCTCCTAAGCTTTCTGTGTGACAAAAGCTTAGTCATCCCTAAAATCAAAGATCCATTATCAAATTCTCTCAGCAATATTTTCAGACACTAACACTTCCTTCCAAGTAGTTGAGCAAATCTTTCTTTTGTGTAAATCCTCTTTATGCTTCAAAATAAATTCAATTATGACACTGCATTAGGACGATCTCTTATCTGTTCCTCCAATGGACTGTAATTGATCTGAAGGCAAGTATGATGTCTTATTTACCTCTGAATCCGTTGTGCATATTGCATTATTTGTAGTGATTAATCAATAATAGACTTTCAATAAAGCTCACTGAATATAGAGGATAACTAGAAAATTGCATTCATTTTTTTCCAAGATGTTGGGAATAGGGGGAAAAAACCCCACAAAACTCAAAGCTACCTCAGTAAAAGTGACTCGATTTTGTAAATAAAACAGGGGATTAAGGAAGAAATAAAACGGTATTGGAAGCAAATAGCCAGAACCAGTGATGTGCTGGTAAATGTTTAATAATCAGTTCTTTGAAAAGGAAACACACAAACAAACTGATTTGTAGCATTTGCCAATTTCTGTGGTGTCATTGCTCCACCATGGCCAATTTCAAGCTACCAAGACAAGTCACTGAACTTGGAGTTGGGAAATGAGAAGCACAATCAGCTCTTGCAAACTTGTGTGAGGGAACTCCAGCAGAGAACACATGGGACCTGGAAAATCAATCATCCGTCCCTTTTAGTGCCTCACTGTGGTTCCAGGGTCTGATACCTGTTGGCCACCACAGTAGTTCGCCATCTTCCTGACTCTTTTGTGCCACCTGTTGTTTTCTTTTTATCCTCTAGCATATTATGGAGCTACAGATGTTTAGGTTACATATATTGCCTTTGCCCCACCTGAGTCAGAGCTACAAGTGTGTGCACCCCCCAGATGGTGTGCCTGCACCCATTAGGTTTGAATATATCCATCTCCTCTCTCTCCTCCCATCTGCTCGACACCCGATGAATGTTACACTTTATGTGCACATAAGTGTTGATCAGTTAATACCAATTTGATGGTGAGTACATGTGGTGCTAGTTTTTCCATTCTTGTGATACTTCACTTAGTAGAATGGGTTCCAGCTCTATCCAGAATAATACAAGAGGTGCTAGATCACCATTGTTTTATGTGACTGAGTAGAACTCCATGTTATACATATACCACATTTTATTAATCCACTCATGGATTGATGGGCACTTGGGTTGTTTCCACATCTTTGTAATTGTGAATTGTGCTGCTATAAACATTCTAGGGCAGATGTCTTTTTTATAGAATGTCTTTTTTTCCTTTGCCCAGTAGTGGGATTGTTGGATCAAACGGTAGTTCTACTTTTAGTTCTTTGAGGTATCTCCGTATTACTTTCCACAGGGGTTGTACTAGTTTGCAGTCCCACCAGCAGTGTGTTCTTTATCTGCTTTTCTTTCTCTGCTATTGCCTAACTTCTCTCAACTTTCCTTTGTTTCCAGCTGGTAACTTCTGCCCCAGCTTGACTTCACATAATTCCTACCATGTCTGTCTTCTGTTCACTGATATCTGTATGCCTTTCTGCCACCTAATGTCTACTGTCTTCTCTGCCATATACATTTAGGATGGTTGATATTCAAAGTTGTTGAGAAGAATATTTATTGATGTGGCAAGTTACTATCTTATATAAAATGCCAAAGTTAGTGCTCTCGTTAACAGGCTTTTTCTTTTTTCTTTTTTTTTTTTTTTTTTGCTTTCTTCTCTTTTTTATTGTGGTAAAATACACATAACATAAAATTTACCATCCTAATCATTTTTAAGTGTACGGTTCAGTGGCATATATTCACATTGTGCAACCATCACCACCATCCATCCACAAAACTCTTCTTATCTTGCAAAACTGAAACTCTGTACCAGTGAAACAGTAACACCCCATTTCACCCAACCCCCATGCCCTGGCAACCACTATTCCTACTTTTTGTATCTATGAATTTGACTGCTGTAGGTACTTCATGTAAGTGAAATCATATAGTATTTGTCCTTTTGTAACTGGCTTATTTTACTTAACATAATGTTCGTAAGGTTTATCCATGTTGTAGCATGTATCAGAATTTCCTTTTTTAGGGTGAATAATCTTCCATTGTGTAAATATACCACATTCAGTTTATCCATTCATCCACTGATGAATATTTGGGTTGTTTCCATCTTTTGACTATTGTGAATAATGCTGTATGAATATGAGTGTACAAATACATGTTCAAATTCCTGCTTCCAATTCTTTTGGGTATATACCCAGAAGCGGAATTGCTGGATCATATGGCAATTCTATTATTAATTTTTTGAGGAAATTTCCATAGCAGCTATACAAGTTTTACTTTCCTGCCAGCAGTGGACAAGGGTTCCAGCTTCTCCACATCCTTACAAACACTTGTTTTCTTTTTCTTTTCTTTTTAAAATTGTAATAGCCATCCTAATGGGTGTAAAGTAGCATCCCATTGTGGTTTTGCTTTGCATTTCCCTAATGAATACTGATGTTGAGCATCTTTTCATGCGTTTGTTGGCCATTTGTATATCTTCTTAGGAGAAATAGCTATACAAGTCCCTTATCCATTTTTAAATTGGATTTTTTTCTTTTTGTTGTTGAGTTCCAGGAGTTCTTCATATATTCTGGATATTAACCCCTTATCAGATACATGATTTGCAAATATTTTCTTCCATTCCATGGGTTGCCTTTTCACTCTGTTGATTGTGTTCTTGCCCAACTTATTGTTGACAAAGATGCAAAAGCAATTTGATGGAGGAAAGAGGGACTTTTCAACAAATGATGCTGAAGCTTTTCAACATTCATAGGAGAAAAAAAAAAAAAGAGAAAGAACCTCCACCTAAGTCTTACAATAACTAGATTACAGGCTAAAATTTTAAATGTAAAACTGTAAATGGGAAAAACAAGAGAAAAATTTTGAGATTTAGGCCTAGGCAAGGAGTTCTTAGACTTGATACAAAAAGAAAAACTGATAAATTGGACTTCAAAATTTAAAGCTATCACCCCAAATTAAGTGATAGATTTCATTTGCAATATTATTCAAATATTATTTTCTCAAAGAAAATAATGCAACCTAGGGGCCCCATTGCCAGAGAAAGGAATTACAAAGGAAACAACCATATCTGTAGCTTTTTATCCAAACAAAATGCCTGAAGGAGCAGATGACAATTTGAACAAACATAACAGCAGAAGTTGAAGGAGGCTGAGGCCCAATTACAGTCATTCCAGAACTAACTAAATATATTGTAACTAAAACTGTAAGGGAACAGAAAGAGAAGAATTCTCTTTCAAGGCCTGAATTAGTGACCTGAAATATCAAAAAAAGGAAATAAATCAAAGCACAGAGGGGAAAAACAAAACAACAACAAAAAGGATGAAAACCCTAAGAAAAAAATTTAAGCGATTTGGAGAATAAATTCAGGAGACACAACTTGTAATAGTAGAGTTTCCAGACTGAGGAAAAGGAAGAGATGGAAGAGAGATAGTAACTATTTAATAATTGAAATTAAAAAATTACCCCTGAGCTAAAGAATGACTCAGGTCTGCAGATGGAAAGCACTCACTGAGTTCCAGGAAAGGTCATGCATCTGAGGGATCCATGCATAAAGAGATGCTTGAAACATGAATCACCAAATGGGTAAATAAATGTGGTTATCTTAAAATAGAAAAAGTTGCTTACATTTTTGTTATACAAAAACAAAAAAAGAAATGAGTCTTCCGAAAGTATATAAGATATAAATAAAATATCAAATTATAGACACATTCTCTTATTTCTTAGAGAATTTCGTAGCATACTGTTATTCAAATATACTATTTTATGGAGACAGGGAATATTATGATTAGAGTTTTAGTTCTGAATCAACATATTATTCAATAAAGTTTCCAGTCATGTCATAAAAATCTGAGAGAAAACATGTGACAAACTTCAGTTCACTTACTATTTATTATAAAAATTAAGACCAGTTTTTGATAGGTGATAGGTAAAGATATACTAAATGTATGTTTGTTATTTATTGATGACTGCTCTATATATGCTAATAGGTAAAATTTCTCACCAAAATGTCAGATATAATTTACATTCACTACTGGAACAAAATACAAATATTTCAGTGTCATTGGAAAAACTGACAAGGAATTATAACTTTCTTGTGGTGTATCA
The DNA here is from genome assembly GCA_028533085.1 of Varecia variegata. Lineage (NCBI taxonomy): Eukaryota > Metazoa > Chordata > Mammalia > Primates > Lemuridae > Varecia > Varecia variegata. The sequence goes on from CM052454.1 coordinate 5,318,772, forward strand.
ATCAATCAATCACCAGACTGCTCTCGTATTTGAAACTGTTTCCATGCATGGGCTTATGTTATTATAGTATCAAACATTTGAGTTGAGGTGTAGTGGATAAAAAGAAGCTTCAAATCATTCTCTAATCTCAAGAACATCCTGGCAGAGTTACTGTGACTTGTCTGTTAAAATTGATTTCCTCTTAAAGAAAAATAGGCATTTCCTATTCTGTTAAAAAATGATTTTATTTATTAAATGTCTTTTCTTGTGAAGATCCTTTCCTTTTATGTTCCAGAAGGAAAAACATTCTTTTTCCTCTCGAGTTTTTTTATATCCTATTTTATTAATACTCACTAATCAATAATCTATCTGTATTGCAAACAGAATGAAATATAATCCAAAAAAGTAGTGTTTAAGCATGAATATAAAATGGGCATTTTTTTTGCAATTCAAGGAATAATTCATGTTTAAGCACTATTTAACATTATATTACATAAACCTGTTTTTTTTCTTTTTGTGTATATAATGTTTTAAAAATATCAACATTGGTCTCATAGTTTTATAACCAGTTTTTTCATTCAATAATTTATCATAAATATTTTACATAAGATCAAAATACTTCACAATAATAATTTTTAATGACAGCATAGTGTAATGAGCCCTCTCATGATAGGCATTTTGGTTTTCAGTTTCTTTTGGTCACACACAAGTATGTTATGATGAATAGTGCTGTTTAATTTTTGTGTGTGTATTTTTAGGTTTATTTCATATAAATTCTTTTTAAATATTTTGCTTAAAATTTTTGAAATTTCAAAATATTAAAGTAGTACAAATGTCTTTGTTACATGGATATCTTTTATAATGCTTTAGTCAGGAATGTAAGTGTGCCCATCCACTGAATAGTGTTCATTGTATCTGTTAGGTGGGTTTTTACTCCTCCTCTCCTCTCCCTTCCTGCTTCTTGGTTTCCAAAGATTTTTTAGTTCTTTCTGTGCCCATGTGTGGCAAACATTTTTAATGTTACTGATTGTGATGCTTTTTGCCTTTAGTAAAAGCGATAGGTGGCAGCCTTCTATGCTAAATCAAAAAATCAGAATATTTGCAATATAGCTTGGAAGACTACTGGGGAACCTTAGGCAAGCAACTTTCTTTGGAACACTAAAAATACTTGTGGTTTGAGGCTGCGGTGCTTTGTCATGGCTGTTATTGTTAATGATGATGGCTAGGTTTATTCATTTTTGTTGTTTAATAAGGAATAGAAAGATCCATTTAAATTCCTTCCCACCTAATAATTCTCAATATTTTTAAGATTAGCCTTTATCCAACCTAGATGTCATCACATTGAATGGAACGAACTATTGTTGGTCTTTTGTGCATTTGTTGCATAAAGATAGCATATCGAACTATAATGCTTTGTAATTAGAATATTTCCAGTAACAAACAAATACAGTCATGTATTGATGGGCACTTGGGTTGTTTCCACATCTTTGCAATTGTGAATTGTGCTACTATAAACATTCTATCTAGTGCAGATGTCTTTTTTATAGAATGTCTTCTCTTCCTTTGGGTAGATGTCCAGTAATGGGATTGCTGGGTCAAATGGCGTGAGTGAGTTAATAAAATGTGGTATATGTATACCATGGAGTTCTACTCAGCCACAAAAAGCAATAGTGAGCTAGCACCTCTTTTATTATCCTCGGTAGAGCTGGAGTCCATTCTACTAAGTGAAGTATCACAAGAATGGAAAAGCAAGCACCACATGTACTCACCATCAACTTGGTATTAACTGACTTACCTGACCAACTCTTAAGTGCACGTATAATAGTAACATTCATCGGGTGTTGGGCAGGTGGGAGGGCGGAGGAGAGGATGAGTATATTCACACCTAACGGGTACAGTGCGCACCATCTGAGGGATGGACATGCTTGAAGCTCTGACTCGGGTGGGACAAAGGCAATATATATAACCTAAACATTTGTACCCACATAATATGCTGAAATAAATAAATAAATATATAAAATGTGGTATACATACATACAGTAGAATATTAGTCATAAAAAAAGAGAGAAATACTGTCATTTGCCAACATGGATGAACCTGAAGGACATTATGCTATGTGAAATAAAGCAGACACAGAAAGGCAAATACTAAATGATCTCATGTATATATATATATATATATATATGGAATCTAAAAAAGGTCAAACTCATAGAAGCAGAGAGTGAGAGAGTGGTTTCCATGGGCTAGGGGGTAAGGGAAATGGGGTAGGTGTTGATCAAAAGATACAAAATTTCAGTTTTAAGATGAATAAGTTCTGGGACTCTAATGTATGTCATGGTGACTATAGTTAACAATACTGTATTGTTTACTTGAAATTTGATAAGAGAGTAGATTTTAAGTGTCTTCACCACACACGTGCACACACACACACACACACACACACACAAATGGTAACTATGGGTGGTGATTGATGTGTTAATTAATTTGACTGTGGTAATCATTATACAATGCATAAGTATATCAAATCATCACCTTGTATACCTTGAATATCTACAATTTTTATCTGTTAATTAAATATTTTAAAATAAAAAATAAGCATGCTTTGAGGAGAAAAAGATATAATACAGGGGAGACCAGAAATTGCAGTTCCCACCCAAAATTGCAACAGTATTATTTCTGTAGTAGCAGAAGAGAAATTAGAATGTGTTGAGTTCATAGCTCACATATTTAGAGGAATGCCTTTGAATAGTAAAAGAACAAAAGAACATACTCATAAAAGTAAACTTTAGATTGAGTAGTCAGAAACTTCAACATGCTGTCAATATATGTAAAAATGTAATGATATTCATTTCTTGATCAGTGAAATGAGAATTGTGCTTCTTAGACAGTACTTAAGATATGGTGAAGTAAAATTTGCTAAGTTATGAATGCTATGAGTGCCTGAGAGTGAGATAGCATAGGGGCACATCATTTTTAATTTATTTTCCAGTTAGCCCATGAGATTGAACTTTCAGTACTCATGTAAGGCCAAAATCTTAATTATGAAATGACTATAAGGTTAATTTTTGACCTCAGGTTAAAAAAATGTTAAGAGCATTAAAATGGAATACTTTTATTAATCAGAACTTACCAAAAAAGCCCAATTCCTATTTAATAGATTTGTAATTTCTTCATTTATCTCTAATCTGAAATATGTTTTATGCTTGGATTTGCTTCCTTAGGATTGTGACTTGATTTTTCTATTTGCTGTAAGTCATCTATAGGAGTATTTTTCCTTGGGGATAGTGATGGTTAAGAAATACTATATCAAGTATTATTACTTTATTAGAAAACTTAGTTACTAACATTTTCATGATAATATGAGTCATAGAAAATTTTCATTGAGATTTATTGGATAAATCTAACATATTTAAACCTTTTGCCATAATTATGAGTCTAGCATCTTGCATGCCACAACAGTATTTTGAAGTACTATATTTCACACTCTCCTTCACAAAAATAGTTGATCTGATAAATTCCTTTTTTCTAGATTCTGTCATGTCCATCTTTTTAATACCCTCCTTGTTCATTATTAAGTACCGTTAGCCATACTGCCTAATGAAAGGTACCTCACATCAAGTCTGATTACTGCTCTAATGTTTTCCAGACGTGCTTGGTGATGAGCCTGGCATATGAAACAATTTCCTACAGTAATAAAACTAATTAAAGTAGGCAGTCATCCATATACCACTTTCTAATGAATTATAATAAGCTCATTAATCTCACCCACTCTTATTCCAAAAAGTCCATAGATAGGTCCTGTACATAAAAGTAAAAATCCTCAGCCTTAAAATGAACAACTATCATAGAATCAAAGAAGAAAGACTTTGTGGATTTAAGTTAAAAAATTACAAATTGCTAGCCAATGCTTTACATTACATTAAACTCTGCCCAGATTCTTTATTGACAAGAAATCTACTTGAGTTCTCCTATAATTGATCTAACAAGGAAAAAATGATGCATTGTAAAATAATAACTCTTCAGTACCTCAAAGATGAAAATTGAATAAACTTACTATGTTTCCTCATATATAGATCATATAAAAGTGATGAATTGAATACTTGAGATCAAGTGATAAAAATACAGCCTGTTTTCTCTCTCGAGGGTTAGAGTATCTTCTCAGAATGTCAAAACATCATAATAATTATTCTTTTGTTAACTCTTAGAATTATTATTCCATTCAGTTACAAGTAGTTTGGCAATGTAGACCTATTGTTCTAGAGATAGTCTTACCATAAAAGAGATATGGCTATTAAATGTAATTTTTAAATGTAAAACATGGAGAGACAATTTTTGAACTATATATGTTAATAGTAAGGAAAGACAATTTAGGGAAAGTTTATTTTATCTTCATTATAACTTGATGTTTTAAAAATGTAGCAGTTTTCATTTTGAAGTTCATTGTTACTACGACACAAATATGGATTTCTCCTTTTAGGAGTGTATTATAAGTATGTATATTTCAAAACACAGAATGGTGATAATTGGTTAACTGCAAATAGGCAGACACATTTTAACTTGTGGAATGAACATATTCAAAATTCTTATCTACATTCATGAATTTTTAGCCAATATTTCATATTCTTTAGAGGGGAAGAGATTGGATATTTGGTGCAGAATATTTTCTTTTATAAAACAGTTGTTTAAAAGTCTGACAGGTAGATGCTTTTACTACACCTGTCACTGAGCAAAATGTCTCCCAGTCAAGAATCAGCTGTAACTATGGCAGTCAGTTGCCATCGTATGTGAAGAAGAGCTGGTTCTGTGCTGTGAACAGCTATTAGGGGACCAGACTTTGGTACAGGCTTCTCCATCATCGAGTTGTATGGCCTTGAGAAAGTAATTTACACAGCTTCTAATTCAGTATTTCTATTTGTAAAATGAGGGGGCTGGGCTAGAGCAGCCCATCCCAAAATGTGGAAAGTACCAGATACTAAATTTGGGGTTTTAAATACATTTTGAATACAATTTAAAAAATTATATTAAGTTAAACAATTTCCCTTTTTAATTCCAGTTCAATTCTCCTGAAATCCAGGAGGTAAGTTTTGTGCTATAAATCCTGAATTGACAAAACTGGTAGATCACTTTGTAGTTACTAAGAGACAAGAGACATGTTACTGAACAGAAGAATTTTAAATGTTAGTCTTCTGATTAAAAGAAGTAGAATTTCTTGAAATTTATCTAAAAGATAATAAAAAAATACACAAAGGCCTTAGGAAAATTTTCAGTTTTAGTTGACCTTGTTTTGAACAGAAATTCTCATTTGAAAAAGACTTGCTCCAATTAATAGATCTAATTAATGGTACCTATTAAAAGCTAGCTATCCATTGAATAAACTTTGATAATAGACTTTAATGTTAATAGGAAACATAGCTCATCATAACACTCAACATTTATTTA
>CM052454.1:5324689-5345864 GCA_028533085.1 Varecia variegata
TACTACTTCTCTTTTTAAAAAAATGTTCTCTTACTCATTTGATTTAATATCTGGAGGGATAAAAGAAGACAATTCAATGCCTCATGACGGAATACGTTTATTAGACTATTTTCCTGTAGTTCTCTCAAAAAAATATAACCACTACTTTTATCTGTAACCATATAACTCAAATTATATTATCTTGAACACTATGCTGTTTAAAGTTACTACTGCAAGAAGTAGAAAATTCAGGCCTACCAAAAGCTAATTTGTGGAATCTGTATTTTACAGATCAGTGGCAATAGGAAGACTATGATAGGGAGAAGATTTATACTGTACCCTTGTATTCATAAGACCCTGACTAGAAAGAAACACAATTCAAGCATTTGAAAATTATATTGGAGAAGATTAATTTGAAAGTGGGATGTGCGTGAGTGTGTGGATAAATGTGTCTCTTGTTGGATGATTGCAAGTGAGCCTTGCTGTGAATATATCTAAGAAGCAAAATTTGTAGTAACCAAGTTCTCCAAATAGCAGTATTTTATTGGGGATGCACTCTCTAAAAAAAACTAAACCAAACCAATACCAAACATACTAAAAAAGAAAATACATCATTTTCCAAACCAACCCTTAAGAGATTACATATTTTTCCTATATTCTGCTGTGTGTTTGAGGAAGGAACTTTTTTTTTCACTGAAGCAAATGAACTGCATGTGGGATACCATGTTTAAACTAGAGGGAACTCTCAAGATTCCTGATCCCTTAGAAATAAGGGCTAAAGGTTTTTGACTGACTTAAAAACTCGCTATTAAACCATGTTGAATTAATTTGGTATTATGTCTTTCAAAATCAGGTATATTAATAGCTTGGTAACAATTATTTCAGAGTGTAGTTGACAATTATCCTAGACTACTTAGAATAAAATCTATAATTCAGGGCCACTGCTATCAACCTAGGTAAATATACTATTGTCTCCTTCCTTTAATATTATAATAGCCTACTAGGTAGTATACTCACTTCCTCTCTTATAACCTTATCTGCTCTCCTTATTTCCCTCAATCTGTTCTTCCTTCCAGATTTATACAATTATGCAATATTCTTGCTAAAAAGTCTTTATTGCTTCATTCATTCCCCATATCCTTAAGATAAAGTCTAAGAAGCACACGTATTTTACAACATTTCAATTGAGATTCTGTCCTTTGTTTTTCACATTTCATATATATTAAATATCTTTTATTCTTTTGAACTTTCCATGCTCTCTCTTACACATATAATTGCCTTAATTCAGGTGTATTTTCTTCTCCTTCTTTCACAGAGAAGTCACACTCATCTTTTGGATCTCAGCATAAACATGACTTCATAAAAAAAGACTATGTTGGGTTTTCCTAGAACATAATAATTCTCTTACATAACACTATCCATACTTAAAAAAAAATCTGTCTCTCGTGCTAAAAGTATAAACATTCTTTTACTTCTTTTGCGCTGCTGTACTCTCCGCCCTTTGCTCAATGGCCAGCATTTAACATTCACTTATTTCTAAATGTATTACTGAATGAAAGTGATTTAAAATAATGAGATTTATAAGAGTGCAGGATTATACCAGACTTTCCCTAAGGGTTATGCGTATGTTCTTACAATGTCAGACTCTGTAGCAGTCACCCATTGATCCCCTCCCCACACAGACATTCTTGGCACTGAGCCAACCAGCTGAACAATACCTGATATTAAACTAGGGCTTGGTCATGTGACCCAATCCTGGCCAACGGGCCAGAGGAAAGAATCTGCACTGGATGCAAAACATACGTGTGAGGAAAAAGTGTCCTTCCCAATATTAAATGCAGTTGACTGAGAGCATGCTTTTGGGGTCTGTGTTTGCCTTCCTTACAACTATGAAGGGTCAAGCCTGAGAACAGATGCAAATCCATTGAGGATGAGTGAGAATAAAACAGATGATATCTGGGCCTTTGATGATGTCATTATGCTGCTGAATTAACTGAGCCTGGAGCCACCTACCTCTGGTCATCTTATTAAATGCGATAATAAATATCTTTTCTACTTAAGCCACTTATGAATATGTTTTTATTTATTGTCAAAAGAACTTTCACTGATACAGATGCCCTCAGAACTTGAACTTGCTAAGTTCCTGCTATGTAGTTAGGCAGTGTTATCTGTTGGCAGGAACCCTAGGTTGTTTACTTCTCAGTAAGGATACATTTCATCTCTAATTTTTGTGTTTTCCTTTTCCAAAAGGGAGATGGGCTAGTATTCCAAAAAAGTAAGTCTAAACATTAGTGTCCTTTTATGCTTCCCATCTGAATTATTTCTAAGAATATTTAAGGTTCATTAATGATCCCCAAAATAATTCAATCAAAATGCTGAGATGATAGAAGAAGTACAAGCATAGTCACTTATTTTTATTGTATTCGCAGGCCACATGTGCTGGGGAATTCTGAAAACTTTCCCTGACTGATGTTAAATTGAGATCAGGGGTGAAGGAGGACAAGATTATCCACCAAGACTTATTCATAAGTTGAATATACGAGGCAGTAGAGAAGAGACTTTCCCATCCAGTTCTCTACATCTGAAAGAAAAAGGGGCAGGCAAAGGACAGTAGGCTTTTCCGTATCATTGGACATCTATTCAAATGATTCTCTTAAAATAATGATGAACTAGGGAGGCTCTATAACCAAGACAGATGGTCAGGAAGGCTCCTTGCTACAGGAATACTCCCTTTTTATTTATTGACATACTTTTTAAAGGTAACCTAAATTCACTGAAGTATCAATATTTCTATATATGTGTGATCTTCAAAAGACCATAAACTCTCAGAATGGAGAATAGAAAGAGTCTTCCCTGTAACACTTTTATCCTCTACAGAAACAGACACTGTGCTGAGCTCAAAGAGTAGTTATTCATCAAGCATGAATGTGTAAACCTCTTTCGTAGTGTAGGTATAACTGTGGGATCTTGGTTACTGGGGCTTCTCTGAGTTACTCTCCTATAAAATCTTAGTAATACTACTTAACTCATAGGGTTTCTGTAAAATCAAATTCAATGAAATGACAGACATAAAGCCTGTAGAACTGAGTGGGCAGTCTTTTCCTAGTTGACAAGAAGTTAAACTTGGAATATTTTTTTCTGATAAAATGTGAAATATATAAATGAGTTAAATTGCTTTCCTTCTAAAACTAAAAACAATGAAGTGGTTTTTGTACTTTTTTCCTGTGTTCTTTTAAAAATATCTTCACATGTATTATGTAATCTTGACTTTAGATATTAGGGAAAATACAAATTTCTGGTTTTTTCTCAGTTTTTTATAGCTGTTGTCTCTAAGTACGAAACCATGTTCTTGTTATTGAAATATTATCTTTTATTTTAGCTCTTTTGATAACTTTTATGTTTGCCTTGAGCAAGTCACTTATCTTTCCTATTTTCTATTTCCATTTACTTATGAAAGACAATAGTAATGATGGTGATGTCCTTACAAAAAAGGATACAATCACATTGAGAAGAATGTTGAAAACCAAAGCAGTGTGTTAAATGCCAGATATGACAACAAAGATAATATGAAGAACATTTTTATTATAAAGTATTCCTCTAAATGATTTTAGTATTATGAAAGGTAGTAAAAAATATTTCCTGATAAATGTTTTCTTGAGTTTTCAGGGTTGAATTGTCCAGGATAAGAAAAAAACTCCATAGTCTTGATTAAATAGCACATTTCCTGGTCTGCCTTCTCTGAATTGTTAATCAGAAGACCACTGGGAGGCAGCTACTGGCATCATTGATGGAATATATTTGGGGACAAAATATCATCCCTTAAGGAATTTTGGACTAATCTAAGGGAATCAAAATCAATTTTAACTTCGAATTTCAGCCTAATTTTTCATCTAAAGCCCTAAAGGCATAGAGGACAATGGATGACTCACATATCCATTCATTTCAGTTAATATTTATTGAACTCTTCCTCTGTGAAAATTACTGGACTAGGTAATTTGAGATGTACAAAGATAAAATATGACTTCTATCCTCAAAGAGCTTATCATTAATAGGGAAGCTAAAAAATATACATAAATAAATCTTTTTAGGTTCTATTAGTAAATGTTAAGTCAAAGGAAGGGAAAGTAGTTATGAATAATTTTAACTAGATGTAAAGGCCTGAATTAAGGCAGTGGCAATGGGAAATGATGAAAAGGAATGACTTAGAATTCTGTGTTAGAAAGAGTTTGTCAGTTGGATTTGGAATGTGAGAGAAGGTAAGAAGTTGAAGACAGGGATTTCTGGTTTCAGTTCCAACAGGTAAAGTAGCTTGGATGTCATTACTCCTGTTCTTAAAAAAAAACAGCTGAAGAAACTGAAAGTCAACAACTTTTCTTGGACCAATCAGAGAAATAAGGCCACAGAACAAACTGCCACTCCCAAATCTGGAGAGACAGGAGAATACAGAGAACCATAGCTGAGACCAGGTTACCTGCAGCAGAAGCCACTGAAACAATGATCCGGTTAGGGACACTTACATGGTGGTAATTTGGTGAATAGCTGGAGGCTAAGTGTGGACTAGCTTGAGAGTGAGAAACTCCTGGGGGCTGCATTCTTAGGGAAGCCCCTACACTGTCATGCGTCTTGCCTCTAGGAATCCCACCAGGTTCTCATAGTGAGGAACCAAGAAAAATCCCCTTGTGTCTTTGGCAGGGATAGGGAAAAGTAGCCATTTGAAATCTGCTCAGAGCATGCTCCATAATAAAGGATTACTCTGTAGGAGAAAAGACTTACAAAGCCTTATCTCCCCAAGGAGGAAGGGCACTTACTCAATTCCAGCCCTCTCTAACCTTCCTGTCTCATCTACAGGGGGGAAACAAAACTAAGCAAGATGCTTAATTTTAGGTTTCAGCTTGATGCACTAAGACTTGTGAAGGACACAACCCAGGGACACAGACCCACTAAAAGACTGAGATTTAGTAAGATTCTAGAATGCTTTCCTTTCCCAACTCCACCACCACATCATCAGGACTCCAATACAGTGACAGTGGATTCTAGCTGAAAGAGCTTCAAGGCATGGACTATATCTAAGAAGGACTTCTTAGGATAACCCAAAGACCACAGGGGAGACAAAAATAGGACAATAGAGGAATTTGAAGACTCTGGCATCTACAGCCATGGCAAATATCAATCAGCCCAATTTCTAGCAAGGTCAACATGGAGCCTGACAGTATTTACCTAGTTATTATTACTCAACAGATCATGTCCAGCTTTACAAAACAAAAAACAAAAAACACAAGCAAACAAACAAACCACACTAAAAGGCAGATAAGAGAGACACAGTCTGAAAAAACAGGGCAAGCAGCAGAACCAGATTCAGATATGGCACAGATTTTGGAAGTGTCAGGCAGGGACTTTAACTATAATGAATATGTAAAGGCATCTAATAGAAAAAATAAGCAACATGCAAGAACAAATAGGCAATGTAAGCAGAAAGATGGAAACTCTAAGAAAGAACCAAAAAGAAAGGCTAGAAATTAAAAACACTGTAACAGAAATTAAGTATTTGATGGCTCATCAGTAGACTAGACACTGATGAGGAAAGAATCAGTGATCTCAAAGATATGTTAATAGAAACCTTCCTGCCAAAATGCAAAGAGAAAAAGGAATAAAAAAAAAAAAAAAAGTAGAATATCCAAGAATTCTGGGATAATTTCAAAAAATGCAATATCAACATAATTGAATACTAGAAAAAGAGGAATGAGAATGGAGCAGAAGAAATGTTTGAAGTAATAATGGTCAAGTATTTTTCAAAATTAATTACAGACACCTGCAGATCTAGGAAATTCAGAGAACACTAAGCAAGATAAATACCAAAAATCACACTTATGCACATGTTAAAATTGCAGAAAACCAAAGACAAAGAGAAAATCATAAAAAAAAATAAAAAAGGGCAAAGAAAGAAAATGCCTTACCTGTAGAGAAAGAAGGATAAGAACTAGAGAGAACTTCCTGTCATAAACCATGCCAGTAAGATAATGGAGTGAAATAAAAGTGTTAAAAGAAGTTGAGGATGAATCAGATTTCTCTATTAATTTATAGCACCGATGATGTTAACTGTATTAATTGATCAACACTTATGTGCACATATTCATCAGGTGTCAGGCGGGGCGCAGGGAGGGGATGGGTATATTCACACCTAATGGGTGCAGTGCACACCGTCTGGGGGATGGACATCCTTGTAGCTCTGACTTGCGTAGGGCAGAGGCAATATATGTAACCGAAACATTTGTACCCCTGTAATACTCTGAAATAAAAAAAAAAAAAGAAAAAAGAAACCAGAAGTGTAGGAGAAATAGCCTGTTGCTGCCTGTGGTGAAGACTTGAGCTTTTAAAACTTGAATCTGACATACATTGAATATATCAAGTCCAGGTCTCCAGGAGCAGGTAAAAATTCGGCACTAGATTTCAGAAGCTGGAGAGGATTAATGATAAATATTATTGCAGTGTTAATTTATAGGTAGTTGTTAATACAATAAATTGCTGAAGTGAAACATTGAAGGGGGAATGGAGGAGAGCATAGGACAGAAACCTGAGAACTGCTAACTTTTAAAGGACAGGTGAAAGAAAAATGCTAGTCAAAGAATTTGGAAAAGATGCAAACAGTTTAACAGGACGAACTGAAAGTACAGAAGCCCAGGAGAAAGAGATGTTTTAAAGAAATGATTTTGTATTGCCAAATCAAAAGCATAGATCAATTTGAGGACCGAAAAAAAGGCTATCTACTTAACACTGATGAGAAGAGTTAAGTGACTGGAGTGGAAACTAGCTTTCAGAGATGGGAATATTGAACAACTATTTGTTATTTATTTATGGTGGGCTAAATTGCAAATGCGACTGTGTATTCTGTAAATGCATTTCCTCTTCCAAGAATCTCATTAATAAAAGAAGGAGAGAGTCAGGAATAGAACTCAGAATCACAAAATTTTTGTTGTTATTTGTTGCTGTTATGTTTGTTTTAGGAAAGGTAGGAACTTAAGCCAGTTTACAGACTGAGATAACTAGTAGAGAGGAAATAAACTAAGAGCTACTTAAATTTAGAGGACTTTCCTCTTATACTAGCATTCTCAGTATTAGTGAACAAGTGTTTAACTTTGCCCATACTGCTCATGATTATATATACGACTAACTAGCTGAATAATTCTTGGAAAACCTGTCTTTTCCCCCATCATCCCAGGTAATGGAAAGTGTTTGCCATATGAGAACATGATTATTCTCTTACCTACTTCCTAAGTGTGCTAATTTTTCCTTTGCAATGTAGAGGAAGAAGAAATGTTTGCCATTAACAGTAATATTTATTAATAATCTAGGAACATAACTATTAAAAACAATGAGTATAAACTCTATCCATAAAATCCGTGATGTGGGGAAGAAATAGGAGGACTACAACAGAGAAGGAGCAGACAGATAATAGCATCTCCCTCTTAGTCAAGGTGGTTGTCAGCAAATGAAAAGAGATGTTAATAAATCAGAACTATACATTCTGCATTGCTCAGTGTAGAGGAAGTAGAAATTATTAAGACCATGAGGACTATCATAAATAAGTATTCTGTTTTCCCTAAACCTTTAGCAGTTTTCTTCCTTGTCAGCTCACATAAGGGTGGCAGATTTCAGAGAAAGTGGGTATTCTCCTAATGTTTATACTGTTCACTTGGTCATTTTAAAGGAAGGAAACATGAATTTGAGCATCTTATATTTGCTAATTATTATCTTTGATGCTAATGAAATTGAGTCTGTATGCTCAAGTATGGAAAGAAAACTAGTTCAGTGAGGCTGGGGAACAAACAAACTTAAGTGTTGTATGGAATGAGGTATGGTTTAGTTGCGGAGGTGTGATTTAGGAGCATCCCCAAAGGGATATGTAACTCAGCCAACAAGGGAAACTTCCTAGTGAGATAAGGAGTTGTTCTTGAGATGTTCTTAGAGCATGAGAGGTTGTGAGGGGTAGAGGGATGCAATGGGTGGAAGGCAGTAAAATCCAGAGATGCGCATGTGTAGAGTGAGGAGCCCTGAAACAACTTTGCATTTCAGCTCTGTAGGAGTGAGCAAAAGTTGTAAGGAGATTGGAAGTCAAAAACTTTGCAGCTCCAAAACTATCCAAGTAACAGATAATGAAAGGCACCATATGCTATGCTAAAGAGTTTTGACTTTTTTTCTTGAAGGACATGATTAGCTGATAAATTAGGAAGTGACAGAATTAATTCTCACTTACAAAAATTTCTGGCAGATAGGGAAAGTGCTGGAGATAGAGATAGGGAAAACTGCTTTAGAGACTTATAGAAATTTGGGTAAGAAGCAGTGAGTACCCAGAGTAAGTCAGTGGGGAAAAGAGTCCAAGAAATATTAAAGAATTTGGTATTAGATTTGGTTCAAAGTGAGTATGAGCTGAGGGTATAGGATGGTTCCTGATTTTTATTTTATGAAACAGGAAGATAATGAGGGAAGTGGGAGAAGTCAAGTCTCAGGGTGAAGGAAGAGGATGTTGAGCTGAATGTTGAGTTGGAATGTCTGTGAGACAATGCTGAGTATATACATTAATTTGTTCAGTAAGTAGTTGTACTTATGAGCTGGAGGTTGTAAGACAGATAATTCTGAATTAAGTAGTTGTATCTGGGAGTTACCAGCATAGAGTAGTAGAGGCCATGGATGTGCATAGAAACATCACCAGTGGTTTAAGAATTAATATTTAATTATAGCAGGGGGACAAATGGTAGATACAGTATCTTTTGTGATGTACAGTTATTTTTAGTCCACCTATCATGTGTGCACAAGAATGGGACGAAAGAATTTAGGATGGTTCTTTGGTTTCTCTCTTAGGCAACAAAATGGAGAAAGGGATACCAAAAAAACCCAAAAGAACTATGTAAGAAAAAAACCTGTGTGTGTCTGTGTGTGGTGTGTATCATGTATAGCATAAAAACATTTTTTGAATATAACTTATTTTTTTAAAGCAGAATATATTATGAAAAATATCACACTGTAGAGGAAATTTGAGTTTCATTAGTCAGATGCAATTATCTCCCACTGTGTGAAGCTGACTTTCCTTATCAAGAGCAAAGTGAAAGGGCTAAGCCTATTATGCCGTCTCTTTGATGTTTTTATAGGATATAATGAAAGATGAATGCTCCATGCTCAAGCTGCAGCTGAAAGAGAAGGATGAACTCATTTCCCAACTTCAGGAAGAGCTGGTAAGTGATAACAATACTTGGCCCACACAGTGTACTTTCCTTGCAAGGTTATTTGTTATAAACCCTTATTTATTAACACTAATAGTATTAATTATAAATACTGTTAATGATTAAATCTGATTATCCATTTTGTAATCTTATGTCATGAAGACTGTAGATATTTCACAAGCTGAAAAATAGAATGTTTTATAATATATATGGAAATTTATATAATTCTTGAAACGTATCACTGAACCAGGGTTAAACATTTCGGTTGTATCTATCAAAAATCTTCAAGACTAAGGCCACATTATATTTTGTAAAGTGTGTGATTTAACTCCACACTGCTATACCTACAGATAAATCATATAATACAAAGCAAAGTAATTAATAATCTGTAAAATAACATAGATTTTACATTTTATTTTCATAAAGCTACCAAAATGTGTTAATTTGATGAGACTTCTTGTTAAAATCTATTATATAATTCCCAAATAATGTGAAAATTACACAAAACCTTGAAATGCATATATAGTTTATGCTTTCAATGTGTGGCTTTTTTATGTGACATCATATAATAATGTAAGGAATCACAGGTTCATAACATGAAAATATATTTAGTAGGTAAGAGAAGTGGGTATTATTTTTCTAGGTATGTATTTTCAGTTTATGTATGTATATTAGAGTATTTTACAATAAAATGTGTACTCTGGATATAAATAAAAATGATAGTATTCTAAAACAAGAATTAATAAAAGGAGTAAGAAGGGATTTTTTAATTCATCAAAGTTTTTAGAATACCAGTAGAATAAAGCAATAGCTGTACAATAAAAAATATGCTGACTCATTATCAAGATCAAGAAACAAATTCTAATCATAAATATTTTTTATGATTACTTCATATTAACAATGGTGTGTTAGGTAATTATTAAATACAGCTTAATGACCAAACAAACTTTATAGACCATTAACCTTCTGAGATTTCTTAACATATTAGTGAGATATCAGATGAATCTGGAGCATATTTTATTGATTCTTGACAACTAACAATGTTTTCACTGAAACTTGATCTTTATTTAGACTGTGTTCTATTGTTGATGCTAATTCTTGGTCCCATGAACATATTATTGTGACCTTAGGAGACCTATAAACTAGTCCTTAAAATAGCAATAGTATTATAGACAAAAGGAACATGTCTTATGTTCCTGGCAATAACCTTTTGTAAATACATAAGTAATGTATATTCATAGTATAAATTTTACATATTACATAATGAAAATGTTTCTATATTTAATGTAGCCCTCTAGATATATATTATATAATGGAGCTTTGTTTATGTGGCATACAGAAATATCTTTGAGTTGAATAAATATCATGTATAGATATTTATTAAAGAATGGATAGAATCATCAGTTTTAACACAGCAGAATATCTGTTCATTCACTTTGTCAGAGAGTGCTTATTTTGGATAATTAACTTAGAGAGAGGTATTCATTTTTCCCCTTAGCATTAGCTGTGATCAGATTTAAAACATAGCAAACACAAGAAATGAGACCTTCATTTGTTGAATGAAATGAGAAAGAAAATGACTACTTCCAGAGCCAGGACTGCATAGTTATAATTAAAGTAATTCAGCACCCCTCCCTCCAGAAAAAGTCCTATGTTGGCTGGCTTACTACTAAAATGAGACACAAGTTGTATGTGTTTTTCTTTTCTTGAAACTTGAATTACCCAAGTTGGCTATTTTACCTCTAAAATTTCCCAGGTAACGATCAAGGTACCATTTTAATTTTGTGCTGTGTAGTTTGCATAATCATCTTGAATGTGTCAACACAGGAAAAAATGCTAACTTTTGAAAATACAGTTTGTTTTATTTGTTAAAGAGGACTGTGGCTGAGGAGGAAAGTACATAAGTGGTGATTTAAGAATTTCAGGGAGAAGAGACAGTGTTAAAAAGAAAAAGGCATCATTCAAATTTGATTTGGAGCATGGGTGAGGGATGACAATCACATGGGCCAATACAAACCCCTTGGATCCAATGAAAAGTTTTGATTCTAGTACTTCTGGTCTTGGCAATAAGTAACTTGTGACATTTTTACAAGGTGGAGGTTAAACTTTACATTTATACTTTATCTTCCTAATTTTAAAAATATCAAGAAATTTTAGAAACCAGTTTAGCTCTACCCTATTATATACTATAGATTCATAATCTGTAACAATTTATAACTTATTTAGTTTTCTGTTATTTCTCATAAGTTTCTAATTTCTTGACCACTATTATTATCACAAGCATTTTTATCCACATGTACTTTGTAGAGCAAATTTAGATACAATTATACCAAGAAAGGCTTTGTACCCAATTAATACTTAAGAAAATTTTACCTTTTATAATTATTTCTTTACTTATTTAGCCTCACCATGGTAGGTTCAGGTATTGTAAAAAGTAGTCAGGAGTGGGGTGCAGTTGGGGCAAAAGAAATGTTTTCAAAGGCAAGTTTTTCAATTTATTTATTTTTAGATCAGGGTTTCTCAACAGCAGCACTATTGGCTTTTGGTTGTAAGTGGCTAAGCTGTGCATTGTAGGGTGTTTAGCAGCATCCTGGCCTCTTCCCAGTAGCTCCACCCCCCAGACATTGCCATATGTCCCCTGGGGGCAAAATTGCCCCCATTCGAGAACCACTGCTGTAGAGGTATTAGACATAACTTTATATTCCCCAATGAAATTGTATGTTATAGGCTACACATCTACCTACAGATACCCAGGAAAAAACAAAAGTCCTGCAGAGGGATTGGGCTTTACCTTGAACTATTACATATATAACTATTTGTGTACTATGTTAGTCTGCTCAGGTTGCCATAGACTGTGTGGCTTAAATAACAAAAATTTATTTTTTCACTGTTCTGGAGGCTAGAAGTCTGAGATTAGGGTGCCAGCATGGTTGGGTTCTGATTAGAGCTCTCTTCAAGGCTTGGAGATGGTCATCTTCTCATTGTGTGCTCATATGGCCTTTCCTTGGTGCATGCACATCAAGAGAGAGAGGGAGGCGAAGGAGGGAGAGAGAGAGAACACACTTTGGTGTTTCTTCCTCTGAGGGCACTAATCCCATCATAAGGGCCCCACCCTCATGTCCTCATCAAAACCCACCATCTCCCAAAGCCCCCATCTTCAAATACCATCACATCGCAGGGCTTCAGTATATGAATTCGGGGGGAGGCACACAATTCATTCCATAGCACATATTCTTTGTGTTCCTGCCTGTTTAATATTAGCAAGTACAATGAGGGACGGAGTTCTATTATATTTCTTTTTCAATAACTAAATGCACCTTTCAAAAATTATCATTCTTTTTCTACTCTGAATTCAAAATTGTTACCTTCGTTCAACTCTTCTTTCCTGCTGGGTTGGTAGATTTCACAAAGCATAAATATTCTAAGAAACTCAAAATAATAATTTTGATTTTAAATTATATATTATTGTTTGGGCAAACTATCCACATTATTAACGGCATTTCCAATGTGAGTGTATTTCGTAGACACACTTTTAATTTATCCCTCCCTGCTCTCTTTAAAAAGAAGACAGTAAGCTGTTTATACTCTTAGGAACAATTTCAAGAAGTCTGAAATTATTATCCCTGAAATTTATATGCATTATTTATCTTGATGAGCTTTACTATCTTTAACAGGTAAAAATAATCATTTATAATTATTTTCTGATGTCAAAAGGAATATTAAATGTTAGTATATTAGAGTATCCTGGGATTATGTATGTGGTAGGGCAACTAACTGGATAAAAGAAGAAATTTACTCTAGAGCCAGGAGTTTGTGGTATGGTAAAAGGAAGGAACTGGTTCACAGCATGGGACATCTACTCGCAACTGTTTTATAATAGAACAAAATCTCTGCATCAAATAAGAAATAGAGCAAAGGAAGGATTTATTCCTTTTATCTTCCTGTGGCCCTACCTTTCTTTACTTGAGGAGGACAGTGAGTCAATATAGTGATTTGAAAAATCAGGATATGAGTTTTTAGCTCTACCTCTAACCCTAATTGCTCGGGTGACCAGGTTTAGGTGTTTTTCTCTTTTGGGGTGTTAGTTTCTTCAACTGTCAAATAATATTACCATATGTCTTATTTCATGCAGCTATACCAAAATACCATAGACAGGGTAATTTATAAAGAACAGAAATTTATTTCTCACTGTTCTGGCTGGGAAGTCCAATATCAAGGTGCTGATAGATTTGGGCCCAGTCTATCTGCTTCCAAGATGGAACCTTGAACGCTGCATCCTCCAGAGGGGAGGAATGTTTTGTACCCACATGGCAGAAGGACAAAACAGCACAAACCCACCATTTTTATAGTGGCAGTAACCCATTCATGAGGGCAGAGCCTTCCTGACCTAAATGTCTCTCAGTAGGCTCTACCTCCCAATGGTGTTTAGGATTAAGTTTCTAACACATGAATTTTGTGGGACACATTCAGATCATATAGTACCAACATTAAAAATATTTTAACAATTTATATATTCATCAATAGTGAGTTTGCTAAATAAATTACAGTATATTTATATTATATAAACATTATATATTATATAATTTATTACATATATTTATATAGCTGTATTTATTAAATTAAGTGGGACAAAGCAAATTTTAGAATTGCATAGTGTGTGATAATATGAAAAATATATGTGTATAGGAAGTCTGGAATAATTAATAGTATTTATATTTATGTTCAGTTTCTGTTTTATATAATTTGGTAGTGAGCCATTTTAAATAACAGATATCATTTTTATAATCAGAAAAAAGTCAGACATATCTCTTTGGAAAGCAAATGAAGAATTTTGATAAGTTTAGTGATTTTTGCCATATGATCTGTGTGTATTGGGGGAAAAAGAGCATCAGAGAAATCTTGTGGATTTCCATTCCCCACCCACTTAATGATAATTTTGATTTTCATATCATTAAATATTACATCGTCACTTTAATAACTAAGCAGTTATTATTTATTGCTTATTTTTCTCCATAAGATTTTATTTGACAAAAATCCACAGCTGAGAATAAGATCAAGCAAACCAAAAAAATGGGCAAGATGATTGCTAAGAAGTATTGTGAGTTATTAGAACAGAGTAGGAAATAAGATGAAAAGCTGCGACATATACCTTGATGGGAATTATTCAACACTGTGTTGATTAGAGAGGATATTAGCTAATTGAGGGCATGGAAGAGAACCAACATTCAGAATCAGGAATGGTAGGAAGGTTTTTTTGATAATTAAATATTTGGATATATATTTTTATATGTAAGTTTGTATACTTTGTAGAATATATTGAACTTTTTGAATATTGGGAATATAACTCTTCCACCCAGCACAAAGATTTAGGGATTTCACTAATTGACTTTATTTAAATATTTAATGCATAGGTATAGCTTTAGACCTTAAGTCTAAACATAATAGCTAAAACTGTGCATATTTAATCAGAATCAATTATAATAATTAATGGTATAAATATTTGCATCTTAAATTTAATTTTAATGATATAAAACAGAGAAATATATTTTTTTCACTTCTGAGGAAGTTTTAGTGTCTTTTTCTCAGCTATTTAATGAAGGTCACCTTGAAGAATGCTGTGTAATTTTATTGCTCATATGAAACTGAGGAGCACTGTAAATATTATCTTCATGTGGCTAAAATAAATCTGAGAGATTTGTCATAAATGTTGATGGTGAAATGTAGCCTTATGTTTTGGGGTGATGGATATGTTCTTGTAAATGATTATTAATCTTGTAAGTGGTTCCAAAAATCTTATAAATGGTTTCACACACTATGGGTGAAAAGTATGCCCCATACGATATCAGAAATTGAATAAAGTGTATTTGGTATTTGTTAATGGATTGATTCAAAATATTATAAAGTAAGTTAAAGTTAATTTATAAATGAAAAAAATAGTAACTTTAGTTAGTCCTATGACTGTGAAGAATGAAATTCAATTGGCCTAAAAGGGGCAGTATACCATGCTATGAATTTACTGTTTTGTTTTGCCAGTGATTTGGATGCCTATTACATACACTCTGTCAAGAATATTAAATGAATTTGGAAGGATGATCGCATTAGCAAAGGTGAATTATCAGCAATTTATGATTCTGAACTTTTAGGATTTCTACCACTCAGACCTTTCTCTTTGGACCCTTTTATTCATTTTCTAGCTATTTGAGAAAAAAGCATCAGATACAGCTTTTTGCAGTGTATTTCTTTAAAAACATACTTCTACTTAAAAGTCCAGTTTAAATGGGTCAGCCAAAAGCAAAATAAATTATCTGAAAAAGTAAGATCATTTACCCCTGTGTAAAAATAAACACCTTAATATAGCCCTCATTAAAATAATAAAAACCCAAAATAAAAACACTTCCCCTGGTTGCTTTAATAATTTTCCTTTGTTTACTAACATAACATTGTCAGAGCTAGTGAAAGCTATTAGTCACCACCCCATCTTTCGAAGTTAATCAGTGAGGGGACAGAAATACTAATTGTGGAGGTAATGTGTGACCATCACCACAGGCCACAATTTAAAAAATGTCAGTGGCAAAAGACTCCTTCCCGAGAAGATTTTTTTTTGTGGGTCTGAATTCTAACTAACTCTAGATAACCTATAGTTAGTTGACCTCTAAATTTTACACAGATACTTTTTTTCACACACTTAAAAAAAATTTCCCTTATCACATTTTTACAGTCAGTCTTTAATAAACAGTTCATTTTTAAATGGCACTAACTAGGAGACCATCCAGTTATAGAGTTGACATGTAAAACAGGGATTCAGCTACAAGTCGTCATTTTGAGAGTTTGTAACAGTTTAGAACCTTTCAACTAGCTTTAAACTGTTTTTGTTTCTAACCTTTGTGGTACTACATATTAATGTATTCAAAAATAGATTCAGAGTAAGCACTGAGAGCATGATTATTGTGAGGATGAAGAAATGGAACTTGAATTACTTAAGTTCTGTAATTTAATGTAACCATTTGGAGTATTTATTTGTATTTAAGATTTAAAACAAAAGAAGAGAGTATATGAACTGTGAGGTATCTATTTTGGGGGGACACTTAAAAATTTCACTGTATACATTAAAAATTTTACTGAATTTTAATATCTTCAGAGCTAAAGTTTATTTTTTGTTTTAAAATGTTAATTTTACTTTTTAAAATAAACACACTGATTAAAAAATTAATGTTATATCAGGGGCATGATTTAGTAGTTGCCTACATTGTATCTTTCACATGGGCTTGTTTTATTAAACAAGTATTATGTTTATTAAAACTGACTTATTCTTTGATATGATCATATTTACAAAGTTCAATAAAACAAAACTTAGCTGCATGCCTTTTATGGCCATTACTAATGTTAGTTGAATGCCATGGTTATTACTTAATCCTGTTTTTCTTATAGAAGTGGAAAGTGTTAAAAATCACCTGTCCCAGGTGACCAATAGAGTAGGTACATCATTGAGTTGAACACTTTTTTCTCCTATAATCTAAAGGTTAACTCAAGAAAGCCAGGTCACATAAAGGAAGTTAAAAAAATTATATCTTTTTTTGTGTTATTCCATCTTCTTTTTTCCCACTCAAAACAAATATTGAAAATTATATTCTTACTTGAGTGTAAGTAAACATATAAGCACTTGTTTTTCCCCAGCACTTTAAAATGCCATTTACTTTACTTAAATGTAAGCCAAGCTCTTAGCTCATTTGTTAACATCTGAATAGCAAAGCATGGGGCTGCATAAAGGCACTTGTACAATTGATGATTTTTGAAAAATTGAAGGCAATTGAAGAAAAGTGTAGCATTACCTGTAATCAGGTTGCTATGCATAATAAAAAAGGGGGAGCCAAAAATAAAAGACTCTGACTATGAAATAACATATGGCTAAATAGCACTTTATCAAAAATCTAAAGAGAAGAGTAAGTTTGATTTGATTTTAAAATATATTCAGAATTCAAATTGAATAAAATTGTATGCCCTTGATGCTTTAATAACAGAATAATTCCTACATGATAAGGGAAACATTTTTTGTGCATGAAAATCATATCTAGAATTCATCTTAAAAGTAATTCCCCGCTTGCTCTACATTCTATTATAATTTATGATATTATTTCATGCTAGTCATTTTAAGATAGAATATTACAGCCCCATGGATGATTTACATAAGAACAGACAGCTGTAAGTACTTTGGAATCCTCTTTCTTTCTCATATTTAGGAAACATTAGGAACAGAAAAGAAATAGATTAGGTGTACTTAAACATTATTAAAGTGTCAGGCTACTTTCCTTCTTTTTTCAGGAGAATTAATTGCATATATTCCAGAAAAGGCTTATCTCAGCAGTAATTACTCTCCTAGTCAGCTCTGTGAGACAGATGTACAGTGTGAATGTGACAATATCCTATGATACATAATGGGATTAGCCTCCAGTTCCTTTATATACTCCAGTACCTTGATGAAGAGCTGCCAAAAAAGATACAATCTTTAATATTCAGTGGCATTTGCTGTAGCAATCCTACATATTTATTATATCTTTATCACAAAGTGTTGTCATATTGCAGTATGGCATGGATATAAGGAAGTAATTGTTGTACAGTTTAAATGCCAGTAGGAAGGTGTTTTGCATTAAAAAGAAAAATACAGCCATATTGTGACCAAATTAGGCATGTCGCAGAAATTAATTTATATATAAATAGTTGAACATTTTGGATATTTTAAATTTATTCTATAAGATATGGCATATAATTTGCAAACTATCTTCTTTTATTATTTCTTTTGTCATACCAATCAAGATTCAAGTGCTTAGAGTAATTTACCAAACACAACTATGAAACTATTAGTCAAGTAGACATAATGATAACCAAAGAATTAGAGTTAGAAATAGAAATGTAAACTATGTTCCTGAATTATTGAGGAAGTTAACAATATGCAAAGGGGGAAGATATGTGTATGTGTGTGTATATATGTGGATGTGTGTGTTCTTAAAAAATAAAATTACAAATTTAGCTTAAACATCTAATGGGTTTTTATTAGCAATTCATGAATCACGCAGCATCTCATCTAAAGAGTTAGAAAAGATGCTTCTGTGGGCATGACAGACCAAGTGGTTTTTATAAGGTAGCTTGATCAGGAACAAGGAAACAGGATAATACAGGGGATTGGCTAACATCAGATTACTCCAGGTTACTTTCCTTGTAAGGGTTAAAGCAGAGGAGACTTTCGTATGTCAGTTAAAACTGGCTTGTTTGGGAATCTAGCTATCATTTCCCCCCTCTGATTTCTTAGAAGGTCAGATAAATAACTTATTTTTGGTGATGTGGAACTTTAGCATGAGTGACTGCATTTTGGTTTTGTCTGTTGGAACCCTAGTGCATGAGCTCGGTCCAAGACAGTGGCCCTCTATTTTATTTCTACTTCACAACAGATTATGTTTGAAAATTTAAAAGCCAGTCTGAACCTGGAACTTTGACTGAAGCAAAGGTTAACAAGATAAAAGAGTGGAGTGGTCTCTGTCCTCAAGGAACAGACATTCAAATAAGGGAGACAGGCATGAACGCATAATTTTAATAACGATAGCCATTATTTACCCAGTCCCTACTCTTTGACAGGTACTCTGATGAATGCTTTAGGTTTATTATTGCCGTTAATTTTTATAATAAAATTGAGAAATAAATATTATTCTCAGTTCATCCATAATACAACTAAAATTCAGAGGGATTAAGTGATTTGTTCAAGTCTGCATAATAAATGATAGATTTAGGACTCCATGATCATGTTGTTTCCCTTACTACATCTAACTAGTATTTATGAATTACAAAGAGATTAGTTCTATAAAAATAGGCTAACACAGTTCACTTTTGCTACATATCAATACCACCATAAAAATCATAGCTACTACGTATTGATTGCTTGCCAAGTGCCTGGTAGTAGCAGTCAGAATTGGGTGGCCAGGGCAGGAACTCCGGTGATAACAAAACAGAAAAACTTACTTCAGAGGAATCACCTACAGCAACTTCCTGCAGCCTTAGAGGTGAACATGGTGGCTCTTATCAGAAAGGGCATAGGATAGGACATCACGGACACATTTCATGTCATTTCTCTTACTGTATCCTGTTTCATAGACACTCCTTATATCTGGGGTAAACACACTAGTACTTGTAAAATCATGGCTTAGCATTATCAGAGAGAGGAAGAGAGAACTATTTAAGTATCTTTTCTAAGAGCTATATAAGGGAGGGAAGAATTTCCCTGTCCCCTTGGAGGGTTCAGTAATTGAGTCTATGAAATAAACTGACAACAGGCAGATTAACAAGAGAAAGGTATACAAATTTATTATATGCATGGGGGCATCACAGGAAAGAAAACTGAATACCCAAAACCCCAGTGCGATTTAGAAGCTTATATGCCTTCCTTATAGGGAAAGACGTGGGGGGTTGTAGGCAACTTAAGGGAGAGTAAATGATTTTGGGGGACTCATAAATTGTCCCTTAGAAGAATGGAGGATAGTTTGTGGCAAAGCTTTTCTGGGTATGGTGCTGACTTCTGGTCTTCCTCTCCCATTGTAATAGTTAATCTTCCCTGGTTAAAGGAAACCCCAGCAAGAAGATTAGTGACAGCTGAGTTTCTTTTGGAGGATCTGTCTTTAGGCAGTTAGGAGGAGCTCAGAGAAACCTCTCCCTGCACCCACCTCACTCAAGTAACCTCAGTTTGAAGTAATCAGAATATTTTGAGCTGGCATTTCCTGAACTCCTTTAGTTAAGAAAGCAAATTTTTTAGAATGATTTTAAATATACCTCTATATGTTTATGACGTGTGAATATAATATCTACATACTCATACATATGTTTATTTCATATCACCAATAAATCTCCCATAGTCAGCCAAATGCAGAGCGAGGGAATTGTCAAAAATGAGAAAGACCACTAAATCCAGGCAAACAGCAGCAAATATCCGCTATCTTCTGCTGACCAAATATTTTACTCAGTTGATGAACAAGACATGAATGAATAGGTTAGAAATGCCTTTTAAAAATTTAGTTCCATCTTGCTTTACAGCTTCTTGACAGCGCTATTCCTGGGACTATTTTAGTTTCTGTAAGAGATAAAAAGGAAAATTTTACCAGTTTGTGCTTCCCACGACGAAGCTTGTGTTTAAGTGTTTTTCCTGTGTGTTCCTTTTTCGGACTCTAATGTGGCTTTACCTTTATTTGTCTTTTTCCTCTCATTGATAAGCTCCTTAATGATGGGGGGGCTTGTCATCCTATATGCTCAGCATTATAATAAAGCAGGTATTGAGTAAATGTTTGAAAGCATGAATACAATTTATATTGATTGTATTTGTTAGGGAAACCATTAGAGAATAAACAGACTGTGAGTTTTGCTATATAATTTCCTCGAGGAGGTTCTGGATACCAAACAAGCCAGGGATGGGGATATGAAACTAGGGAACTTAAATACAAAATGAGTATCACCATAAATAATGACAAGAAAAATGACAGAGGAAAATAGAAATATAAAATGAACCAAGGACTAGTAATCAAGAGAAATTAGAGAAGCAAAAAGGAAAGGGCAAAGCCCAAATTGTTTCTAATGTAAAATGAGATTAATCAAAGACAAATCAAAGAAAAACTAAGGAAACAACATTCAACAAGACAATGAAAAATTTTCAAAAATCTAGGTAGTGCCAATGCCATCCGCTTCTCTTCATTCCACAAGAAAAAACATTTGATGAAATAATACAATTTGAAGTTTCTCTTAAAAAACTGATGTTTGAGATAAAATGGTCTATAATGTGAACAATTAGTCATAGAAAATAGCTATGGATAGGAAGTTAGTGATACTGGAGAAAGAACAGCTGCACTATAAAAAGTACAAATGGAAGAGTAAAAATAAATTTTTAATGACAAACACATTCAGAACCTATATTCATGCAAATACAAAAAGTTGAGAAGTATAGGAGGCAA
>CM052454.1:5346364-5400856 GCA_028533085.1 Varecia variegata
AAAACTTCTTTACCCTACTGATAATAACAATAATATTTGATCAACCATGCCACACTGAATTACTTTCTATTATCTCTACTGAAAATATTATAAAAATCATTGCCATATGAAGAAGTAATCAAAGCATATGAAGCCAAAAATAAAGGAAAAACAGTATTATAGATGCATAACATTCAGTTAACCATAAAAGTAAAAAATATGCTATTTAATTAAATTTTTTGTTATTTCTCAAATTTGTCAGCTTTAAATAATTTGTGATTATTTTTCTTTCATTCTAAATATATATGCATCTTTCTATCAAAAACAAAAATACAAAATATATAAGCACAAAGGCCTGAGTCTATAGAGACAGATTGAGTAAACATACTTAAATTACTCATAATGAAGAATTTTAGTGTCTCATTATTGTCAATAAATTTTATGTCCCTCCTCCTTTTTTGGTTTAGTTAGGTAGAATTAAAATATTGGTTTTCCTGTCATTTGTTGCACATCCTTCTGCAAACTTCTTCACCAGTTTCTTCATCTACATAATGAGGATTATAATACCTACCTCATCATATGACTGTGAGTGTTAAGCACAATGTTTTTGAAATGCTTAATGCAATGCTTGCATAAAAATAAATAATAGGTGGTGGGAAAGTCTAGGTTGAGGTTGCTAGCTAAGTAAAGTATCAGAAGTCAGGAAATAGTACTGTAATATTCTGAGACACTGGAAGAGTTCAGGAGGAAGAACAGTTTTGAAAAGCTCAATTCGATTTGTATGTTTCTATGTTAAATTAAACTGAGATGCCCATGGGACATCTAAGTGGAAGTAGGTGTTAGGTATTTGGATTGTAAGTCTGAAAGTAAGCAGAGAATTACAGAGATAAAAGTTTTTTAGTCATCAGTGTATAAGAAATAGTTGTAACCATGAGTAAGGATGAAAAGGCATGAGGACGATGATTAAAGCAAGAAGAGCATAGATTTGAGGATAAATCCCTGACAGGAATGATATTTAATGCTTATTTTTTGGAAATATTGTAAGGCATAGGAAAATTATATATTAAAATGCTTTGCATAATTCCCAGTGCATAGTAGATATTCTGTACATTTTATTGCTTATTTTTATTAATTTAAACAATTCAATAAATAAAAGAGAAAAACCTAATCTTTTCAGTCTATCAAAATTTAAAGTAAGACTTCTAAATTTTAAAATAGTAATGTTGCACATGGGGTGTGTGTGTGTACATATATATATGAAAATAAATAGTGTAAGTGAAGATATTTTTAAAATTGAAGAACATGAGTGATTTTCCCAACTAATGGGGTCTTCATGGAATACTTTCATTATTAGAATAGACTGATACCATAAGCTTTCTTATTGTAATTGTTTTAAAATATTTCAGTGGTACAATTTAATTTAGCGTTCTGATAATGAAATACATATTTGAATTTAATTCATATGAACTGCTCAATCATTTTTAAACTGTATGTCTTCTATATCACTAATTGTTTAGAGAAATATTATGATCTTTGTCTAAGAGAGAGTCTATTATTTAGATTGGGACTCTAAAAAACACAGAAGCAATTAATATCATATATAATAAATTTCTCAGTAATCCTGTCACATACCTAAAAAGATCAGTCCACCAAGCATGCGTATGGCTATAATTTAATTAAGCGGAGCATGTTTAAATAAATGTGTGTGAGATTTTCATGCAGTTTCAGAACAAGTTCTAAAACAATTGAAAAATAAACAGGGGATAGGGCCTTCCACACGCCTTAGATCTGTAGCGTATGTGCTCACCAGACTTGCTATAGGCTTATTGCTGTGTCACACCCATCAAGACCCTAAAGCGGGACCACAAGGAGACATGACTTGCTTCTAGAAGGCAGGTCCTAAGCCCTGCACGAAGTGTGTTTATATGGAGAGAGGAACAAGAAGAGAAAGCCCACACCTACAGATCAGGTTGTTGCAAAAGAGAGACTATTAGAAGTAGTATTCATATTTAATTCTTTAGTCTAATCTCACCAATTAAGTCAGAGACTTCTCTTCTGCTGTTGAAGCATAGATGTAGCGGAGAGGACAAAAGCTGGAAATTGCCCTACCATTCTTCCAAAAGGATAGAAGTTCATACTTGAAAATTTAAGATAAGAACACTAGAATAAGAGTGCGATGTGCACTGTCTGGGGAATGGACACGCTTGAAGCTCAGACTCGGGGGGAATGGGAGGGACATGGGCAATATATCTAACCAGAAATATTGTACCCCCATAATAAGCTGAAATAAAAAAAAAAGAACACTAGAATAGAAAGAAAATGGTTTCCCTAAAGGGAAGTATAAATAAAAGAGTGATATATGAATTGTTTCTTTATTCTCCTATCTTATAATCATTAGTTGATATTCTGGTCTCTGAATTAGCGGGGTTAGATTGAAATTAATTACAAATTAATACGATGTAATATGATTATAAAAATATAGCAATATATAATACAAATAATATATGATATGGCACATGTTCTTTAAAGATAGATATCCTTTTGATCTCTAATATTTTAGTAACTTGAGATTTATTATCTTTTTAGATCTGTTATTAAAATGATCGTTATTTATTTAAGTTCAGTAGATGAGAGAATCCTTTATTTTACTAGAGAGAAAAAAATTTAAATCATTCCACCAACATCTAATATTAAATGTGTGTGGGTAGAGAAGAAGGAGGAGAAAGGTTGTATCTTAATTTAGAATTAGAAAGGAGACAAAATAACCATTTTCTATTACAAAAGAGGTCGACTCTGTGACATTAATTTCACCATGGGAAATCTGTAATCTTCATTTTAGAGAAATTAATTGGTAGCAGTACTATTTATGAAGTGCTGTGTGCTGAAATCCTTGAAGAACTTTTCTACATCATGATTAGCCTAAGATGTCTAGCCTGGAGTGTTTCACGTTTTTCTAGCTTTGTGATTACATCCTCCCACTAGGTATCTAATGAACTGAAGTAGACTGCCCTGAATTTCAGCAAACTCAGGAGTAAGGTTTTATGAGTATTAAAAAAATAATTTAAAATGTCAATATTCACAATGTTTCATAGTTCATATATTTTATGTCTTCACTTAGTATAGTGCCTATGTATATAGCTTAAAGCACATCAACAAAGGAACAACACTATATTGCAAAAAGAAGCACCCTCGTCCATGAAAGCTGTAAAGCCTTTCACATTTTTTAAAATAGATACAACCCCATCTGCAAGCCACTGTGAATTTTCCTGGTGGTTGTGGCATTTCTCATCAGAGAGTAAATTCTTCTCAGGTTGGTGAAATGGCATCTGGGTTAATAAGAAAGCAGAAAAAAAATTTCAGCCCTTTAAAAAAAAACTTCTAAAAATGACAAATAAACAGTGAGCACTATGCTGCTGTACAATAGTTACATAAGGTAGGCAGATTACCTAAGATTCCCTACAGCTCTAAAATACCATGCCCCTGACATGTCCTCATTGAGATTTTACCTGTATCCTACAGATACTGAATCAGCAGCTAGAGTAAGTTGTCACAAAATGATGCTTTTCCTCTCCTTTGGCAGATAAGATCAGTATCTTAAAACCTCTGTAGCCAATGTATAAACCTAAGAATGACACATCTTCTCAAAAATAAGGTTTATTATTAAAATATGAATTCGTGATTTAGATATTTCATTCCTAAGAAAAGAAATCAGAAATATGTTTGGGAGCAAGGGTGGAAACAAGCATAAAAGACAATGCTTAATAAAGAAGAAAATCCTTTGTATGGATTCCCTGACAAAGTCTGGGTCAGGAAACATTTTGTATTAGAACTTATGATTGTGATTTTTCTCCTTTGCCTATGCTTCTGACTATGCTGTAGAATTCAGCTGGGCTGAATTTTATCACATTATAAATCAAGGTGAGGATGTATTATCCCTATTTTAAGGGTTGCCTTGGTACTCTGGAAGTGTGTCCAGTTCTCATTATTCCTAACAATAATCCAAACTCCTAAGTAGAAAGACCGTGGTTTCTCTTGTCAGTTAGTTCTTAAGACTTGCTCGGTGGATGAGAACTTGGGCAGCAGTCACAAATAGAAACTTCTTGTATTTACTCTACATTATTGCTGTCTGTCTCTCTTGTATTTGCTCTCTCCTGCATGTTGTCCTATTTAATGATTTCTTTTTTCACATTAAAAAATAATGCTTGACATTAGTGAGTGTCCAGGGAACGTGAATTACTCCATCCCTCTAGCCTTTGACTAATTTATTAGTTAACATAGATTATTTCTTCTTATCAGCTTATTATTTAAAACATCTTTAAATAAACTTATTTTGAAAGAAATAATATATTTCTCCTATCTTTTAAAGTAGTAATTGTTTATTACATTATTAATACTAAGCCATTAAAACGCTGGATATTTTTTCTCTGCCAGGAACATGCTAGACTGAAAATGTTTTTAGTATTCTCAAGTTCTCATTCCTTGATTGGGTTAGTTCTGTGGCCATCTCTTGCTTGTTGGGATTTGATGGGCCATATCGAGGAGAGAGTGAGTAATTAGGAAACTAGCAGGAACATGGATACAAAATAGGTACAGAAATGGTGAAACCAGGGACGAACGAACATCTGGATTGTACAGTCTATCTTCAGGTAAAGCACTGTAGTCTGAAAGAAGGGAGGGAGAACTTTGAGGATGTTGAATAGGGCTCGGCTTTGGATGTGCAGAGAAGAGACTGTGGGAACTGGCCTGAGGCATCTGATCACTAAAGAGAACCACCAGAAAATGAAGTAGGAAATAGCAAGAAATGGGCTCAACTTCAGGGGAAATAGCCACTACAGGAAAGGGGTGGACAACAAGGATGCAGTCACAGATAAGGTGCAGACAGATTCTCAGGAATTAGTGCCCAAAAGGAATGGGTCATTCCAATAACTCCTATGTTTAGAGTATCTACATTCCAGTTTGCCCAAAACAATGCCAGTTCACAAAGTCATTCTTCCATCATTATTAGTAGCTCCCTTTCTCACTCTCAAAAATGTATAATTTTCATAATAAATTATATGCTCACTTTGTACAATACTCAAAAAATGTGTGCGAGGAGGCTTTTCCTTAAAAGAATTATGAAACTGCTTTTGAGTTGGGTGAACATCTGAAGACTGTTTCTAGGCTTAACAGGTTCAAGGGGTCGGCATCTGTTTAAAAGAATCAGTATAGGTTAATAATTAAGTGTGGGTCGTTTGCAGCTGCACTGGATGGTTTAACATCCAACTTTCCACCATCAATTATTTGCATGACCTTGCGCAAGTTACATAATATCACATTTCCTCAGTTTTCTCATCTGCAGTATAAAGATAATAATAGTATCTGCATTATAAAGCTGTGGGGAGGCTTAAATGAGTCAATGGGGAAAAAATATTTATAACGGTGGCAATTTGCTGCCAAAGTGGTCCCTCCTCTCTTCTTCCAGGAAATATGTTTCCTGCAGAGTTTCAAGTGTTCTTTGATCTGCTGGATTACAGTTTGGCTACAAGAGAAACTGGTAATACACTAAGAGTCAGGCCTAAATTAGTCTAAAGCACTGTTCAAATGCAAAGTATTATTAATCTGTATTATATCTGATGAGTTTTTGATATTTTGCTTTTAATATTAATACTTTAGAATATGATTTTAAAATTTTAAGATTTGATCCATTCTTAAGATTAATACTTTGTCTTGACATCAAAACGCGTTCTAGAGAATCATATCTTTAATACATTGTAGAGCTTTTCTCATTTTAATAAAATGAGAAATTCATGCAACAAACAATCATTTTCTTATGTGTATTCATCCTTTCCTTCAACTTGTGCTGGTTTTTCTATATACCCTTTGTTAAATGTATGGACAAGCCATTTGGTACAAAACTTTTTTTAAAACAACTCTTTTAAATTTCTTGACAACATGAATATATTTCAGGAGAGTATAAGTTATAGTCCTTTTTCTAGTTTTACCAGTTTCTTTGTTCTATAATTATTACTGTAATCCTTTAGGAAAATTTAACTATCTGATAAGTTTGAGCCTAATAACATCACTCAGTCTCTTAAAGCTTAAAGGTAACAATATATAATATATTCTTTTACATTTTCAAGTCCTTGAGGCTTAGCCAAACGGTTCAAGATCTTGTGAATTTTTCAAGCACTCTGTGACCTCATATATTATTATTACACATTAGATGTTCTACAAGATATTATTATAAATCATGCCACCATTCCAATCTCCTTCCAGTAATATATATTTATATTGTGATATATGTAGCAACTGGATATTACTAAACCAACACTATACTTCAAAGTTCTTAAATTATATTTGCTTCATCATGCATGATAAAAAATAATTTCTAAGCTGAGGGCATTAACTCACATTTTTACAGCGATTATTGGCAGTAGCAAGTGTTGGTACCATTGAAGAATGATGATAATCCTCCTTGTAAGAACTACTCTTGCCTCACTTACTCCTCCCCAGCCATATCGGTGGTCTTCTTCTTCTTCCTTGAACACACAGAACATGTTGCTTCCTTGAGGTTCTTTGCCTTAGCTACCTTATCAGACTAGAACATTCTTCCCCTAGTTTTTCATGTGGTTACTACCTCCCCTCCTTCAATACTTTGCTCAAACATTACCTTCTCCAATTTCCCTACTCTACCCTATTTAAAATCGCAACCTGCCCCCCACATCATATGCTCTATCCCCATTACCCTGCTCTCTTTTTTTGCATAGCATTTGTTACCTTCTAATACATGATCTCATTTAATTGTTTATATGTCTGTCATTAACATCCACCCACCCCAGCCAATATGTAAGTGACATGACACAGAGATTTTCTTTGCTCAGCAATATATCCATAGTTTGTAGACAAGAGGGTAGCAATTTTTTTCTGTAAAGGTCCAGGTAGTATAATAAATATTTACGATCCACGGGCCATATACTCTCTGTCTCAATTAAACTTTGCCATTGTGGCCTGAAAGCAGCTATAGACAACATGTAAATGAATGAGTGTGTATGTGTTCCAATAAAATGCTATTTAAAAAAACAGACTGCAGCTGGATTTGACTTGTGGATTATAGTTTGCTGATAATATTTGACACATAGAAGCTCTTAAAGAATATTTCTTTCTTTTTTTTTTTTTTTTTTTTTTTTTGAGACAGAGTCTCGCTTTGTTGCCCGGGCTAGAGTGAGTGCCGTGGCATCAGCCTAGCTCACAGCAACCTCAAACTCCTGGGCTTAAGCGATTCTGCTGCCTCAGCCTCCCAAGTAGCTGGGACTACAGGCATGCGCCACCATGCCCGGCTAATTTTTTCTATATATATTTTTAGTTGGCCAGATAATTTCTTTCTATTTTTAGTAGAGACGGGGTCTTGCTCTTGCTCAGGCTGGTCTCGAACTCCTGACCTTGAGCGATCCACCTGCCTTGGCCTCCCAGAGGATTACAGGCGTGAGCCACCACGCCCCGGCCTAAAGAATATTTCTTGAATGAATGAAATAGAGTTCCTGATTCCATTAAAACTACAGTCAATGCTTGTGTATGACAGAGTGACTGGGATATAGTAGTTACTAGAATCAAAACTGGGAGTAAAAGTCTGTCCCAGGCCAGAGGGCAGCAAAACCCTGCATTCAGGATTAGTATTATATAAATTTGTTAGTGTTTATTTTTAAATTTCATTCCTGAGCAAAAAAAGTACTTTTTCAACATTTTAAGAGATCATGATTCCTATTCTTATTTTAACTGTTAGAATAACAGATTTTCTTATTTCTCAAGTTAGATGTAAACTTGAAATGATGGTGGCGGACTTGTAACTTTTCTTCCCCACTCTGTAGCACATTTCTAAGCTGCTACTCAAATGCAGAATAGTTAGTGTTGTCATGCTGTGTCTACTTATAGATATTATTTATGAGTGTTATTGACCATAAATGCTCAGTATGAAAAAATGAAGGAAAGTAGATATGTCTAATCATAATAGAACACTGTGAGTTTATTCTATAATGACCTGAAAAGTGACTCAATCACCTAAAAATAAAAATCAGTTCATGGTCTCATACATAAATGCCTTTTGAAATTCATTGCATTGTTGTTTCTGATAACCCTCAGAATATTTCTTCATTGCCCAAGAATTTTAAGGTGATTGTTTGCTCAGTCTAAATAGAGATATGTATGTTTATGTATAGAATGCTTCACAATGAGAGTA
This sequence comes from Varecia variegata, assembly GCA_028533085.1. Lineage (NCBI taxonomy): Eukaryota > Metazoa > Chordata > Mammalia > Primates > Lemuridae > Varecia > Varecia variegata. The sequence goes on from CM052454.1 coordinate 5,354,556, forward strand.
AAATTTGTCCATAAAGAAAGAAAATGCATCAAAGTATAACCATGAGAGGTAGGAAGAGTTTAGGGAGATTATCTATCCTCACAGAATCTATTTACTGTCCTTGGAATAGATTAATATTCTTTATAGAAATTTTTTTAATATTGTTATAGGGACCTGGCTATCAAATAATTAATTTTTATTAATACATAATAATTGCACATATCGATGGAGCACATGTGATATTTTGATATATGAGTACGATGCCTAATGATCAAATCAGGCTAATTGGGATATCCATTACCTCACACATTTATCATTTCTTTGTGTTGAAACATTCCAAATCTTCTCATCTAGCTATTTTGAAATAATACGATAAATTATTGATAACTGCAGTCACCCTACTGTGCTATTGAACACTAGAATTTAGTCTTTCTGCGTAATTATATTTTTGTACCCATTAATTAACTTCTCTTCATCCCTCCCCACAACCCTTCCTGGCCCTTGTTAACCACCATTCTACTCTCTACCTCGATGAGATCAACTTTTTTAGCCCCCACATATGCGTGAGAACATGTGATATTTGTCTTTCTGTGCTCAGCTTATTTTACTTAACATGATGTCCTCTAGGTTCATATCACATTTTATTTATCCCTTCTCCATTGATTGACACTTTGCCTGACTCCACATCTTGACTATGGAGAATAGTGCTGTGATAAAGATGGGAGTGCCGATAATCTCTTGATTATTTTCTGTTACATCAATGAAAAATGTATTTATTAACTCTCTTTTCTCAGGTGAGTATGTAAGGGAAGTCCCTGATGCATGAATTGTATTGCATTAAATTAGATAATTTGTTGTTTTGACATAAATGCTTTGGAGTGATTTTATTTTGATATATTTGCATTTGAATAATAAATAATTTTTCTGAAATAATATGACTACTATGAATTAGTTTGATTTAATTCTCTATCATGGGGTATCTTTATTGCTTGGAAACTTCCACATTTTTTAACATATGTTTACTTTTAACTAAATTGATTATTCATGTTTTCTTAGCTGCTATTACATAAGTTTTATTCATTCATTTGTTTAATTATTCATTTATTCGCCAACACTTATTGAATGTTTACTTCGTGTCAGGCCTTAGTAATCAAAGGAAGATTCTAACTTAAGCCATTATAGTCTTGTGGGACGTACACATACATATTAGTAAATAGTGATTTCAGTTCTATCTCAGGAATGCTGGGGAAGGAGCATGCATGGACATGCCATCGATGGAGCACTAATCTGTCCTGTGACAGTGTCCCCTTGGTTATGATAGGGAGACCCTGACCTTTCCACTTAGCATCTCCATCTGGATCTTGACCTTGCTTCTTATAGCTTTTACTACTTTACTTATTTTAAAGATGTTCACAAGGTGGTTATGAAATTAAACAGCATGTTTCTAGACAGCTAGATTGCTCTTTAAGTTTTGGGCACTGTAAATCTCTAAGTTGAACATGTTTCTTTTAAAAGTTTGATCCCTAGCAAAAATGTGCAGCCATTCAGTAATTGTACATAACTCTGTGGCTCGCCTTTCTGTGTATTAATGTTACTCCTCATTTTTTGATTTGCCTAACCATTGCTTCTTTTCCCCAAAACATTCACATATTAGTTTTATCCTTTAACCTATATGAAACTTCCAATCCTTTATGGAAGCCTGTCTGTCATGGTCCAGCCAAAACATAGACATCACACAGTAATTTGAATAGGAAAAGTTTAATATAAAAAATTATTAACTATATCAATAGATTCAGCTAATGCAGCATTAACTAGTACATAATAAAGAGAAATCCAAAGAATATAGAAATAACAGGTATAAGGAGCAGCCACTACTCCTAGGACTGAGATGAAGTAACCACAGAAGAATCCACCCAAACAAAGGCCGAGATCTAGACCTTGGTTCACTGGAGGACAGAGAAGTCATTGTGGTACTGCACTGGCAGAATTTATTTTTGTTTTCTTATTTTATTTTATTTTTTTGAGACAGAGTCTCTGTTGCCCTGAGTAGAGTGCCCGTGGCGTCAGCCTAGCTCACAACAACCTCAAGCTCCTGGGCTCAAGGGATCCTCCTGCCTCAGCCTCCCAAATAGCTGGGACTACAGGGAGTTGCCACCATGCCTGGCTAATTTTTTCTATTTTTAGTAGAGACGGGGTCTCACTCTTGCTCAGGCTGGTCTCGAACTCCTCACCTCAAGCAGTCCTCCCGCCTCGGCCTCCCAGAGTGCTAGGATTACAGGCCTGAGCCACCACGCCCAGCTTGCACTGGCAGAATTTACTAGAAGTCTGGCCTCTGGTACTTGCCGGAAATCTACCCTGTTTAGTGCTGGGGAATGTCTGTTCATGTGGACTACCTAAGCAGGTTCTCAGAGGAAGCTCTGGCCACTGAGTGCTGCTGGCAATCACGCACTGCAGGAACTGTGTAGTGAGGAAGCCATGGTGCTCCAGAGTCAGGTTCTGAAGAAGCTGCCCACTTTCTTAAGAGCCTAGTGCTGAAGAAGCTGTTCACATTTCCAGACCTGTTGAGAGAGCATATTGGAGCCAGCAAGGAAAACCCCCTTCTCTTACAGTGCCTCTATAGCGCCCTCTACTTACAAAGCGTAACATCATGCTAGCTGGCAGAGGACAATGTTTAAAGTTCCTCTCTGCATTTTTGCAGAGCAGAAAATGAAGGATAAATTTGAAATTGGGAGGACAATTAATTGATAACTGGCACAAAATCCTTGTTACAGACAAATCACTAATTATGTCATTGCTTTAATTTGACAATATGTGATTTGCAGAATCACAAAGATTTTGTGTATAATAAAACCTATAATCTTATTATAGAACAGTTTATGTATATGATGATTCAAAGCTCTCTTTAGGTAGGTTCTGTCACTTGCCTGAAGGCTATTGATTTGAGAAAGACCCTAACCTTCTTTCAAGGTCAAACAACTGCAGTTATACAGTGGTTTAGGATGACTTTGCACAGAAGCAAGGAATAAATTATGAAAGAAGTACAAGGTTTAAGCCTATATACTATTAAAACAGCAGAAAGAACAACAGCAAAAAACAAACATATAAAAACCTGGGGTCCCTCTTCTGTCTCTGTTCCTATCCTACTAATTTACTGCCTGCTCTTTCTCTATAGGGGTAACTTATTTTGATGGATATAGCAAAGAATGAAAGTTTGTATACAGAATGAATGATTTTTTTTATGACACAATACCTTTCAGAGGTCATTTTATCCCAATACATCCTTCATTTTCAAGAATTTATAAATAAAAACAAAAATATTAGAAAAAAGAATTTAATGAACCAAAGCATTGCTGCTATAATTTGTTTTATTAATTAATGAAAGTACAATAAAATCAGATAAGATGTAAGTATAAACAAAATTATAATTAAAAATCCAATTTAACATTTAAGCTAAGAATTAATTATTTTTTGTGATCAATAAGTTATTGAGTTTTATGCAAAACTCAATATACAAATATACTGAGTTTTCTGTATGTTTTTGTTTTAACCTTTATGTTTGTAAAACACATTTTTAGTTATATAGGTCAATACCTATAAAGATCATATTTCATTAGATAAACATTTTATTTATGAAAATGAAAACAACTGGAAAATTAACATATTGGTCTAATCTAAAAGACTGAAGAAAAATAACAAACATAAACTTGGAAAAGTTCTGAGGAATAATACATAGTATTTCTGATCTCTTGTGTTTTATGTCACATTTTCTAAATAGCAATCACCACCTTTTATTATTAGTACACCTTTTATTGTACTAATAAATATTGTACTAAAGGTTGTCAGGGAGATAAAAGTAATTCATATTGTTTGTAGAAAACATGTTTACTCATGAAATTCAAAGACATGTGTAACAGTGAACCATGGGAAGGAAGGGAAGCAGCTCACTTCCTCCACTTACACAAACAAGTAAACTCGTTCATCTATGAGGTATCTGTTAGCACTTACTACCTGCATGTCAAAAGGAGAGTTCGGGAGAATTACACAGTGTGGCCCTTGACCACACTGAATTATATGGCCACAAAAAGTATGGCATCCTGCCATTTGCAACAATGTGGAGGGAACTGGAAAACATTATGTTAAGTGAAGGTGGCCAAACACAGAAAGACAAATCTCGCATGTTCTCACTTATATGTGGGAGCTAAATATTAAAAACAATTGATCTCATGGGGATAGAGAGAAGAATGACAGTTGGGAAGGGGAGGGGGGGGCAAATGAAGTGAGGATAGTTAATGGGCACAAAAAATATAGTTAGATAGAATGAACAATATTTAATAGCACAATGAAGTGACTATAATCAACAATAAGTTAGGGTATACTTAAAAATAACTAAAAGAGTAGAACTGAAATATTGCTAACATAAAGAAATGACAAATTCCTGAGGTGATGGATATCCCAATTACCTTGCTTGGATTAATTCACATTGTATGCCTGTATCAAAACATCACATGTACCCTATAAAGATACACAACTATTGTGTACCCATAATAATTAAAAAAAGGAAAAAAGAGAAACAAAAAATTTTCAAAAAGGGGAAAAATAAATTTGAATTACTATTTATTTCAGTTTAACAAATCCATATTGAGCTCCTGATATATTCTTGTTAATTGTCCAGAAGTTGGAGATACAAAAATGTATGAGATATGGTCCAAATATCTACAGAAATAGTACTTGACTTTTAGACATCATAGTAATGAAATATCTCATGGATATGCTGGGATCTAATTTGGATCTGGGGGAAAGGCTAATCATTAGTTACATAATTAGAAGAAGAGCCAGATTGGGTTAATAGTGTTAACTGGCATACAAATTCAAAAGGATGTTCAGGGAATTTGGAGAAAACCAGCTGGAATGAAAATCCCGGATAAGGATAATAAGCTGGAAATGTGCATTGTCCATGTTGGAATTAGAAAACCAGATTTACTAAAGTAGTTGTTCCACTCAAATTCTAAAAGGGACTATTTCAAGTGATTGTTGCTTTGTTACTGCTCAGATCATGTCTTAGAAGTGATTATCCACTGGATATCAAAAGTCATTGTTGACATTGCTATGTTATCTCAGGAACTCATGTGCTACCTACTGCCAGGAAACTGTAAGGATTTTTAAAGTCCACCACACAATGCTTCAGCTAAGACACTTTTCTGAGTTCTCTTTCCTGACATATGGTTCAAGGACTCAACTAGCTTTCCCATCCTCCAGGTACTCTATGCCTTGAGATACTTCCTTTGCCACACTTAATGGTGCAGGTGGATACAGCCTCTTTACCTTACCCCTTTTCTTCCTGGCCTCAACAAGAGCACTCAGAATTTTTTTTTAATTTAAAATGTATTGATATTCAGTATGAGATTGTTCCTATTGTCTCTAGGCCACTAGATGACCAATCAAAATCCAAATAGATGACTACATTAGCTTTCATTCTCTCAAGATCTCATATCACCACTTTGTCTTTACAATTAATACTACCACTGCACACTCTACCACTAGTGGAGACTAAGAATAAAAAAGTAGAGTTTGGGAGCCCTACTAGTGTCTGTTCAATCTATTTCTTTATTTTTATTTTTAGGATAAGTCTAGCTTGGGGTATGAATATAGAACTATTAAACAAATATTTTGTTTATTATGTCACCTCCTCTAGTAAGAATTAAAGCCAAAGGAAAAATCTGAAAAAGTTTTTAATATTAAATCTTATAGCTAGTTTCCACTATTAACTTTTTTTCTGCATTTTTACATAGTACAATCATTATTAATAGAGTTCTTCAATAATTTTTACTTAAAATTATTTTTCCACCAGCTTTTTACCCCTAAAATATGTTAGAAAAATAATTCTTTTTTTTTTTTTTTCTTGGAGAGATGTTATTTTTTTTTTTTTTTTTCCTTTGAGACATGGTCTTGCTCTGTCATCCAGGCTGGTGTACAGTGGCATCATCATAGCTCACTGCGACCTCAAACTCCTGAGCTCAAGCAGTCCTCCTGCCTCAGCCTCCTGAGTAGCTGGGACTACAGGCATATGCCACTATGCCTAACTAATTTTTTAAATTTTTTGTACGAAGGAGGTCATACTGTGTTGCTCAGGCTGGTCTTGAACTCCTGGCCTCAAGCAATCCTCCGCCTCAGCCTTCCAAAGTGCTGGGATTACAGGTATGAGCTACCGTGCCCAGCCAATCTAATGTTTTAATAATTAATACCCTTATGTTTTCCTATTCCTTCACTATCAATTAGATGTCTGTTTATTAACTCTAGATCTTAATATGGTAAGAAACAATTATTTGAGAGTACTTCATGTAAAAGAAAAGGCAATGTCTTTGGAGTCCTGCAGACTTTAGCATTATTAGCTGTGGTATTTTAAATATTTCTTTATTTTTTGCCTCAGTGTCTTCATCTATTACATGGGAATAATAGCACATTTATTCACTCATTCATTCCTTCATTTTTTTAGCAACTAATTTGTGTAGTTTAGCATACAGCCAATGCAGAGAAAAGATAAAACACAATCAATATATTTAAGGGACTCATATTTCTACTTCTCAAATTAAATTACATAACTTATGCAAAATATTAATTTGATACACATTCAACTCAATTTCGTTATTTACTTTGTCTTCCTTTTCTCTCTTTTTCCAATGCTGATTATAAATTGCAGCTCCTTGCTGACTGACCTCAACATATGGGTCATGTTCTCATGGGATAAATGAGGAAGCTTCCTTGTTGTGTTTTGTTTGTATTCATTTCTAATCTACAATACATTTTGTTTCCTTAGCAAATGTTATTGCTGCAGTCATTATTTTGCAAGACTAATTTACAAGAGAACTTTATATGTGGAAAAACCCATAAATACTAAACTTTTAAAAATTAACTTTAAAAATTTTGTTTAAATTTAAAAATCTTTATATCCACTGCTAGTCTCACTTAAACAATATGTAAAATGATATCAAAGTTTCAAAAACATGTGGCAATTAAGATGGATTTTGTAGAGAATGAAATGTATCTGATATGTTAATCTATTCCTCTGGGGTAGCATGCTATGTTTTATAACTTAGTATAATTATGGAAATAAGCATCTTCGCAGATGTAAATGCAGCATGGTGTACCAAAAGAATTCTGGACTAGAAATAGAGTGTTAAGCTCTATGCCCATTTGTAACTCATGTTAGCTTATTTGCTTGTGACTCTAGGGAATTTATTTTATCTCATTTTCCTCTACTTCCATCTGTAAAATGGAAATAATAGCATCTCTGGATGCTTCAAAGGGGTTTTATAACAATCAAATGAAATAATATATCAAAACATACTCTGATATGTATAAAATGCCATAACATTTTGTCAGTGTCAGATTCCAAATCTCTGTGTTGGGGAGGCTTAGAAGTTGCAGTCTGGTTGGAAATAGATTCTAGGGGACTCATTTAGGTTTGGTTTTTTTTTAAGACCATAATGTTTTTGGTCTCAGACTCGTTTTTGTCTTCTCTTATCTATATCTATTTGGAAAATGGCTTAAAACTACCCCGATCGACATGCTATTTTTAACTTAGACTTTATATTTGTTTTGGGGAGCTTAAGGCAGTGAGGATGGAATTCTGGGGGATAATCTGTATTATCGCTACTTTTGTAACAAATTACGCTTAAATTTAGTGGCTTTCAACATTTATTATCTCATAGTTTCTGTGAATTAAGAATCTAGAAGTAGCTTAGCTGATTCCTTTGGCGTAGAATCTCTCATAAAGTTACAGCAAGTAAAGCCTGAGAGGAGGATGACGCATTTCCACCCTCAGGCATGTGGATTTGGGCGCGATTTCATTTCTTGCTGGTTATTGAATTGAAGCGACGTTTCCTTCCTAGCTGTTGACTTTCTTGCCACATTGTCCTCTCCATAGGGCAGCTGAGAAAATGGCAGCTTACTTCATCTAAGCAAGCACAAGCGAAGAGTTTAGAGAATGAGAGCAAGACAGAAGTCACAGTATTTTATGAAGTAATCTCAGTAATGAACCCTCATCACTTTGTATTCTGTACTCTATTCATTAGAAGCAAGTTACTAAATCCATCACATACACAGGAAAGGTATTCACAAAAGGGGCATGAATATCAGAGAGCCCTTTTAGTGGCTTCCTGCCACATCAGCTGATGTAGATTATGGTTTTTAACTGCTTATCCCCAACTCCTGTCATCATCCCAATCACAGGGTATTTGTCTTCTCATATTTCTACATTGGGTCTAACTTTGAGAACAATAGGGAAAATGGGGAGATGTAGGTAAAAGGACACAAACTACTAAATATATAGAATGAACAATTCAAAAGATCTAATGTACAAGGATAGTTTATATATATTGTATTCAGGACACAGTCTGTTGTATTCAGGATTTTTGCTAAATGTGTAGACTATAGCTGCTCTTGCCACTACGGGTAGAGAGGGTAACTATATGAGAATGATGGATATATTAATTTGTTCCACCAATAGTAGCCATTTTACTCTACATACCTTATAGCACCATGTTATATACCTTAAATATATGCATTAAAATTTATTAAAAAGTTAAAAGAACAAAAAATTGGGCAAAGGATAGGAACAGATAGTTTTCAAAAGAAGTCTTACCAATGGCCAAAAAGCAAATGAAAAAGTGCTCAACATCACTGATTCTCAGAGAATTGCAAAACTTTAAAACTACAGGGAGATACCATCTTACGCCAATCAGAGTGGCTGTTACTAAAACGTCAAAAAATAGCAGATATGGCGAAGATGTACAGAAGGGGAACGCTTTCTGTGTAAGCACTGTTGGTGGGAATGTACATTAGTACTTCCTCTATAGAAAACAGTATTGAGATTTCTCAACGAACTAAAAATAGACCTACCATTCGATCCAGCAATCCCACTGCTGGGTATCTATCCAAAGGAAAATATCACTATATAATTTATAATGTTTTATTACAATGTTTAATATATGCAAGTACTCTATAGAATTTATATAACTGGTACATTTTACTTAAGAAACGATTCCGCCCTCCACATTTTGCTTATCCTTTTCTACTATAAAAGAAAGAAAAGAAAGGAAAAGAAAAGGAAGAGAGAGGAAGAGCTGTCAGAAATAGTGATTTAACAGATTGTGAGTAAAAGGCAACTACATACAGCTCTTGAGAAATAGCTGAGAGATCAAAAGATAGTTTGAAGTGTGTTTGTAGTTTTCATAAAGTTATGGTACCTACTTGACATTTACATCTTAAAGGAGAAATGTAAAAATGAAAAGTGAATGTCTAATTTTACTAGTCTAACGTTTGAAGTGAGAGAATTGACCAGTGACAAGGACAAAATTATATTTAGTACAGAGAAACTAAGTCAATTCGTGTCTTATTGCTGGCATACACACTGTTGTTGTGACTCTATGGAATTAACTTCATTTCTCTTTTTCTCAGTTTCATTTGTAAATTCAGTCTCAAGGAAAAACATACAAAAATATAATTTTAGTTCTTATGAACAAAGTTGATGCATTTCACATTGTCTGTGAAAAAGTTATTGTCCACTCAAGAGAAGTACAAATGTTTAAGGTATATTGACTGCATATCTAATGACTTTACCTTTCAAAATTATAATACAGCTGCAGTTATCCCTTTCTTTATGGGAAAAGGCTCTTTCCTGAGTGAAGATTTATGATTCACAATATACTGAAAAAAATTTCAAGGAGTTCTGGTTTATGTAAATCAGGGGCATGTATTTAATTGTTTTCCTTGGAACACTTGTTTATATAATGGTTGTTTTTGTGCTAATAAAAAAATCATTCGGTATTCTTCATAAAATCTGAACTTCAATTTTATATTTTCCCTGGATATTATGGTTGATATAACTATGTATTCTTAGCAACAGTTCTCAAATCATTGCTTTTTTAACCACATGATATAACACAAGTATAACTTAATCCAAAGTGCATTAATGGATTGAATTAAAGGTACAAAGCCAGATGCTACTGTTAAACACATGTTGCTTTCCTAGAATCTGAACATATTTAATGCTTGTAATAAGATTAGAAACTAAAGTGAAATAATATTATATCTTTGCCCTTATTGACATAATTTGTTTTGTTAAATGGATCTTATTTCATATAAAATCTTAGTCCTCAAACAGGTATGACTTCACCGAGGTAGTTGTTTTTAAAAATATGATATATTTGTAATAAAACAGATTTGATTTTGAACAATAAATGCTAGTAGACTTGAGGCAAGAAACTATGAAACTTTTAGTCAAACTTAAAAAGTTTTGGGCGTCAAAGATTACTACCAATAAAGTGAAGACAACCAACAGAATATGAGAAAATATTTGCAAATCAAACATTTGATAAGGGACATATATATCCAGAATACACAAAAATTCTTACAATTTGACAATTAAAAGACAAATAACCCCAATTTAAAAATAGACCTAGAATCTGAATAGACATTTCTGATGAGAAGATATACAAATGGAGAATAAACACAAGAAAAACGATTAAAATCATTAGTCATTATGGAAATGCAAATCAAAACCACAATGAGATACCACTTGATAGCCACTAGGATGGCTATAATCAAAAAGACAGAAAAAAAAAATTTGGCAAGGATATGGAGAACTCAGAATACTCCTATCTTGCTGTGGAGGATGTAAAATGGTGCAGCTGCTTTGGAAAAAGTTTCACAGTTTCTGAAAGTGTTAAAAATGTTGTGTGAAACTCCTTGGTCTATACCCAAGAGAATTGAAAATACTATGTCCACCAAAAACCTGTAGGTGATGTTCATAGCAACATTATTCATAATAGCCCAAAATGGAAATAATCCAAATGTTCATCTGTTGATCAACAGATAAACAAAATTTGTTATATTCATACAGTAGAACATTATTCAGCCAAGTAATAAAGTACTAATACTGGATGAAACTTGAAAACATGCTAAGTGAGAGAAGGCAGAGAGAAAAGATCATATATTGTATGAGTCTATTTATATGAAATGCCCAGAGTAGGCAAATCTATACAGATGGAAAGTAGATTAGTACTTGCCAGAAAATAAATGAGGGAGGGGGAAATGATGGCTAATGAGGATGGAGTGTTTTTTTCTAAGATGAAGAAAATGTTCTGGAATTACACAGTGGTGATGGTTGCACAAGTCTGATTATACTAAAAACCACTGGATTGTACACTTTGAAAGGGTAAATTTTATGGTATATGAATTATAGCCCAATGAAACTACTATAAAAATAATAAAAATCAAATAGGACTTATGAATTGAGATATGTACTATTCAGCAAATAAACAGAATACACAGTATTGCATGGAGATCTACTTCAGAAAGTAATTTTGGTTGGATTTTTCAGAAGTAGGAAAAAAATGCAAACCTTTGAGTTTTCAGATTTAGAATTGAATGAAGAGTATCTACTAATGATATGAAAAGTTACAAAACTTGAGCTAAATCAAACAGCCAGAGCTAAGCACTGAGGGACATAATGTGTATTTAAATTAGTCCCTGAAGGGTTTTCAGCTTATGATTCTAATGAATAAATTTCAAAAGCAATAACACATATTATGTATAATGATTAATGTCTCAGTGTTATATACAAGCAGCTATAGAATTATACTTGTTCCATGTAAATAACTGAGATGTTATATTTTAGGATAAATAAATAATCTGTAAATACACTTTTAAGAAGCTTTGGAGTTGGCATATTTTAAAAAGTTGCCATTATAACGGAATAAATAGGCTGTTGCCTACTCGCTTTTAATGACAATGTAACTTTTGCTTGATGAAGTTGAAGACGGTATGAAAAATAAACCATTTAATTAAGCAAACGACAATGAGAAAACATATATTAATTTTTTAAGAATTATCACAACTTGATTAACTTAGAATTTCCAATAATCGTCATAGTAAATTTGAGTATGTCTTTAAACTTTTTAGTGTACTTTGTGAATGTCACGTCTCATTTGACGTTCGCAAACTCTGTGATTTAGGGCATCTATTATTCCTCTGTACTTAACGGGTGAGGAAATAGAGAAAATTAGATCAAATGTAATATTTCATAGTTGAATGATTTCTTAGAAAGCCACAGATCTCCTGATATAGCAATCCGACCTCCCCCCCCCCCCCCGTTAGAATAATGTTGATTGAGCAGTGGTATTGATAGGATGGGGGTGGCGGGTGGGGGATTGGTAGTGATGGGAGACTAGTAGGAAAAATAATTTGATAAAGAAACATGTTTGAGTTCATTTTTTACAGACTAGGAGAAAGTAGTTCAAAATCTAACATGTAAAAAATTAAAAGTATGAATAATTTATAGAACAATTGTTACATATATTTCTGAACATATTACATATATTAACTCAATCTACTCTTACAAGATTTTTGTGAGGTAAGATTTAGTTATTTGTTAAAAAACTCAGGAGGTTCTCAGCACAAAAATATATGTTAGCAATTGATTGTGTAACCAGATGTACTTAAAAAGTGTCTTGGCTGCTGCTATATCCCCAAGACTAGTAAATATTAATAATTGTGTAAGTTACAATAGAAACAACACACCATATGGTCCTTCTTCTCACATGAAACTCAGTTATTCTCTAATGAAGCATTTCAGTAAAGCAGTTTGGCCATTTCCCAAATAAATCATAATTCATCATTTCTTTTTTTTTTTTTTTTTGAGACAGAGTCTCGCTCTGTTGCCCGGGCTAGAGTGAGTGCCGTGGCGTCAGCCTAGCTCACAGCAACCGCAAACTCCTGGGCTTAAGCAATCCTCCTGCCTCAGCCTCCCGAGTAGCTGGGACTACAGGCATGCGCCACCATGCCCGGCTAATTTTTTTTTTTCTATATATTTTTAGTAGGCCAGATAGTTTCTTTCTATTTTTAGTAGAGACGGGGTCTCGCTGTTGCTCAGGCTGGTCTCGAACTCCTGAACTCAAACGATCCACCCACCTCGGCCTCCCAAGTGCTAGGATTACAGGCGTGAGCCACCGCACCCAGCCCATAATTCATCATTTCTTTTTAGTAATGACAACTGATCGAATGGCGGCCTTGGATTTTTGATTTCCCCTCTCCTGCCTTATGTAAATGTAAATCTAACCCTACCTTTCAAGACATCAGGATGTCACAATATAGTGCCCCTAGCTAGTTCCACAAAGCGTGAGATAACTCTTACCATCTCCAGATATGCAGCTTTACATTACTCCAAGACAAGTTTTCCTGAAGCTCCTTCTACCTTCAGAATGGAAATAGGATAATGTAATATGAGGACACAAAAGCCGTTGTTTCATGACTGAAGTTGCAAGATAGAGATGAGCCTTGATTCTGTTTTATGTAGCTGAGCTCCAAGAAAACAAAATTACTACTCAACATATTACGCACTCAATATACTGGCCTGCTTTGGAAATGGTGCCACCATTTTCCCCATCAATGTCTTCTCTCTTTTTTTATCAATAAAGTTTAGATTTAGAAATAGAAACTTGACACTTAATTCCCAGCCCTTATTACAAGAGCACAATATTTTTTGCTTTTTAAGGAATTATGTGATGTAACATTTTCCCTTATTTTATTTTTTATAGAAATTATTTATTAACATTTTATTCTTGTGAGGTACAAATAGTGAGCTCTTAAAATATTTAAACGTTCTCCTTAAAAATTATTTATTAACATCTTTTCCTTGTGAGGTACTTCCTGAAATTTTCAAAGATATGTTATGCACAGAATAATTATTTTATTCTGCGTTGCCAGTTCAATAACCATTTTCTTTTTTAATCACATGCTGGACACTTACATATCACAACTCATTAACTGCTAATATAAGAATAAATGTGATCATATATATTCCTATTATATACCTTTTTCTTCCCTTATCCTTCATTTTTCCTTAAATTTTTTCACAGCAAACTAAATTCTTTAGTGATCTTTAACAATTTAGTATAATTATAATTTTTGTTAAATGTTAGCTGTTGTAACTATCCCAAATAATCTTCTATGTTTGGATGTTGTAACATACCAAATCAGAAAAAAAGAAAGAATGAATGAAAAAAAAAAAACAGAAAAAGAAAGAAAGGAGAGAAAAAAAAGAAGGGAGGGAGGAGAGGAAAAAAGATTTGTTAAATATTCATTTCTTAAAACTTGATACCTATATTTTTCTTACTCTGATTGGCAGAATTGTAGTTCCATATAACAGTACTTTGTCATTTAAGTACCAACGAACGCCCTTTATTTAGCACTTACGTGATCCAGAGACTCTATTATTCATATGGACCAGATTTCTTCCTGCCTTATTTAATTTTTCCTATTGCCTTTTGTGATTTTTTTCTACCACTGTGTAGGCTGGGATATCACTCTCTCATATCAAGGCTCTTTGTCTCCATTTTCTCCTTGTGAACTTACTCATAGTTCTCCCCACTAATGTTTTCACAGGCTGGCATCATCCACATTTCCCACAAACTGGTATTTGCTTGCTTCAGTGTGCTTGCTCAATGCAGTCCAGCTTTTTCCTAACGTGCGTGCTCTGTACTTGCTTTCTAGATGCCTCTGGGATAATCACATTCTTTTATTCTGCATTCTTTTTCAGACAAGAAAGAATTTTAATTTAGGTTCTGCTGTAGTTTGAATGTGTCCCGCAAATTTCATGTGTTGGAAACTTAATCTCCAATTCAACAGTGTAGAGGGGTGGGACCTTCACAAGGTGATTAGGTCAAAAGGGCTATGTCCTTATGAATAGGTTAAAGTCATTGTCACAGGAGTGCATTTGTTATCTCCAGTACGTTTATTATAAAAGCAAGTTTGGCTTCCCCTTGCTCTGTCTTGCAAGCTCTCTCACTGTGTTTTGACACGGCGAGGAGGCCATCTCAAGATGTGGCCTCTTGATCTTGGACTTCCCAGCCCCCAGAACTGTAAGCCAAATAAACTTCTATTGTTTATGAATTATCCAATCTGTGGTATTCTGTTATAGCAGCACAGACAGACTTAAAACAGGTTCCAAGTGAACAGCATATCCATAGATGCAAAACATTCCCTGAAAATCTTTGTGAACAGTGTTTATTTCTTTCTTGATCATTGCTGATTTTCCTAGAAACCTGGGTACAATCTCTGGTCCAATAAACGTTTAGGCCTAGTCTGTAGCAGGTCAGTCGGATACTGGTTTAACTATGTCATGTCTAACGTTCTTGTAGGTTACAAATATTACTGATATCTTCACACAATGTTACCAAAGTGTAATTAATGACATTTCTATGACTATTGCTAGGTGTTCTCAACATACTTTGACTGTTTATATATATATATGTATATATATATAAAATATCAAGAGATAACATTTTCTGTAGGTCCCCAAGCAGTTCAAAATTTTAAGACCCTTAGGTTTGTGGTGTTTTAATTTTTAATCTAAGGAACAATGTCTCATTTTGGTGAATCCAATACATTCTTTTCTTGTCAGTTTATTTTTTAGCTACAGTAAATTATGACATCATGTAAAATAGACGTTATTTTATAGACAGAGTAATTGCAATACAGACTAGTATTACAGTATTACTAGTATTGCCCCAGGATATACAAGTGTACTGATAGAAACAGGCTAGAATGTCTCTTCTGATGCTCACTCAGAAACAAAATGCCTTTGCTACAGTTATAAAAAGGATAGAGAAGGAAGAAGATAATACCAAAAATTCTCTTTAGAATTTCCTGTAAGGTTATTTCATTTCAACTTGGCGTAGTTTTATTTAGTCAGAGATGACCTTTTTGAGCAGTGAAAAGATGATTTTGCCTTCAATTGAACATTAATTCATACTAATTAGAATTTAGGAAGTCGTGTGAGGACAGCAGCTGAACAAACATGACATATCTGTGATATTTTTAAATGTGTACCTGCAGACTCCAATATCTCTGATACCTTTGCCCTCCTTGTTGTTGATTTCCTATTAATTATGGAAACACTATGATTAAAACTTAGTCTCTCATACAATAATCCAGACAGCTAGTGGACATACATACATCAATTAGGATAATTCATATTATCTTTCTAGCATCATATCATCCTATTTTTTTGCCCATTTACAAACTCTTATAATCATTTCAATATGAAACACATTATAAATCATATATTTATTTAAATTCCTAGGGAATAATTAAAACAACAACAATGATGAAATTTTATCTTCAAAATTTTCTTTAGTTTCTTATTCCCCTCCATACCCATGCTTACATTTTTACTCTCCCATTCTTTTTTCCTTAGCCCTCCCTTTCCTCTTCTCCTTGCCAATGCCTAGTACTATGAACCTTATAAAACTACTTAAAATTAGAAATTATTTACTAATGTGACTAATTTGCTTTGAGGAAATATTTGAGCATATTATAAATGAGTTAGTAGTTGAAGTAATGAAGCAAATTACAGAGGCAAAGCAACATTAATCTTATTTTACAAAGGGTCTTTTTAGTCACTTCCCAGAACAGGATGTCTGCCATGAAAGAAAATTAACACAGAAGAGCAGCGAGATTGTTTGTACAGATATTAGCTAAAATCTTCACTCACAATTTGGGAATTAACTATTGATCCTCTCCCATTTTTTCAAATATCTTTTATTTTTCTTAAGATCACCCATCAAATTTAGACTTGAATTTGAGGCTACAAGTTCAATCAATAGGATAAGAAAATTTTTAGTAGATGGAAAGGTTATGGATATGGTATTTCTTAAGAGGCCATGGAGCTAATCAGAGTTTACACTGGAAAAATATCACTTCCATTTCCCCATTTTTTTTCTCATTTAGGGCATTTAATTAGCTGGGTTATTTCTGTTTACACCTGCCCTTGATCCTCACTGTATAGAAGACAGTAAGCTGTACCTCATCCAAAATACTTTGGATGGCTCATTGCTGCCAACCTGTGTAACAGGCTCTTCAGAGCCACACCTCAGAAGACCTTCTTGGGATGGGGATATGCTGGCTGAGAATGAATTCTTGACAGAAAGATTAGATAGTTTTAAACAAAGAAGTTTATTTTATTTCCCAAAGGGGGGAAGAGTGGCACAAGAGAAAGAAAGGAAAAGTGCTGGCTCTGGAGGGCTTGGAGTTTTTATAGGGAAAAAGGGTAAATAAGCAGTTAATATTATAAGCTAATAACAGGAAATGGCTGTGAAGCCGCCTTGTTTGTTTTTCCATTTTTTTTTTTTTTTTCCCTTTTTTGTGATGCTGACTTTGTCAGAGTCCTTGGAATTTGGTCTGGTGAGAACTGGAGTGAGGAACTCTCACCCCTGCTGTCCACTTAGGACTGTTCAAGGCTGTTAAACTGTCAAATAAAACAACTTTAATCTTAAAGACAATGAGTTGAGTCCCAGGTGGTTAATCAAACAAGGAGCTATTGTACTGAGATCTTTCCCTTCAAAGGGGCAATTTTGTGTTGTGAGTTTATTCCTCTTACTTTCTGTTAGGTAGTTTATTTTTCTCCATTAAATAGTTTGTTAGCCAGGCCGTCCAATCAGACCTCGGTAGTCTTATTTCCAGCCATTCACCCCCAAGCACATTGCACTCTTACAACAGCTCCACAGGAGGGAATAAGGAAGACTAATTAAAGCTAGTCATCTTTGAGATACTTATAAATAAACCCTTTTAATTTAATAAAATAAATTTCTTAAGTAATAATTTTTCTTATAACTCATAGAAATGTAAAACTATTTGTACTCCAAATGACCAATCAAAATTGATATTTTTATTCTGAAAACTAAAGACATTGCTGGTTTTACTCATATTTTGTATTTTAGCCATCTATTGTAATTATTTAAATTTTACAAAATTTTTATTTTTATATTTAACTTAAAACATACCTAATTTGCAAATATTTTTATGAAGTTTGTTAATATTTATGTTATTTATCAGGATGCTATTTTTTAGCTGTTCTTTCCTGGGAAACTTTAGGGGGCTGTGAAACAAACATTACCATAGTGGTTAAGAATGCTTTTCCAAATAGATCTGTCCAAATAGATCTAAGTTGGAATCATGGCATTAGCATTACTAGCAGAGTGACCCTAGCAAAATACTTAAATCTCGTGAATTGCACGTGAAAAATGGTGATAATGATATCTACCATATGGTGTTATCGTGAAGCTTAAATGAGTTGATAAATGTAGTTAATTCTCATACATTTAAGTTTTTATCAATGGTTATTATTGTGTAAGCTTATAAAATATTTATAAATCAATATTTTATTTGCTAAGACTGGGGAGAAATATGAACATTTGAAATAGTCAACCTTGTAAAACAGAAGCATACACAATGCTATTGAAATAGTAGTAAAAATATTAAAAAATAAAACCAACTCAAATTGTCTTTTTTTATGAGCATGTATTTAAATGATGCATCAGAAATAGAATGAGAAGTTTTGCCATTAGAAATTCAGGTACATATTTTGAAAAACTATATATATCTTTGATGAATGTTGACAAAAGCAAATTGGTGTAAGCTAGGATGTTACCTGAGGTCTGAAATGTTTAAAATATAAAGATATAATAGTACATTTCCAGTTGGTACCATTTTTAGAATACAGATCATAATGAGGTCCTTTATATATTGGCAATTTGTGTGTTTATGTATGTGCCAAATACATACACACACACACACACACACACACACATATATTTAACTAGAAAAATGTCTTTTGAATTATGTTGTAGGTATATAAAAGCTTTCCTAGGTGCCTGGGTGAAACAATATTCTGCATTTTAAGATATACTTTACAAGAATAAGAATATGCCTGTTTACTTTGTTATTTCCTGTTCAGGGCACATGTAATCACTTTGGATAATGGCAATAATAATAATAATATTTATAGCAGTTGATGTTTATTGAGCACTTATATACCAATGATAATCTTAAAATTCTTTAGGAAAAAATGTAATTTTTGTAGTCACCCTATGGAATATAAACTATTACTGTCACCGTTTTGTAGAGGGAGAAAAAAGGCTAAATAATCTACTCTAGAACTGATTTAAATATAGCAACCCTGTAATTTTTCTTTCAAAGCAGCCTTAAATGTATTACAAATATTCATTGATTTCTCTTTTTCTAAAAATAGGTTCTTAATGTATTCTATATGAAAGGCAGCAAGTCATGTGGAAATTATTGTATTGTATATCTTTTTCTAAACTCAAGGAGGCATTTTTGGCTGGTTTTAAGTCAGCCTCCTATTGCTATGTATTGGAATATGTACAGTATATTGCTGTGTATTGGAAAATTAAGTGTGCATTTGAGTTTTAATGAGCAGATAAAAGCATGAAACTTTATATAGTGAATTAGTGAAAAAATAGAACCATGGAATTACCAACTTTTTACCTTTAGATTTTCATGTTAATCTTAGAGAGATGATGGGTATAGATGCTTACCGAGCATGTCACTTCATTCGGAAGTAACTGAAATTTTACAATAACAATGTAGCATATATTTGTATTTTTGGATGATATACCAAAAATATCCTCATTAAGAAAAAAATCAAATTAATATTTTACATATCAATTTCTATGGGTCTATTCATGGATAAAAAGTTTGATCAGTATGATACCATCTCTATAAAATCTTAAGTAATTACTATAGCCTTCATCGAGCTTTCTTTCTTATGATTTAGCAATTAATTTTATGGTTGCATAGTTATACTAATCATTATTGTTTCACTTGTGGTATTTTTGCCTCTTCAACTAGATTGAATACTGCTGAGGTACAGCAGTATGAATGCTTTTTGTCTCTCCCATGGGGCTTAAGTAAATCCTCCACACATAGTAGATGTTCAATAATTTCTTCTCGGTTAATTCAAACTGTAAACAACAGCTCTTGATTATAATCTTTGTAGCTATACCCTTGCTGTAGCTCTTCAATGCAATATAATTAGTAATGTCTGAAATTTTGACAAACATTAAAACAAGATATCCATCGTTAAATATTTGCTATGATTTCCAAATTCTCCAACTAGGACTCAAATTTGCTTAAAAGATTTCATCCAATTATATGTCTCTGATTGTTATTTTGGATGTTCAATTCATGTTAATACCAAATGAAAACCTTTAAAATGGTATTTACCTTTAAAATCCCATGCAAATCTCTAATTATAAAACAATAATATTCTGATGCTCAGATCATTTCTTTTATTTTATTAGACTCTGCATGACTTATGCCCGTTTTACCAATAATCTTGTTGAATATGCACAGATCGTGTTAAATGCTAAAAGTATCTAAGCAACTAAACATTACCTGACAAAATTTGTATATATTTATATATATATATAAATTTATATATACCTGCCAAAATTTTTATATATGTGTGTGTATGTGTATAAGTACATTTTTGAGAAAAAAGGCAATGGAATTGTTATAGCAAACATTAGGGGACAAACAGCTAATATTAAGCTAAAAATTGGAGTGCCTTGACCTTCTCGTACTGGTTCTATTATTCTCTTTGCCCCTAATAGTGACAGATGGTATTCATAGTCCCAGTGGACTATTCTCATATTTTAGATTTATCTAGATGCATTATTTAATAACTGTCTTTAATTTTATTTTAAAAAGTGTAAGCAAACAATTATACGTAGCAGTATGCTACTAAGTGTGTTAATAATTTTAGCTTTCAACCTTTCCTTCTTTAATCTGTTTTCAAGGTGAAAAATAATACTGGGGTAGTGAAAAGTGAATGATTCCTTCACATTTGACTTTCATTCCATCTTCAACTTAAAAAGTTAACTATGTAACTCGTCAGAGGCATTGAATAATATTTCCTTCTACCTAAAATTGCTGTGGATGCATTTCTTTCCTCTTAAACTTCCAGTTATCTCTAGGCACAGCTTTGGGTAATATTTTAAAAGTTACTACAATATTTTCTTATGATATGATTACATAAATCCTTTATCTACAAACACAAATCATTCAAGGGTTTGTATGTGAAGTATTTTAAAATAAGCATATAAAGCTAGTTGCCATGTAGCAAACCTCTAAACCTATGTAAAATGTTCCTTTTTTCTTTATTCTTATAAAAATATTTTAGGTCTTTAAACTCTAGAAGAAGTTTTTCTTCCCATAAGGAAATTTCACCGTGAGGTTTTTATTTTGATGCTAGTTTTGTGGGTGGGGCATTGGTCCAGGTCATCAAATGGTCTACATGTCACCAGCTACTGTTTCTCTACCTGCACTTCCCCCAGCCCAAACAAGAGAACGTGAGAAAGTAATTTAATTTTCCTAAGTATCTTTCTCTGAAAATGACATAAACAATAAATTCAACAAATGCCTGTAGATGACTTTGGTATTTATACGCTGATTTTCTTTAAAGGAAGTACTTATTATTTTGTTTTTCTTTGCATCTTGTTTAGTACCTTAGAAAACCCAATGCCCATCTTAAAAAACAAAACAAAACTATGTATTTATCTCTCTCTCTCTATCTAGTATTTTCTCAAGTTCTTGAGTTCTCTAATGATCTATGGCATGGAGCAGCCTTTATCAGCTGGGCCACTTGAACAATTACGTGTTGTGCATCACATCGAACAAAGAAAAGGGGACATGATAAATGAGTGTCATCTTGTTTTGGTGGTTATTAAATGTCTCCACTTTCATACAATGAGAAATTTGATAAACAGAGTTGAGCCTCATGGCTAATGACATTTCCAAATTTTAAAGCATCTGTAAATAATGGAGGAACTTCATTATAAACAATAGGGGATAAAACAAAGAACCTCTCTTCTGACACATGAGAACAAATGACTTCATATCTCATCTATATTTAGAGAATGATGTTGAAGTCTATTCATTTATCCTCTGATACTCATTTTTGGATAAACGATGGTGCTCTTTGAAAACCTGAAGTCCAAATGGCTTAATACGATAAAATACGTGACATTTTATAGGCATTTTGTAATAAGTCTTGTATGTCACTGTAGTGCAGTTACATACAATATCAATTATTCCCTAAGGTATTATGTAGTTGTAGATCATAAACTTTTAGCTTAAATTAAACATCACAGCTGGTTGCTTTAATTTGATGCATTATGCCACAAATGTTTCAACAGCTTGGCTAAAATGAGCCATACTGCAGATTCAAAAAAAGAGCGAAGGTCAATGCACATGAAGCCTAGTCATTTGCAGATTTTCTTTGGGCATATTAAAAAGCATTCTGCAGAATATAGTTTAATGGAATATAACCATACAAAATTAAAGAAAACTGAGGAGACTATTGCGTTGGTGTTTCATTTATGAAAGGCAATACTATAAATTCTTAATCTCATGGCAGTATTTGCAATAGCACATTTTAAAATTCATGAAAATTGTGCTTTGAGAATGTTGTTTACTTCTTTCATTGTGGTAGCTCTGCCTGCCTCTTTTCAAACTTAAAACATCATTAAATCTGCAAAGGAAGGCAGTTAACAGAGAAGAAAGATAAATATAATTGCCCTCATTCTCACCCTCTACCTAGGAAGGTTTTTTTCCCCCTTCAGTTAGAAGACCAGAAAAGCTGTCTTTTCACTCATTCTATTTGCACTCCAAAAGTCTTTAGCTAAAAATATTGATAATAATTCCACTAAGATTATCATTCATCATAATAAAAACCAAATATTAAGACTATTGTAACTCCAAGGGTATTCTTTCAGCTCATAGCAATTAGCCCTAAATATTAATATTATTGTTGAAGCCATTCATAAACTAAAATAATTCTAAGATCAGAAAATAAAGTCTCCCAAATCATGTGCTGGGGATGCAACAGAGGTAGAAGAAATTAGTGTGAGAGATTAATACTCTGATATTTTAAGATAAAAAAATTGTAAGGAGGTACTTATTAGTCATAAAATCGTAGAATTTCAAAACAGAATGAGAACCAGAAGATCTCTGAAAGTTTGCTCTCAACACTATCTATTTAATCATCTCTCTTTATCCACTATTTTAAATATTCTTATTCCTTTCAGCACAGTTCAATCATTATCTCCTATTAGAGTCAGCCTAAGTCATTTCAATAAAAATTAACAATCAATGTAATAATGTATCTATAAGACTTGGTTATTATGGGATTTAAGTTATGGAATTTCTTTTATCTCAGGATTTTTTAACAGGCAGAATATAGTCTTCTCTGTCTCATGTATCTATCATTCATCTTTTCTTTGGGTCTCTATTCCTCTATGTATTAATTAGTACATTGAGGTTAATTACATCGTCATTTTAATCCAACACTCTTTGTTTTTTCTTTACAATTGAGGAAGCTAAGTTTTAGAAAGTTTAAGTGTCTTTTCTATACAAAATAAACTAGTAGTATTTCCAGGACCAAGGTCCTATTTCTGGCTCACCATACATAAGTGCCTAATGAAGTGTAGGTAAAAAGCTTGCTCTCCTTAAAGTTTATGGCAGAGTCAGAATTTGGAACTACTTCAAGTTTCCAATTGCTCAGTGCAGCCTGAACTGCCCTTAGGGGCAAAAAACATGCCCTAATCTCCTTATCTCTTATCTTTTCCCAGCCCTCCTGTGGACCAGTATTTCTGGAATTGATTTCAGTGGCAGTAGTAATCTGCCTCACCTCACCTTCCCTGTTACTTGAAGAAAAGTATAACCAATTAAAAATAATATGGCATTAACAGTAGAGAAACCTGGCTGTAATCTTGGTTATGTTTCCTAACTTTGCATTCTATATTCCTATTTGCAAATTGGGTGAATGATACTGACGTCCTAAGTGTTACTGCAAGGAACAAATGAGACAATTTAAAAATGGCAGCTAAGAAAGACCCTGGCACAGAGAATTTGCTAGATAAAAAGAAATCTATTTGCCTCCTTACTCCTCTGCTAAATATACCCAGATAGTTTTGGATAAAGAGATATAAGAAATGGAGAATAGTAAAAAAGTAAAAGGAACAAAACATACCTAGTAAATTTGATTCTAAGCTTTACTCAATTTTATCTCTTACATCTAGTCTTTCTTTAACTATTTTAGTCCTTGTGAAATAAAACTTCAGTTACTACCCAAATTATACATGGGGGGAGGGGGCTTTGGTGTGAACAATTCAAGCTTCAGTTTCTTCAGATGTAATATGTGTATTATCATGAAGGATAAACAAAAGCAATTGTTGGTTTATTGTGTTCCTTTTCATTCTCTTGGCTGTTATTTCAGAAAATCACAGTGATCCCTTGTTAAACTAACCCTCATCATCATAGACTCTTTACCTTCAATGACCTTCACCTTCATTCAGCCACAGCTGTAGATTCAAAAAGTCTGAGTGTTACCATAACATATAGACTATGCTACCCAGAAAACTTAGATACTAAAATCCTGCTCTATAACCATGAGCTCCTGTCCTTCTAGTTCTTCCACAGCCATTCACAATGCACTGTAGTCCGTGGTTCCTATCGGATTCTCTCCTTCTATATATTATTTTGGCCTTTTTTTTCTCATTTCCTACCAAGTCTAATCATTTTTATCAACATCATTCATCTGTACCTCGATTTGGGTACACTGTACAGACACATTCAGCAAACGTCACTTTTAGGTCCATAAGGCAATCCACTTTTCCTGCTCCACTCCTGGGGAATTGAGAGATGCTACATGGAGCCATATACTTGGAGATTAGACTTGTCTACATTGCATGGTCTAAAATATCAGTTAGAGCTCCATGTTGTTACATATTCTCACAGCCCCACCCTCCCTGAAAGTCTTTACACTTTAGTTATCGGTAGATCCCCCTTGGCTTCATGCCCTTGCACAAATTGAAAACTCTCTCAAGTTATTAATCTCTCCTTAATGGAGAGGCACATATACT
The DNA here is from genome assembly GCA_028533085.1 of Varecia variegata. Lineage (NCBI taxonomy): Eukaryota > Metazoa > Chordata > Mammalia > Primates > Lemuridae > Varecia > Varecia variegata. Next base: position 5,379,317 of record CM052454.1, read on the forward strand.
CCAGAGGTGGATAGTCTGGGTTTGAATCCCAGTTATGCCACTTACTAGTCTGTGACATTGGATAAGATATTTAAATCTGTGCTTCCTATGTCTTATGTGATAATTAGAATAATACATAATAGTTGTTGTGAGAATTAAGTGAATTAATAATTTTGAAGCATTTAAGATAGCTCCTGTCACATATTTATTACCATACAGGTTTCTGTTATTATTGGCATTTGCTTACAAGTGAAATGGCCGTGTCATCTCCTTTAAGCTATAACCCCAAATTATGCTTTCAAAAAAGTACTCTTCTTCCAAATAATCCTCAATGACATTACTTCCAGGGGTTTTGTTCCCTGTCTAACACTTTTCTATTCTGAGCATTTGGTGTGTTTGAACATTTATCCCATCATATAACTTCACTGCTAAAATCCTTCATTGGCATGACATTGCAAATTCCCAGGTGTGTGATCATCCCAGTTTGAAAGAATTAAAATATTCTCTCATATTTTCATTTTATTTGACTTGTCATCATCTAAATGAAATGAATAATGTGGGAATTTCAGGTCAGGAAAAGGTGATGGTTGAGGGAGTTTTAGCAGTGGGCGGGGGACTTCCAGATCACAATGTACTGGCCATCTTTGAGGTCAGCTGTGGTCTTAGATGTGCAGTAAAAGACACTGATGACACAGATGAAGGTTCTGTGAGCTATTAGCCAAGGGAACTTCTGCAAGGGCTGTTGGTAAGGGACCTCAATATCAACAGCTATAATGTGCTTCTTGGAACTTCTTTAAAGCAAAATGGTAACAAACATATTCCATTATTGTGGATTTAAATGTGGTAGTAAACCGTATAAAAATATTTTAAAGGAAGCATTGCCATGTATCCATAGGATACCAAAGATTTTTAATGGTTCTATTTTTAGTTTAAAATTAGACATTTTATAGTCTTATATTTTGTCATGACTCTTTTTATATTGTTTCTGTGTTTTATTTCCAAAATATTCACTGAAGACAGTACATTTAAATTCAGTTCAGTTCCCACTAATATTTATTTAGGTACCACAATGTGCCAGGAATAGTGTGTTTGGAATATATAAACAGTGATATGATGAGGGGGAGGAAAGGAATTCTGTCTACCCTCAAAGCAAGTGGAAAAAGTCTGAGATATGTTTCAGGAAGCATGAACAGCAAATGTGCATGGTCCTAAAATAGCCAGATATACATAGGGAACTAAAAATAATTCAGTGTTAATTGAGAGAAGCGTGAAGTGGAGAGTGGCAGAGATGAAGCTGGGTGAGAGGCAGGTGCCAGTTAGCAGAGAGCCTTCTGTCATTCTGTCACTGTGAGGTGCTTTGGCTTCATGCTGTGGAAACTATTAATATCTGAAGCCACTTCCGTTTTCAGATGGGTTATATCTGAAGGGTATAGGGTGGCATTAAACATAATGAGGTTGAGATAATACAGAAAGTTGACAAGGGCCTTAAAAGGACAATTGGACACAAGGAAAGAAGGAGAGAGGGAAATATGTTAGGAATTGTTTGAGAGGAAAAACCATCAGACATGGGTGACTAATTAGAGAGGAATGTAAGGTGACCTCTAATCTAAGGTGACTGAGTGACATATGAAGCCATTCTGATATTCAGAAATTAGGAAGAAGACTCAGTAAGGGGATGGTGGCAGCTGATGAGTTAATTACGTTCATTTTAAGTGACTGAGAGACCTCCAGTTAGCTATATCCAAATGCAGATAGTCACAGTTGACTGGCTGTGGAGAGGTCAGTACAATGGATTTGGGAGTTGCAAACCCACATGTGGTACCAAAACCATGCAAAGATAATCAGAAAGGATTTTGCATAGCATAGTGTTTGGCTTATAGTAAGTTCTACAAATTTATGTATTGAAAAATTAAAGCAAGTTGTAATAAGTCAAGAAAATGTGCAAAATAGCACCATTTAGGGGCAACCGGAAGCACAGATGGACAAGGGAGGATATATGTATATGTATACCCACACAATATGGTATAATTTATGCAAATATCATCTGTGTTCATATATATACTTAGTAAAATTATGAAAGAATCCAGGGAGAGTATCAACTTAGCGATTAACTCTAGAGAGGGAGGTAAATTGGAGAGTTGTACGGAGGACTTTGAACCATCTCTAATTATTTGTTTCTGTTAAAAAAAAAAAATCCGAAAGCAACGAGAAAAACCTTAAAATTTGACAAGCCTGCTTAGTGACTCCTTAACTATTTTAAAATGCATTTCTATATGCTTGAAATGTTTTCTTATAACTTTTATTAAGGAGTATCTGGAAGATGTAGAATAGAATTAATATTAATAAATGTGAACTACACTTCAGAAGGTAAAAAAATGAGCAGAAACTCAAGACAAGGAGAGATTTTTTTTTTAAAGTAAAAATAAGAGAGACCAACATTTTATAGATTGAAGAAAAGCTCGTACATAAAGGACAGTTTTTGAAATACAGACAATAGAGGATATCTGAACAATATAGTTGTAAAATAAAAAATGAGAAAATTCATATCATCTTGTATGATGTTTGTCCTTCAAATTCCATTACAATAGAGTTAGAACTTTTATATTTTAATATATGCCTTCTCCTACTAAAAGCATAAACTCATTTTATCTAGTTCTGCATTGTAATAAAGAACTAAGGATAATGTTATACTTCTTAGGTGACATCATTCAAGAAATTATAGTAAGACAAAGTCACATAACCTTTTTTTCTCAGAGGAAATCAGTTATCATAAGACTCTTTCACAAACTGCAGTGCATTTATCCATTTTAAAGCATCATCACATGGTTGCAGTACTCTCGCTAATACAATATTATCACCAAAACAAACTGGAGAGAGAACACCTGCTGAAAGGAAAAGGAAGGAAAATGTGTTATCCAACATATATAATTTTACATTTCTAAATAGTGAAGACTGTTGAAAAGATGATATAATTGAAGTTATAGAAATGTTGCAGGATGACAATAGAGAATTTATAATTTGTAATATACAATTTCTGAATGACTTCAATAATTGATATCCTAGGTAAAATATAATTGCTTTGACCTGCCCTGTATAACACCTACTGTGGTTCTGTGAATTGGAAATTCTTTTAAGATTTTGGGCAATTTGGCTGAAAGTACCTTTTAATTTTTTTGAGTTCATCCTGTGCTTGGAGATGTTTCTCCATTTGGTCCTTAGACAATACAGAATTTTTTTTTTTTTGAAATTTATTTTCAGCCTTCAGGTCATTATTTAATGTCGTAGAACAATAATAAAGTTGAGGAAAAGATGACAATGACAGGAGATGAGAAAAATTATGATCAGTGGCAAAAGAAGGCATTACAACCATCTCCTGAGTGACAGAAAGTCTCCTAATGAAATGCTGAATTTATTGAATACATAAATCACATCATCAACTGTTAGGGCAAATATGCCAAATTAGGGAAAATTCAGCTGCTGTTATTACTAATCCCATTAGCACAAATCCCATGTTTCTTATTCTTTTCATTCCAAATGTTCTCTCCCTGATCCTTTTACTCATTTTCTTTTCTCAGTCCTGCCCCTGACACCTCTGTGTCTTGGGGTCAGTCTGCCATCTTGGGCAACAAGCCCTGAAGTCCATCTCAGCTCCTGCCCCCAAGAGCTACTCCTCACAGCTGTTCTGCAGTGACCGCCTACCCCTTGCATTAGCAAAGGTCTCACATGTGGACCCGTCTGCCTAGATGGATGATTGGTATCTCAAAAGTGCTGGCTGCTGTTGCCACAGCACTGGGATTCAAATTCTGAGGGTAGGCATGATTCTCTTATCTTGAGAAACCGAGCTGGAGCTATCCTTGGGATATGAACTAGGCAAAAATAACCCACGGCATCTCCCAGCTGGCAGAGATGGCCTCCTTTTAACCCCCATGTCATCTTCAATTCTGTCTTTCAGGCATCAGTTTTCTGATTCAGCTTTAGTCTTGTCTTTTCATGGAAAAAATTCATCTCATTGTTCTCAAATACAGTAATTACCAGTCTAAGTGAGCTACCTCCCCCAGAAATGCCTGTCACAGTTTCGATGAATTTTAAACACCGTTGGAGGAGAAATTTCTCTTTGGCAGATATTTCTGAAATGAAACACACAGTTGTCTACTTATGTTTATTTCTAAGATCTTTATCTCTAAGTTGCAAGCTCTAAGATTGGTAACAATCACTAATTATTAGTAAACACTATAATAACATATATTGAACATTTATCATGTACTAGATGTTCTTATTTAATACTCAAACAATTCTATGATGTGCTATATGATTATCCTCATTTTACTTATCAGAAAGTTGAGCTGCAAAGAGGTTTATAAATTTGCCCAAGGTTATCTGACAAAGAAAAAATAGACCTGCAGAACTCTCATTCTTATTTATAATAAAATTACCACTATAAAGAACAGTCCTTAAAAAGTTTTGTGTTCGTTGAGTTGAAAATGTGATTATTGAACTCATTGTAATCCTCATGAAGTCCGAAATTTCTAAGCTTTCTCCAGCCGAATTACTGCTTCTGTTTTTGAGCATCCAACAGAAATCACACACATCAAAACTACTTAAGAAAGCAAGACCAATAATAGACCTACCAGATCAAAACATTTAAATACGAGAAGTTATAAAAGGTGGGTTGTACATACACAGATACAAACATCCCTTAATGGTGAAGGATATAAAACTTACAAAAATGGTTATACCAAGGCAGGATACAATGAAGGTGGAGTTAGGTGCTTTCCATATTGAGGCCACCAAGAAGAATTATACTGGTTGAGGATACCACCAGCAGGAATAAAGATTCCACAAGAAATAAAAACTTACCTTTGGCATTCTTAAGGGTATGGGCAGAGAGAGAGAGAGAGAGAGAGAGAGAGATGCTATATCCTTCTGAATTACCCCTACCAGACTTTCAGCAAACCCTGGTTCCTTGTTCACCTTCTCACCATGTGCAAGAAGTTATGCAAAATGACTTCAGTGCATTCTTCTAACTGGATAAATTGAAGGTTAAATTCCTGGGTAGTTGGTTCTAGAGATCAGTCCAGCTTAAAGTCCATCCTGGCACCATTTCTCTCTATCGTGAAAAAAAATTATAAATTAACACATTCAGGAACCTCTGCACATTCCGTTTTCCAGAATATCCAGAAGATACTATCAAGTCCAATTTTTAAAAAAAGACACATCAATTAGAATCAACAATGAGAGAGAGCCCGATGCAGCCCTTAAAGATGTATTCGGAATTTAGAATGATGAGAAAAGCAGATGTCCAGTATGGGCAATGGAGAAGAAGTTGTAAAGAGCCAATGTAAAAATAAAATGAGGGGGTAAATTAAGTTAGGAGTAAATTGAGGTCATATAGTTACAGACTGAAAGAATACAGGATACATAATTATATAGATGATAATAAATAGGCTACCATACTTATGTACAGTTTTCTTTATTGCCTTCAAAAGAATTTAATCGTATTGTACATTAATACTTGATTACAGTTGAAAAAGTTCAGTTGTGCCAATGAAAAACAGCACATGTGGATATATAAAAACTATATTAAAGAGGAAAAAATTTTACATCGCTAATTCATCACACTATTACTGATTTATTTTACTCTTTATACTTTAATATTAAGTGCCCTTTCTTGATTTAGATATACTTTGAAAGAGCAAGAGGAGAAAGAGTAGTGAATAAGAAGGCAATAAAAAGAAATTCAGGGACATGATCCTATCTTTGTTTTCTGAAAGTATAATGGAGACTTAGCCCTGTCATACAGTTTTGTTGTATATTACCCCATTTTATAATCTCTGTTGCTTACCACAAAAATCTGTCTCTGGCACTGTTTTAAAGTAAGTAAAATAAAATATTTAATGCTTGTATTTCAACTACATAAGTAAAAAAAAAATCACTTTTAACTTTGAGGTATGTTTTACCATTTCTGTATATCTTTTCATTGAAAATCAAGTCATGTTTCTTGAGAATGGGCATGGATTTCCAAGTGAAAAAAAATGTGGTTTAGAAATGAAAAGTAGTAAAGAGAGAAAAAGAAACAGAATAGACTTTTCAGTTTTCTATCCTATATAATGTCTCTTGATATTACTATAGCGTTAGTAAATATTTTTAACTCCATATTGAGCAATTATTTATTTCTCCTTTTCATGGTCAGTAGATATTTATAAAATATTTATAAAACATTTTCATTATCACTTGATCAATTTCATGCATGAACTATTTCAAATATTTATAAACATCAAATTGTGTAGTGTCACATATTATTTTTCTCAGATAGTCTGATTTACTGATAAAAATATCTAATCAATATTCCACAAAAGTAAAAGAACAGAAAAAATTCAAGATATGCAAAAAATTTACATCAGTGTCACCTGGGAAAAACAGTCACCTGCAATCAAGGATCAGTATAATGCTAATTTAAAGTATAAGTTGAAATGACTTTTCCCCTTATGGTTTTACTTTTACTCTTGAAATGCAGGGTATGTCAGAATCTGCCAAGTCAGAGAATTAAAAAGCCTTAATTATCTGCTGGGAGTAATAAATGTATGCAATGTTAAAGCACTTAATAATTATGAGTCCCGCTTCCCTTACTGGTTCACTCTCTCTTATTCATCCTTCCCCCACCCAGGTTAAGTAATTTAGATGAACCTGATCACTGTTTCTTCACAGCAGTGAGCCCTTATTCAGATGATTAATTTATATGAACCTAGAACTTTCTTCAATACTTCCCAAAAACAAGAATGGGGAGGGACAAATGCATCAGGGACACTGTTAGAGAAAATTCTTTTAAAAAAAATAAATTTTGCAGCATTGTACACAATAACCAAGATATAGAAACAACTTAAGTGTCTCTGTATGTATGAATGAAGAAACTGTGATTTACACACACACACACACACACACACACACACACACACACGAATATTATTCAGCCTTAAAAAAGAGGACCCTGCCATTTGCCACAACATGGATGAACCATGGATGAACCTGCTAAGTGGTGTGATCCATTTTAATATGATACTTGTGTATATATTTGTGCAAATACAATGTTTTCAAGTTTTCTTTAAAAACTCACTTCCTCAAAGTTAGTTCTTCTTTATTTGAAATGAGTACCTGAAAGTGTGGATAACATAAATAAAATATGAAAAGTACATAGGCCCAAGAACGGACTTGTAAATAGCTTAAATTTATTAATGATGCTCAAGAGCAAATATTACAGTATAAAGAAACCATTATAATATTTTCTTTTATGCATAATAGCAAACTTTATGTTGAATAGCGAACTTCTAATCTTTTTAAAATTAAAAAACGTCAAAACTGCCTCCAAGTACTCTGTGATGAAACACTTTTAAATAATAAATGCACAAAATAGTGATTATAAGAAATGATCAATTTTAGGTTATTAATTTAAATAGAACATTATCATTGAAAATGCCCTGACATAAAGTGGGAGGAGACCTGGATTCTGGGCTTTGTTTGTCATTTCCTAGATAGTGTCTCTGAGAAATGTATATTACCTCCCTGGGCAGCAGATTCCTTCTACCTTTCTTCAAGGATTAGACTCTACTAAATCCTTTCCAGGTATATTGTAGGAGGTGCAGCCAATGCTCTGTTTATATCCCCTCATATTCTTTTACATTTTCTTTTTATTTTTCTTTCAGGTTTTTATTTAATAGCCAGCTCTATTTAGAGAGCATTTTTCCATTCTTTTTTTTCTTTTTTCTTCTTTTATTTCAGAGTATTACAGGGGTACAAACACTATGGTTACATAAATTGCTTTTGCATTGCCCAAGTCAGAGCTACAAGCATGCCCATTTCCCAGACAGCATGTAGTGTACCCATTACCCATCCCCTCATCCCCTCCCCCACCTGCCCAATATCCAATGAATGTTATTTCCATATATGCTTTTAAGTTTTGATCAATTAGTACCAATTTAATGGTGAGTAAAAGTGGCGTGCATTTTTCCATTCTTGCGATACTTCACTTAGAAGAATGGGCTCCTGCTCCATCCAGGATAATACAAGAGGTATTACTTCACCATTTTTTTTTTTATAGCCAAGTAGTACTCCATGTATACATATACCACATTTTATTAATCCATTCATGGATTGATGGGCACTTGGGTTGTTTCCACGTCTTTGCAATTGTGAATTGTACTGCTAAAAACATTCAAGTGCACATGTCTTTTTTATAGGATGTCTTTTTTTTTGCTTTCAGTAGATGCTCCCTAGTAGGATTGCTGGATCAAATGGTAGTTCTACTTTTAGTTCTTTGAGGTATTTTCAAATTACTTTCCATAGCAGTTGTACTAGTTTATAGTCCCACCAGCAGTGGATGAGTGTTACTATCTCTCCACATCCACACCATTTTTGTTTTGGGACTTTTTGATAAAAGCCATTCTCACTGGAGTTAAATGATATCTTGTTGTGGCTTTGATTTGCATTTCCCTTATGATTAGAGATGTTGAGCAATTTTTCATATGTTTGTTGGCCATTAGTCTGTCTTCTTTTGAAAAGTTTCTGTTCATGTCCTTTGCCCACTTTAATGGGGTTCTAGATAAAAGGGATATTAATAAATAGCTAATCAAATATATGATTTCAATGTTAAGTAAACACAAAGATTAATTTTGTGTTTTCATTTACTTTTTAATTTAAAATGTTTTTAAAATAAGTGCTGTGTGTGTAGTATTGGTATTCATAATACATATATATATAGAGAGAGAGAGAGTCTTTCAGAGTTATTTACAAAGCTTTAAAAGTACTTATTTATGGAAGTAGATGTGTTGTTTAACAGCACAAGAAATTACTTTGATAAAGACTAATTGTGGATTTAATCAAATCAGCTGAACGATAATATTGATTCTTCTTAAGACTAGAATATTTCTGAGGAAATGGATTCCTTAGATATATGCCAATATATCAAAATACTTTTTTTCCCCCCCAACTGGCAAATGAAATAAGAAGAAAATTCAGCACAACTGCTAAACCTGGCATTTATTTTTTCTGTTTCACCAATTATATCCCTTGAATTCAACCTAAGAGTGAGGCTTTCATTTGTCTGGGGAAAAAAAAGTGTAGTTAACAGTACATTTACTCTTACTTTGCAAGATATTTTTCTTTTACTGATCGATAATTTCAAACATTGCTCTAAAGTTTTACTGTTTGGTATGTATCATTTTGACAGTTCCTTAAAGAAGTTAATTGCTGCCTAAAAATGTAATAGCAACGAGATCTATACTAGAGGGCAGTCTACACAGCTACACTGGCCTCATTTTTGCTGTAATGGCAAACTGCAGTGGCAAACTATAATATCTTCCCTACCATCTTCATTTTATTCCATGTAAATTGTTTTATTAATGTATATCACCTAGCAAACTGAAATGAAAATTTACTTGTTTTTTATCTTATTAAACATCATAGTCTTAGATTTAAAAAAAATCATCTAAAAATGTATTTCATTATTGACCTCGTAAAACCTGAAGATGGGAACTGATATGTAGGGGTAGAGGTTTGTTTTTGTTTTTGTTTTCTGTAGTTAGATAAGAAAGGATGATTGTTCCACTATAATATCTTCACTGGCAGTAGAACTTTAATTTTAAACTTTTCATCTTGCTCTTTTTCTTTTTGATTAGCCACACTCTTCTTGTATTATAATTATTTTTTTTGCTTTGACTAGACCAGGACTATGTATACAAAGAACCTGTAAAGTCACACAAAGCTGTAAACCATCCAAAGAAGGATTTTGTTTATTTGCTTACTTGTCAGAAAATAAGATTGCTATTCCAATATAAATTTATATTTATTCAGTATATATTTTCAATATTTTTATTTTCAATATTTCTGTGTCTCTTGTTTCATACATACAACATATTGTTGGGTTTTATTTTCACTTCTTCAGTTTGTAGGTCTTTGTCTTTTATTTGGTTAGTTTAATCCATCTTCATTTATTTTAATTTCTAACTAAAATTTGATTCTGCCATCTTGTTTAATGTATTTTATTCCTTACACTTTTGTGGTCTTTTAATTCTATTCTATAAAATCTTCTAAAAGTTTTATAGGCTAATTTTATTATTGTTTTTCTTATAAGTTAAGGAACACATATATGATAATGTATACTACTTCTGAAATGCATCAATGACTTTATCTTCCATACTACAAAAGAAACACGTTTGGATACATCATGTCTTTTGTTCTCACTACTTCCCATTGTATTACTAATACCTTGAATATGACTCGTGGTAGCATGAATAAACTTTTTATTTAATTAATTAATTTATCATCATGTATAATATTAATTTTAAATATTTGATTATTTATATTAATAATGCACTTCAGAGAGCATTTATTTTATTCAATTCATTGTATATTTTTTGGAACAATAGTAGTCCGCAGCAGTCTAGTTCTTTTGGCCTGTGAGCTCATATTACCTGTGGAATATTGGCTTCTTGGTCTTGGAGAAGGACCAAAGGCCAGACCATAGTCTTTGTCAGTCTGGGTCGTTCAAGGTGTGTGTATGTGTGGGGTAGGGCACAGAGCATAGGCTTTCTGATAGAAAGTCCTACAAACCACCAACCAGAGTTATCACTTGATTTTACAACAACCAACTAACAAACATCTCCTCAAGATTTCAGCCCTAAATCCTATGGAAGTAGAGCATAGGGAAAGGGAAGTTTTGCAAGGTTGTAGCCCATAAACCCCAGGGGTTAGATTTGAAAAGTAAAGGACTGAATGCCCAAATCATGTCAGCCCCGACTTGCTTCCACCCCACCCAACAAAACTCGTGCCCATGTAGATGCCCACAACAGTGGTTTGAGGAAAAGGGGATAGACAAGAATAGTCCAAAGGCAAGGAGGTTGGGGGTGGGGTGAGAAGAGCTAAGGCAGAATTTGTCCTTCTAATTCCTTTTCTTGCTTCTCTTTACCCTAAGCTGTGGCCCCTCACTCCTCACACAGAGAAGTTTAAAATCAACTTCTTACTGTTTTTTTTTTGTTGTTGTTGTTGTTAGATTTTGGATTCTCTCTTTCTCTCCTTATTGTGCCCTCGCACCATTTTTAGAGGTAGTAACCAGCAACTCATGCAAGTTGGATTATCTTGTTGAACACCTGAACTCTTGCATGTAGTGCGGTGAATTTATATCTATATACAAGATGTTATTTAGGTAAAGAATTTCTATTCAGTGGTTTATAATTCTTCCTAATGGTTTCCTCTTTCAAATTGTTGGCATTTTTTCATTTTCTGTTATTTTATTATTTTACATATACTGACTTTATATCTAGATAATGTTGTTGTAGAGTTGAAAATCTGTTTATTTTACAGTGAAAAAATTGTCCACTTAAAGTGAAAATAGATGTTCTGAAATATGACCTTATAAATATTCTTTGAAAGGACACTTCATGAAGTGTGAAAATGCCAAGCACCAGCTAATAAATCTTTGTGAAAATTTCTATTTATATGCAATTTTTAGGTAATTCACAAATTTGAAACATGGAATAACTAAATAACATGTGGTGAGACTTGTGAAATCTCATCCAAAATTGTGTTCTTTCATGAATACAATTGAATACTGCTAAATATTACTTCTTTTATAGCTTAAGTAATCTTCATGGATTATTTTAATGGATTAAACTGTCCTATCACATTTTTTTAAACTAAAGCAATATCTCAATCAAAAGAAAACATTGATATTAATATATGTTTGAATACTATGCACATACATGAAAGCATTGATTGACATGAGCACATGGCCTTATATTGGAACCGCCAAAGCAACAAGTATTATAAGACAACTAATACTTGCTTAAATTTCAGTTCACTTTGTTGATTAGCCTTTGTCCCCAAAACAACTCATCTGTCTCAAGAAACACTGACTATACTGTCTAATAGCTCCCTCCCTCTCCTCCTCCACTCTGCCTCCCCTTTTCCATTCAACCTTCTCAGCTCACTTCTCCTATTTTTTTTTTTTTGCCTTTTCTTTTCACCATTTCTTTCCTCCCTCTTCTTCACACTTTATCTTCTTCCTTCATTATCAAGTAGTAATGGTACCATTGCTCATACTTACAAGTACCAAGGATGGTTCTATCCATCATTCATTAGATGCTTTCCATATGCTGGATATTTGTTGTGCTCTGTTTTTTACCATATGAGAAATTATAGTTGATAGTGTTTGGGATTCAATAGGAAGTTCAATTCAATTGGTGTGTGGTTTGATTAAAATTATGCTCCGACAGCTTTGAAATTAGATTAAAATTAGTAGACTAATTAATTTAGACAAATAAAGATAAATTTAAAAACTCTGGAATTGTGTGTGTACACTTTTAATAAAATGTATGTCCTTTCTATGTCTCTCTGTCCCTAGTTTTTATTTAAAAATGGAGAAAAATTACGATACTTAAGGTATTAGTATTTCAAATAGAGTTGAAAATGAAATAACACTAAAATTAAATTGTTTATAAATTTCTTTCTTTTTTATTTCAGCTTATTATGGGGGTACAAAAGTTTAGGTAAAATTATTACTTTTAAAAATATCCTGGATGTAGTTTTTCCTTTGCATTAGAACAGCAACCAAAAACATAATACTTCATAATAAACTCAGTAGATGTTATCATATACAACAGTGATATTTAGGGGTGCCTGAAAATTGTCCTTGTGGAGACAATTAGTTAATTATATAAGCAAATCTAAAATTCCCTTTAAATAGGCAGATAGTTCCCTCAGTGATATGCTATCAAAGATAAATTCATTATAATGAAATTCTGTATTAAAATTTTTTTATAATAGATTTAAAACATTAGACTGAGCCCAAACTAGGTTGTTCTAGCTAAGGATAAATGGGAGTCACAAGGTTTGCTTTGCTCAGCTCTCTCAAAGAGAATAAAAATACAGAAAACCATTTGCATTGTAATTGCAGGAATCAAACTAGTTTTACTTTATAGATTCAAAATGAAGTGAAATGTATAAAATCATTTACATTTTAAGTAACAAGAATCAAGATCCTGAGCCAAGTGAAGACGAAAGGAGAGGAAACATAGTTTAGGCTTCGAGTGAAATATAATAAAAAACAAAGACACTTTAGAGAGCTTATCAGATTCCTTAAACGGAAAGTAACAGTTTTTTTCTGGGGTTTACAGTTTCCTGGGCAGTGGTACACAAATTGCCAGTGACCAGAACATGAAGAACTAAATGAGTAACGCTGAAGATTTTTAAACATATCTTGAATTTGTAAGGAACCAGTGAAGGGTGATCTGATTCTATTTTAGAAAGACAAGTTTAGCTGCAGTGTGATGCATCATATATTAAGTGAAACAAAACTGGAGGCGAGAGTACTGGTAAAAGTTATTTCAGTGATTCTGGAGAAAAAGTACAAGAGTCTGGAGTAAACACTGGCAGTTAAAATAGAGGAGAAGGGACAGATCTAAAAGTTATGTAAGAAGAATTATTTGGACTTGGGATGAACATGGGAAGCCAAAGCATACAGGATGACACGTAGGGTCTATATTAGGACAGTCTGTGACAACAGTGCCTTTCACTGGTGTAGGGACTCTAAAAGAAGAAAAAATATTAGAAGATGACAAGTTTTGCCTAGAATATGCTGCAATTGTAATGCATGACACACCTCTGCTATTTCTCTGATCTGCATGAGTGTAAAATTGACTATTGCTTCTTCTCAAACTTTACTACTTTTGACTCAAGTACTGCAAAAAAGATTGACTTATTTTTCTTATTCCTTGTACCAAAATTGCCAGAAATATTTGCTAATCCAGCTTGGGAAAAGAGTCCACTCATTGAAAACCAGTGAGCCGTGACAGTGTGATTATATTATACTGCCTGGCAGCTCGGGCAGGAGTCTTCTGGCTTAAGTGGAGAAAAGGTGACGTTCCCAGGAAAGCATGTATGTGTCAGGAGAGCAGTAGGACAGTTGGGCAGAACAGGAGCTTGCATGCAACCGTGTGAAAAATGAGCACATTCATGTAAAGATTCATTGTGTTCTTAGCCCAGTTACTAGCAGTATTTGTAATGTTCAGCCACCTAACGGTCTCATATGATTCGTATCACCACACACCTGCTTGGATGTGTTACAGTTATTTCACTTTTTAATGTGCTCATTATCTCCCATTCATCCTTATTCTCAATCATCCTGCTTCTTGATCTCCCACTCACTCCTGTCTCCCATTGATCCTCCTTCTCCTGCGGTGTTTGCCGTTATCAGAACTGCCACCAACCTCCCAGTTGCCCAGAAGAGAAAATTGGGAGTTGTTTTTGACTTTTCCTTTTGTCTAAACCTATCCATACAATCAATTACTGCTTTTTAAATCTAGCTCTTCGTTTGAGTCTGGAAAATAGATAGAACTCTATCCCTCTTGTAAAAAGCATTTCTTCTAAACTATTGTATTAGCCTCCAAATTCTGTTCTTCTCATATCTTCCCTGCCTCCAGTTTTGTCTCCTTACAGTAACCAGAATGATTTAGCCTGTAAAGCCCACCCTGACCATCAAATATAAGAGGCATCTTTATGTCATTTTCTCTCCTAGCTTCCTACTATATCGCTTATTAAAATTTGTGATTTTATATCTATTGGTATTTTTTCCTATTAGAAGCCTGTCTCCCCTATGAACTAGAAACAATGAAACAGGGAGGAACATGGCCTTTTTTTGTATCACTCTCTATGGAATGAGATGAGAGCACTGTGTGTAGCCCTCTATACATCCCACTCTCTTTTGCACAGAGGCTGCGCCTCTCCTGCTAGCTGCATAGTGGAGTTGTGTCCTACTCAGGAGTTGGACTCTAAAAAGGCTCCTTGTGAACAATTAGCCAAAATTGTCATAGGAATAGTTTTGTGCAAAATATGCAGCATAACACAATATTTATTTTAAAAAATAAAATTTTATTGTAGTTCTAATTATACCGAGAGAAAAAGTGAACACAGTTTAATGTGCACAGTTAAAGGTACTATAATTACTGATGGATGAATCAGTAAATTGTAGATACTCATTAAATATTTGTTGGAATCAAGTCTAGCTTCAACTGTCTTTTCCTACCATTTCTGTTTAAAAGGTAAATAAACATCCAAAGCAACTGAGTAATTCCTCTAGTCACATACAATCCCTTCAGGTTCTCCGCTTTATTAGATTTTGCTATTCAGATAATATATATATGGGGTTTTATTTTATTTTGTATTTTCACTTATGAGTGTGCTGAAGGGAAATTGAAGGATAATGCATTTCATGGCACTCAGAAGTTCTTGAGTTTGTGAGTCAAGTTTGGTCTGTGTATACAGTTTGTCTGGTGACGTTTGATTCACAGCATCCATCCTTTTCTAGCCGATTGTCAACCTGTAATCTGTGCTGACTCTACGAGTGTTTAGTGATCTTGTCTCCTTTACGCTTGTGTTTCTGGAATGCTGTCATCAGCATATTACTGTTAATGATTGGCTGCCTTGAAGACTTTTGTGTCACTTCATGATTTATTATAAGTATTTTTATATAAATTGGAATTAAATCAATACCATAAAATAAAATTCTCACAATCCATTAAAATGAATCTTTTCTTCAAAACAGGCAACTCATTTTTAAACCTTAGTGATAAAGTGAGTAGGATATTATATCCTGAGCTTCCCCAATAAAAATTTCAAGCAAGAAAAATCTGGAGGAATTTTTGCTATATTTTCAAGATGTCAATCTCAATATTGCAGGCAGGTTTCTGTTTTTAGTGATACAGGGTTTTTTTTATATGAACCATTCTCAAGGTTGAATTAAGGATTTATGGCAGTTGTATTAGTTAATGCTATTTTAACTCTCCTAGATCTTCCCAATACCTATGTTGAAATGCCATTATTCCAAATTTATTCTGTATATGCATATATGTCTATGTGTGTCTTCAGGTTTAAAAAAGGACAACAAAGAACACCTTTCTTTGTCCTCCTAAATTAAGAACTAATTGCAAAATAGAAGATGCAGAGAAATTGAACTCTTATACAATGCTATTCAAACTTGGATTTGAATGCATTCATATGAGCTTCCAGTACATTCTTCTCTTAACTGAAGTGACCTATTGGAGTTGCTGACACAAAGGGAAAATTGCAGGTCTCTCCTGCAGAGCAAGAGCCTGTAAGCTTATGCCTAGACAAGCTGAGATTTCTTCCTGTGTACAACAGTCATGTCAATAAGAAGCGGAGCATATTTCTTTATCAAGGTTCCCTACCAGTTTGTAGATGAAGAGGAGTGAGTGAGAGACAGAAAAAGAAACCATAAAAGTACTTCTAGCAGAAGTCCCCTCATGCAATGTGGGCCAGCAGAATGGAGAACCGCCCAACAAATAGAATGTGGGTGTTTAGACCAGGATTTTGCTAGTGAGGGAATGTTTGGGACTTGATGTATCAAAAAATTCTCTGGGCTTATTTTCTCTAGAAGAAACGTCGACATTAATTATTTTTCCCTAATTACTTCCATTGGATGAATCATCTCATTAATTTCTCACTTGCAATGTAAAATTCAGGCATCAGTGACAATGGCATACATAAGATTTTCTTGGAAAAAAAGAAATCCTAATCTGCACATGAAAGTAACATTTCTCACTTGATGATACAGCATCAATTTCTCAGACATGTTTGATTTTTTTTCTGTTCTTTAATATCCTCACTTTTCTGTCCATACCGCCTTTCTTCTCCCTTTCTTTTATCTTAAAGCATTTTTTGCAGGCTAGAATTACTAGGAAAACCCCTTAGTTCATATTTCATTTCCAATCTGTCCCTACTTAAATTTATATACCATACAAATGCCAGAAATTTTGCTAGACTTGTCATGCCATCAATATTAACTTCCATATAGCAAATGTTTCTGCAGAATGTCAAGTTCACAAGCTGGTTTTCAATGCCACTCAAACCTTATACATATTCTCTCATTCACCTACTTCCTCATTTATTACGAAAAGTGTTGAGCACCTATAATGTGCCAAAAACTACATAAGGCAATGTCGAGTCAATGCGGCTCAAGATAGACATTGTCCTTGCTGTAAGGAACTTAAATGCTAATGCAGAAAGCAGACCAAAAATAGGCAGACAAATAAAAGAAATGTCAGTCGAAATGAAAGACATTTAGTAAAAAAGAGATTAAGACAGAGAATTACCTGGAGATGAGCATCTACCTTTAAAAGGATACCTCTAACACAGTGACACTTAATATGCACAAGATTCCAGATGGAGGGAATAGTATATTAAAAGTTCCTCACGTGGTGAAAGTCTTGATCCATTCAAGCAACTGAAAGAAGACAAGGAGAGTAATGTTTGCAACTGATAGAGAGCTATGGTATGAAGTTAGCACATAGATAAGGCCCATGTGAGGTTGGGGTTGTACGTCATAGAAAAAGCTTTAATTTTTATTTATAGAGAACAGAACTGTGCAATAGAAGTATAAAAACAAGCAACAAGTGGTAGATATTTGTGTAAGCTAATATTTTAAATTCATTTTATTTAGCTTAATATATCCAAAATAGTATGATCTTAAGATGCAAAAATTATTAGTGAGATATTTTCTTAATGAGATTTTTTTTGTACTAATTCTTCAAAATCCAGTGTATATTATACTTACAACACATCTCAGTTTGGACTAGCCGCATTTCAAGCACGTGTGGCTAGTGACTCCCATATGGAAGGGGAAACTATTGAAGGGTTTAAGCAGGAGAGTGATAGGATCCAAATTCATTTTTATGTTACTTTGCTGTTATTTATACACTAGAAAATATGGAGTATAAAATGCATGGATGAAGACAGGAAAACCAGTCTGGAGGCCATATTATTAATAGTTTCCTGTGGCTGCTGTAGCAAAGTACCTCAAACTGGCTGACTTAAAACAGCAGCAATATATTCTCTCATAGTTCTGGAGCCTAGAAGTCTGAAATCTAGGTATCGGTGGGAACATGTTCCCTCTTGAAGACTCTAGAGAAAGATCCTTCCTGGCCTCAGGCTTCTAGCTTCTGGCAGTTGCTGGCAATTCTTGAAGTTCCTTGGCTTGTAGATGCATCACTCTGACCTCTCCTGCTGTTTGCACATGGCCTTCTCTCCTGTGTATCTGTGTAGTTGTGCCCAATGCCCCTCTTCTTATAAGGACACCAGTCATACTGGCTTTACAGCCCACCCTAATCCAGTATAGTCTCATTTTATGAATAATTTGATTATGTCTGAAAAGACCCTATTTTCTAATAGTGTCACATTTATAAGCTCCAGGTAGACAGGAATTGGGAGGTAGGGGGAGGTACACTATTCAATCAGTACAGAGGCTACTGGAGTAACAGGTGGTGGTGCTGTGTGCACACCCAGCACACACCTATGCTCTTAACGCCCCTGCTCACTCCTAGGTAGTGGACTTAGGGTAGTGGCCGTGGCGGTGGATATGAAATTAGAAAGTCATTGTGAAATCAGTTTTAGAGATGTAATTAACTGGTATCTCGAATGTGAGAGGGCAAAACCAACACAATCTGGGGGATATTTTTTTTATCACAACTTCCCTCAGGCCCTTCCTGATCAGTCACTGAAGGCCCAGTATTTTTACCCTGGAAATTCATGTCCCTGGCTTCTAGAGGATCTAACTCAAAGACATCACTTTTATGTCCTTCTTTATGAGGACTTTCATAATTAGCTCCACCTTACTGATAAGAGCATTAAACTACACAAAGTGGAGTAGCCTGTCATAAGCACTAAAGAAATCAAATACATATTTAAGTCACTGTTAGTGAAACTTTTGCTTGTATTTATATATAGTGCAATGCGCTCTTCAAAAAAAAATCTGGGAACTAGAATGGTAATGTTAGAATTGAAATAGAAACCCTAAGTCGATCCTCATTAAAAACAAAAACAAAACAAAATTCCACATGCTTTTCATGTAGAATACAGCATAAAGTTATCTGGGTAAAAGTGTCCCTAGTGATTACAGTCTTTAAAGATAATAACCTTTCCCATTCACAGTGTTGAGCAATCTGTTTCTTTCTTAAATGGAATGGCCAAAACTCTTCATAAATCTAGTTATATTTTTAGTTTGTACAATCTCTGTTAGGCACTCAGTTCCATTACTTTAAAATGTGCAGTGTAATGATTTAAATCTTCTTAAATTCTTGTAAAAATCACCTGCACTCTATTCTCAATGTAGTGAGGGAGGCTAGAGGATGTCAGGGAGTTTTCTGGTTCAGGTATTGAAAAATTGGATGAAAATAAATATGTGATCCAGATATTTATTGATTTACAGAAATTTCCTCTTTCTGTTTGTCTTTATGCCTTTGACCCAATTTTTAAACATATAAACCTAAAATAAACCGTCTATTCTTTTGTCTTTTCTGCAAATTTTTAAAACCTCACATTGCTTTTCCTGAGGTGCGGTGACCAAAAAACTGAAAGATTCTGAGTAACAGGCCAGCTGTTAATACTAACACTGGTGAGTCCCAGGCCAAGAATACGAATGGTGGCTATGCTATTTTAAGTAGACTTTGTGTTCTTCTTACATCTAAAAAAAATCCTTTCTACTGAATTAATTTCTAATGAATTTTGACTCTTTTTCAAACTTTGTTTTGCAAATTTTGGATAACAACACAAATATTTATTTTTTTCCTTCGGCCTCAAGGTACATATTCAATAACAATATGTAATCACTGTCTATATATATGTATATATATATTTCCTATACCATCATCTGTTAATTTTATTAATACATGTACATTTCCTTTCATTATAAATTCTAAAGCAAACTACTGCAAATAGTCCCTCACATTCTATTTTTTGAAAGTTCATATCCTTTTCGTCTTGTTGAAAAATTTCACCAACTTCTATGTAGGTAAATAAAATAATAATTTAATATACATTGGATATATTTCTTGAGATTATTATTTTTATTTCAGCTTGGTTTACTGCACATAGTTTTATATGCATAATTTCTTTAATAGCTGGAATAAAAAATAACAGAAATTAGTATCTAAGGTAAAAATGAATCATGCAGATTAATAAACTGCCAGAATGTTATATATTGTTTGTGAGTGATTTGTTAATCACAGAGTATCGAATAATGATACATAAATACAAATATGTTCTAAGATAAGTATAAATAATTGTCAATTCCTTAACTTCCCTAGGCACTTGAGGCTTCATTTTAAAAACCATTTCTATTGGCTTTGTCATGGCTTTATCTTGTCTTTCATTTTTACCACATTTCCTCCTCTTCAGTGCTTCCTCAATGGCATGGGCTTCCTTGTGCACACATGCAAATGCAAAAATATGCATATATTAGTGGTTTTTATTATATCTTTTATGTTCAGACATTCAAGAGATATGTATTTTTGAGTAATGAAATTTAAAAATCCTAAAAGAAATTAGGAACTACCCTTTTTATGTAGCCAGCATATATTGTGGAGTCAGATTCTACAAATGTCCAATGTGTAACACATACACATACACACACACACACACACACACACAATGCGATTCCCAGAAATGATTCTAACAGCTTAAGCAGAATATATTTTTACATTAGTCTGCTTGAACTGATAATATCCTTGCTATCAAAAGGATTCCATGCCTTTTCAACATTTAGTTTTTGTTTCACATCTTGCTTCCAATATTGTTATAACTCTATATTAACTTTATCATTTTATTTCTAACTCATGTTCCAAAATACATTGCTGACCATATTAATATTCATGGGTATTCTGTGGAATTGTAGCTTTTACAATAACCACATGATAAATTTTAAGCAATCTTAAATTGTTTACATAGTAAAGCAAAATGACTTAATATAGTCTGCAGGAGAATATAGGCAGAGTGAACATGAAGAATAGAGTTTTATTACCACCTGCAATTACCAGCTGTGTAGCAACTATAAAGAGGACATATTTGTTATGTTTTCTTAATATGTGATGTGGAGGCAGCGACGCTATCCGTAAGCTTTTCTAAAGAGGCAGAGTATCTTTACAGAAAGCGCAGTAGGGTTTGGAGACTGATAAAGGTTTTCTTCTTGGCTGTTCCACTTACCTATCTTGTGTGATATTTAGCAACTGATTTCAACTTACTAAGTATCAGTTTCCTGGTCTTTAAAAAAGGAGCAATAGCACAGACATTGTGTGTTCTGGAGAGGATTAATGTAGATACATATTACTTGGTACAGTGTCTGGCATATAACCTACACTTTATTAATGACATCTGTTATTAGTAGTAATCATTAAAGAGGTAAAGCTTACAGAAGGAAAGGGAATGTGAACATAACTAAGCACTCTTAGTAAACTTACACATTATCTATATTTTCTTTGGTTTATATGTAATTATTTATGTTGGCTGACTTTTATTATGTTATTATAATATTTTTTTTTTTTTTTTTGAGACAGAGTCTCGCTCCTTTGCCCGGGCTAGAGTGAGTACCGTGGCGTCAGCCTAGCTCACAGCAACCTCAAACTCCTGGGCTTAAGCGATCCTCCTGCCTCAGCCTCCCGAGTAGCTGGGACTACAGGCATGTGCCACCATGCCCGGCTAACTTTTCTATATATATATTTTTTAGCT
>CM052454.1:5401356-5492610 GCA_028533085.1 Varecia variegata
AAGTGAGTTGTTTTAATTTTCCACTATCCCTCTGAGAGAGGTTAGAAGGAATTACAATGTTTAATTATATAGGAGAATGCTGAAAGACAGCCACCTTAAATCACATGTGGTAAGTTAATTGTTGGTCAAAAAAATAAAGTTAGATATCAACTGTCCCTCTTCTGCATGTTGCTCCCTTCTGATTCCTTTTCTTACATATGTTAATAATATAAGGTGAAGGATGTGGTTAAGTCAGGTCTGTTGAAATTTGTTTAAAAGATTTTTATGGCCATTTATTATAAAACAATATTTTCAAAACTAAGATAACTCAAATTCTTTGAGATTGTATTCCATCCTCTCTGGGGCATAGACTTGGTTTACCACTCTCTGCTCATTTCTTACTATTGTTCCTTTCATTGACTCCCCTTAGACAATTTTGAGCTAGTAGATGTTTACACGTATCTTTGCCATGGTATTTCTGACTTCTAAGTATTTGCAAATGCTATTGCCTAAGAAAGCTCCTTATTACTCACTTCCACTCCAAATTAGCTGATAATAATTCATCTTTCTGATTTTAGCTGAGATGTCAGTAGCTTCTGCATTCCAAATTATTTAATTCTCTCATATGTCTCCTTCTCATCATACAGCACTCCACACACGGAGACACATGCGCACACACACACACCGCTCTACCTCTAGCTGTCTCTATATATAGTACCTGTACTTTACATATTGAATGCTAATTGTCTTTTATTTCTCTGTCTTTTACACTGGAAGTTTCCTTATAGAAAGGGCTATACTTTCTTTTTCATTCCTTCATGTCCCCTCTTCCCTGGGCAATACCCATAATATGAATTTTAATAAAACATTATAGAATACAGATATATTCAAATCACGAAGGTGAAATTTCTCTATACTGAAACAAGCTACTAATTTTAATCAAGATTTTTATCTTTATATCAAATCAATGTGGATTTGAAATATATGATGATCTTTTGTTTCTATAACTCTGATATATGTATATTCATAAAATTAATTTATGTTCATTTCTTATACAGGAAATAAATATTACCTATAATACCACCCTCCAGTAATATCTACTTTTGTTTATTTTATATTTGTCTATAATAGTCTTTTTATCATTTATTAAATTTATCAACCCATAAATATCCATTTATCTTTCAGAAATGCAAGAGCCATATGGAGAATTCTCTCCCCAAAGTTATATAGTCTTTTTTTAACCTTCTAATTTTATGTAATAGAAATTTATCATAAATTTTCATATTTTTACTGCCTTCTAGTATACTAAATAAAATATTAATTTTCAATTATTTACACCTAAGTCTAATAGAAACTTAGAATTTACTCTCTACATTTGCATATGGTATACAGAATAAAAAATTCAAATATATATTTGTAATGACTAATGCCAACAAAGAGTGAAAATGAAATTTGCTAGAAATGTCTGTGGATTTCTTTAATTTCTAAAGATAACTGTTTTTTATTGAGGGTTTTTTGTTTGTTCATTTTGTTGGTTTTGCTTTGATTGTGCTATTGATTAATGAATCTGTTTGAATTTTATTTATATTTGAATTTCCTAAGTCTTATAACTCAGGCCAGTGAGCCAGAATTTATCAACCTTTCCCAACTCCTGTCCTCAGGATCAAAGCCCTTGAAATAGAAATGTGAACTGTAGCATAATAGAAGCATTTGTTAGCTATTTTCTCCTGTTCTTTATATTAGTGTGTGGTCTCTAGTTCTTACACAAAAGTTTATATACCTCTTGACTTAAAACAAAATTTAATTTTCATTTTCTGATTCATTGAGGTTTGACATTTGGTTGTTAATGTGTAATTTTTTTGTCTTTTTGATGTAGGCATTTAGTGCTATAAACGTCCATCTTAGCACTATATCCCAGAGATTTTGGTAATTTGTGTCACCATTATCATTCAATTAAAATAATTTTTTTTATTTCCACCTTGATTTTGTCATTGATCCAAAGATCATTCAGGAGTAAGATGTTTAATTTCCATATGTTCATATAATTTTCAGAGTTTCTCATGGAATTGATTTCTAGTTTTATTCTACTATGGTCTTAGAAGATACATGATATGATTTAGATTTTTTAAAATTTCCTGAGATTCTTTTTGTGAAATGTTCCACATACAAGAATAAACCAAACCAATAGCTAATAGAAGACAGCAAATAACAAAGATCAGAGCAGAATTAAATGAAATGGAAACCAAAAATCAATACAAAGGATCAATGAAATGAAAAGTTGCTTCTTTGAAAAGATAAACAGAATAGATAGATTAACCAAGAAAGGAAGAGAGAGAATTCAAATAAGCTCAAACAGACAAGAAAGGAGACAATACAACTGATACCACAGAAATACACAAGATCATACAAGACTACTATGAACAACTTCATGCATAGAAACTAGAGGAAATGGATAAATTTTTGGAAACATACAACCTCCCAAGTTTGAATCAGGAAGAAATAAAAATCCTAAACAGACCAATAATAAGTAGTGAGATTGAATCAGTAATAAAAATCTCCCAACAAAAAAGAGACCAGGACCAGACAGATTTACAGCCAAATTCTAACAGACCTAGAAAGAACTGACACCAGTTCTACTGAAACTGTTTCAAATGATTGAAAAGGAGGGAATCCTCCCTAACTCGTTCTGTTAAATACAAAGCCACTATCACCCTAATACCAATGCCAGAAAAGGACACAACAACAAAAAAAGAAAACTACAGACTAATATCCTTGATGAACACAGATGCAAAAATCCTCAACAAAATAGTAACAAAACTAATCCAAAAGTATACAAAAAAGATAATTAACCATGATCAATTGGATTTCATCCCAGGTATGCAAGGATCGTTCAACATACCCTAATTAATAAATGTTATTCACTATATAAACAGAATTAAAAAGAAAAACCATATGATCATTTCAGTAGATGCTAAAAAAGCATTTGATAAAATCCATCATCACTTCATGATAAAAACTTTCAACAAACTAGGGATAGAAGGAACATGCCTCAAAATATAAAAGCCAGATATGACAAACTCACAGTCAACATCATAATGAATGGGAAAAAGGTGAAGGTATTGCCCATAAGAAATAGAACAAGAAAAGGATGCCCACTTTCACCATTTCTGTTCAACATAATACCAGAAGTCCTAGCCGGAGCAAGCAGGCAAAAGAAAGAAATAAAGGGCATCCAAATTGGAAAAGAGTAGGTCAAACTATCTTTGTTTGCCAATGACATGATCTTGTATCTAGAAAATGCTAAAGATCCTCTGAAAGAGTCTTAGAATTAATAAAAGAATTCAGTAAAGTCTCAGGTTATAAAAGTAATGTACACAAATCAGAAGTATTTTTATATAGTAATAATAGCCAAGCTAAGAATCAAATCGGAACCTCAATACCATTTACAATAGCTGGGAAAAAATGAAATAAAATATCTGGGAATATACTTAACCAAGGAGGTGAAGGATCTCTACAAGGAGAACTATAAACTACTGATGAAAGAAATGGTAGGTGACACAAACAAATGGAAAAACATCCCATGCTCATGTATTGGAAGAATCAATATTGTTAAAATGTCCTTCCTGCCTAAAATAATTTACATATTCAATATTATTCCAATCAAAATAGCAGCATCATTTTTCACAGAATTAGAAAAAACAATCCTAAGTTTCACATGGAATCAAAAAGGAGCCCAAATAGCCAAAGCAATCCTAAGCATAAAGAACAAATCTGGAAGATCTGGAAGCATTAGATTACTCAAATTCAAATTATACTTACTACAAGACTATAGTAACCAAAACAGCATGGTACTGGTATAACAACAGACACACAGATCACTGGAAAAGAATAGAGAATGCAAAAATAAAACCATATACCTCTAGCCAACTGATCTTTGACAAAGCAGAAAAGAATATTCACTGGGGAAAGGACCCCCTATTCAATAAATGGTGCTAACAAAATTGGACAGCCACATGAAGAAGAATGAAAATAGATCACTTCTGGACATTGACCTAGGCAAAAAATTTACGGGTAAGACCCTAAAGCAAATAAAACAAAACAAAAATAAATAAATAGGACTTAATTAAAGTAAAAACCTTCTACACAGCAAAAGAAATGATCAACAGAATAAACTGACAGAGTAAATGGGAGAAAATATTTGCAAATTATGCATATAACAAAGGACGTATGTTCAGAATTTACAAGGAACCCAAGCAAATGAGCAAGAAATAAAAACAAATGACCCCATTAAAAAGTGGGCAACAGACATGAACAGACATTTTTCAAAAGAAAATATACAAATGGTCAATAAACATATGAAAAAATGTTTAATGTCACTAATCATCAGGGAAATGCAAATTAAAACCACAATGAGATACTACCTTACTCCTGTCAGAATGGCCATTATTAAAAAGTCAAAAAACAATAGATGTTGGCATGGGTGTGGTGAAAAGGGAACCCTAATACACTGTTGGTGCAAATGTAAATTAGTACAACCTCTATGGTAAGCGATATGGAGATTTCTTGAACTAAAAATAAACCTGCCTTTTGACCCAGAAATCCCACTACTGGGTCTCTACCCAAAGGATAAGAAGTCATTATATAAAAAAGACATCTGCACTCATATGTTTATTCCAACACAATTCACAATTGCAAAGCAATGGAATCAACCTAAATGACCAACAACCAGTGAGTAGATAAAGAAAATGTGAGATATATATATATATACATATATATATATATGTATATATATATTTCACATACCATGAAACACTACTCAGCCATTAAAAAGAATGAAATAATGTCTTTTGCGGCAACCTGGATGGAACTGGAGGCCATTATCCTAAGTGAAGTAGCTCAGGAATGGAAAAACAAATACCACATGTTCTCACTTATAAGTGGTAGTTAAGCTGTGGAT
Organism: Varecia variegata; assembly: GCA_028533085.1. NCBI lineage: Eukaryota > Metazoa > Chordata > Mammalia > Primates > Lemuridae > Varecia > Varecia variegata. Next base: position 5,406,293 of record CM052454.1, read on the forward strand.
ATACATGGTCCATACAGAGTGGTATAATGGACACTGGAGATTCAGAAGGGAGGAGGGGGGTGAGGGTGAAAAATTACCTATTAGGTACAATGTACACAATTTAGGTAACAGGTACACTAAAATACCAGTCCTTACTATACAATCCAACCATGTAACAAAAATCATTTGCACCCTGAATATATTGAAATAAAATGAAAATGAAAACATTGAAAATTACTTTTCACATACTCATAATTCCAATCTATCTCAAAAGTAGATAATCAAGCTTTTCTAAACAATCTTTCTATAATAGCCAATGTTATTATTTCCTTTACCTATTCCTACCTTTCTCTGTTCTTTCCCCCATCCCAATCAACCTATCTTAATAAACACAACTTGTTCCCTCTCATTTTAAATTTAGTTTGGAAAATACAGCCACATTTTCACTAATCTTTTTCAAACAATTAAAATTTTACCTCGCTCACATAATATCTTTCTGAATGATCTAATCTGTTTCATTTTTCTCTGAATAGCAGCACTAGATGTTTTATGATTAGGAATGTTAGAGAGATGAAACATTAAAAGTATGAAAACTGTTTCTTTTCTGTATTCCAATAAGCCAAACTAAATTATGCTTACCTAAATTATGTGTATACTTTGTTAACATCTCAGATAATCTTGCAAATCTCAGGCAGCACTGAAGGAAAGAGGAATAAGGAGGGCAGGGAAAGGGAGAAGAGGGTAGGGGAAGGCAGTGGGAAAGAGAGGAGGGGAGGATGGAAGAGTTTTGTGTAACTGGATTTCTTGGGAGTGAGGTTCTTGATAATCACTGTCAATCCTGGGAAAAGAGCGATTAAATACAGTTTTTATTCAGGTATTTTATTAAGCGTGCAAAAGAAAAGAAAATGAAAGGAATTCTCCTCCAAAGCAAGTTGAGTGGAAAAGGAAGTCTAATGAAATCACGTGAAATTCTTTGGAAACTTTCTTAAGTTACTTAAACTTCCTAAACTTATATTGTTCACATTTAAAATGGGTGGTAATCATAATAAAAATCCAAAGATGAGATGAGATCATGCAAGTACAGTACTCTCGGCTGTGCCAGGCACATGGTAAACACATTACATAATAATTAAGCTCAAGATCTCATTTTAAGTGAAACATTTAGGATTGAGAAGGGGACGCCCCAGCCAGAGCCCAGTCAAATTAGTTGACTGAGAATTATCAATTTTGCATTTGAAATATGAAATCCCATAGTTCATTCATGTATTAACTCCCTTACTTAGTTATCACAGGATTGGATTAATGTCAATCCCTTAAAGTACAGATTCCTAAGTGTGTAGGGGTTCCTGAAGAGAATTAAGAAGTACAAAAACATTAAAATAAACTAAATATTAATAGAATCTACTGGGTGATATCATCTATTGAAAGTATTTTTTATTTTAAATATAAATGCTCTGAAACTAGATCAGCAAAATCATATCATTTTCAAAAAAAGAGCTAACAGAAAACATAGCATAGGCGTTCGATTCAGTCTTGGATTTAATCAAATCATGTCTCTAACATTCAACTCTGGTTCTGACTCAGTGGCTCCTGTACTAGAAGAAAAAATGCCTGAGGTGGGATAGTTGTTATCTGAAAATTACAGGTCTAAATATTTAAGCAGATTTGAAATGCACCAACAGAGCAAAGTGTATACACGCAGAAGACTGTGGATTGCACGCTAATCAAATTTTATTTATTAAGTGGAGAAAATTAATGTAGAAGTATATGACTCACCAACAATGTGTATTTTTTTTTTTTTTTTCATTTTGCAGGAAAGAGTCCGGCATTTACAGAGGGCTTTTGTCTCCAGAGTAGATAAGTCCACACAGACTGAACTTCTAAGCTATGATGTAAGTAGCTATCTAAAACCATTTTTATCTTCTTTATTGGTATTCAGACCTCCAACAGCTTATTTACTTCTGCTGTGCTGTGTCCATGCATTGATTTAATAGGATTTAGTGGTGCACCATTCATCTTTTGCTCTTAAACAATCCCCAAATACCTTCCGAAACTAAAAAAGATAATTACAGGCACCAACTAGCATACCAATGTCTTATTAATTTTTTTTTTTAAACCAACAACTCTAATACAGTCTTCTGAATTAGTGAATTTGCAGACATGTGGAAAATACATCTTAGAATACTAGGGCAATTTATTTTTAAGAAAGGCTAATTTATTTATTAACAGTTTAATAAAGTTATTGCATTTGCAATCACCAAGGCCAAGCACATCATTTTTACATGCAGGCACTTAAAAGGAAACACAATTTGTTAAGAAAATTTACAATAACATTTTAGCTCTTGGGTTTCGGTGGAGGCAGCAGAAAGTAATTTAATTGAACGTTAGTATTTTTTTCTTCATGTGAAATACTTGTTGAGCTGTCAAAATAGAATTGTAAAACATGTTTTAATATAATATTGATTCTAGTAACACTGGATGATTTTGGAAAACTTTGATACACACACACACACACACACACACACACACACACATTTTTCCTTTCACAGGTATGAAATTTTCACTTTTCCTAAGTTCATGACTGTAAATTTCCCCTTGATAAAAAAAAAAAAATTATCTTCATCTTGCATCTAACATTTGTAAGAACCCTCTCTTCTAGTTAAAAACATTTGTTAATAATTTTTAGCACTTTTTTAACAATAGAATAGAGATAATTTTAAGTTTTATGAACATGTATGTTAAAATATATTTTTATCTGCATGTCCTCATATTGAATAACATAAATGTGGATGTTACTTTTGCATTGCCTTGCAAACTATATTAATATATTTAATATAAAACTACTCATCTCTATTAAGAAATAAACTAAAGTTTTTGAATTATAGCACAAATTGTTTTCAGTTGCTTATATACATTATTTTTTAACTTAAAAATCACTAAAAACTACGTATTTTTTAAAAGTTTTTATTATATTTAATATGTTTATTCTAAGTACCTAAATATTCTAGATATCAATCTTGAGACTAAAATACTTCTTTAATAACAGCATTATATATTATTTAAATGATGTTAATATTTATTTCTAAAAAGAAATAATTTTTATGAAACTCAAAGAGGATTTACCAAAAGTGATTTCAGTAGTTATCTCTTTTGTAGGATTTTTTTCCTGTTTAAAATTTTTTTAATACAAAAATATATGTATATCTGTCCCTAGGACTTTGATATACATATATACAAAAATATATATATATCAATCTCTAGGATATAAGCAATGTACCTATTTTACAAATAGTAACCTATGTATTTATAAGTCTGCAAGCCTGAGACTTGTTCAATAAGAGTAATACAACCATATTTCTCATTAAATCTTTTTCCAACATAACATCATACCGCACAGGTACTACAAGTTACCTTAGAAACCATATACTTCAATACCTCAATTTTCAAATAAGTTATCTGAACTTCAGAAAAGTGTAGTTGCTTTTTCACTGCCACATGATCTTTGTGGAAGTCTAGTCTTATTAAAAGTAATGTGCTCTTAAAACAAGGAAGAGGGAAAACACACATTTGGACTCAAATATTCCATTTTATTCAATTTAAAGAATGATGTTTGGGAGACAGAAATCTAACTCTCGGAATGACTGAACATAAATATAAAATTTGAGACTTTTATGTAACATTATCAGTTCTATGTAGTATTATTAGTGACATCTTGGGAGAATTGGTTACTGAGGAGTCAATTGTACCTCTAGGGAAATAACTAAGCTATGTAGAGTTATTCTAACAAAGAGCTACTAGCAGCCTCATGTGAATTTGCCTATCTGTGCCTCATAATTTTCTTATTTCTACAAATTTCTTATATTGATGTTATTTAGTTCTCTAAACATATAATAAAAATAAAAAATGAAGCCATGCACATCATTAATCCTCATTAAATCATCATTGTTCCTACCTTGTTTTCATATGTGACAGTGATAGTTTAATGCATTTTATTTGGTACTGAGTCCTTACAAGTCAAGTGTTTGTTGTGACTTGGGTAGTTCTTAAAACAGAATAATACTCTATTCTAAAGATTTCATGTTTCATATTTCCTAGTGATATATTGTAATCTACAATCATCAGTATCAGCAAATTAATTCCTAAAATATGCATATAGAAGTTTATGAAAGTAACTAGATGTAACTACAGTAATAAACCTTAGGGCATTTTGCATGTGAAAGAGTTGGAGGGGATATTTTAAATAAATCATAAATAAGTAAAACATTTTAAGTATGAAATACATAATTGTTTGGAAACATATTCATCAGTGGTACAATTTCATGATCAGGATATATTTTCTATATTTTTCGATATTTATTTGTAAATATTTTCATAGTTTTATATGCAGTAAGAATTGTTTATTTTTCTTCAATTTATCATATATTTTTTATTCTTAGAAAATACAGTTTTACATTTTTAAATTTCATAAATATGTCATATACACATATTTATCTATTTATAATTTGCAAATAGTGTTTATCAGAGAAAAAGTAAAATCTTACAGAAATCTTGCACATTATGGATGATTCTTATATTCTGTTGCTTTCTTCCTAAAGCTGTTAATATTAGCCACAAATTATTCTTTACAGATCATTATAGATCATGTTTTCTTGGTATGAATGTCAGAATATATGATACTACAAGTCACTGTTGATATAATTTCCTTGAAAAGATAACTGTTGCACATTTTGCATATGATAGAATCCCCAGAAATTTTTAATTATAATAAAATCTGTTAAAAATATACTACAGTGAATAAGTTTAAAGGTTTGTACAACAAACTACTTCTATCTGGTAACAGATTTGTCAAGAGACTTGAAACTAATGTTAGTGTGCAATGTGTGCTCTGATTTCTAAGGCACATTGCGAGAATTTTTAAAAATAAATTCAGAGTGTCTCAGCACAGGACTCTAGACACAATAGTTATTGTGACTAGGGAGATTGTTAAATACATGATGAATGTGTCTTAAAGGATCAATGCTAATTTAACCTCTTCCACCTTCCTCGGTCTGCACAGGATTAGTTTATTGAAAGATCAAAGAATAATTTCTTAGGTGTCACCTGTGTTATTAAAACAGGCTAGAAGATGAATAGATGTGGTCAAGTAGCAATGTTGCCCATTACAAGATTATATTAAGAGGTAGGGAAGTTTTTTCTAATTATATCTACTATATAAATAGATGCTTCAATATAGCATATATGCTGTCTATAAATATTTTATAGCTTGAACTACTGAAAAGAGCATTTTGATTAAAATATTTGAGAGTGAATGGCCAAAACACTGTGAAGATCTTAAATTGTGACAGTGAGAAAATTCAGGTACTTTCATTAATTTGACATCTTTATGGACAGCTTGTTTTTTGAACTTCCTTTTTATGTTCTCCAGAAGATTGTCTTTTTAAAGGTAGTTGATTGACTTTAAAGGTATAAATTTTCCTTTCAATTAATGCCTGAAATTGACTCAGAGTAGTCACAGGATTTTTAAATTTCTTACAGAGACAAATGCACTAAAATTTTAAGTAAAGAAGGTTCTTTCATCAGCATGTGTTTTAAACTTATTGAAAAGTATTTATTAGTCTTGAACTTGCAATTTTTTTCATATTTTCTTTAAGAGTTTTGAAGTTATATATTTTATAAAATTCTAAACTATTATTAGTTACTGATAATCTAAATATCATTAGAAGTTTTCACTTGGCTATTTAAAATTAACTGAACTGTGTCATCACACATATTGTGTCTCATTTGTGTTTGAATAAGGCATAAATCAGTTTGCTGATGGATGCTCAATACTACTGTTTGTTTTTCAAATGTTTTAACACACTTTCCAAATTTTGCAATTTGCTTTATAAGTACAGTTTTCTACTTATATGCCAGGAAAATAATAGTACTATTTGCATTATGAATACACACCTTGAGAAAACTTTCTCAGTGAAATTATCTCTGTATTTCACACTCTGTGCTACTTTTCTTACATTTAATTTTGGTGGTGGTCCTGGCACGGTTAGTGTGCAGGGAGTTCTAAAAAGTATGAAAATAGTTCATCAGGCCATATTCACATAAGAATAAGCATGGTTCATTTTTACTGTAATTGTTTTGTTAGCTATTAGAGCAGAAGAGTTTTTTGTCCTATGCTAATATATTATGTCAGCCTGTGGTTTAAGCTCAGTTCAAATAACTGAATAACTGTCAGTTAGACTGTCTCATCCAGCTGCTGAAAAACTGTAGTTTATTGAAGCTTTCTGTTTCAGTTCCATTCATTGTTTCCATCTTTCTTAAATTCAGTTCTTCGCCTTTGCATGTGTGAATGTGCCCGACATTTATTCGAAAAAAATTCTTCACCGTCACATGCTTCATGTATTTATAATAGCATTATCTCAGCTATTTCTGTTTATTTTTTACAAATTAAGAAACATGCAGGTTTAAAAACTGAGTTATATACTCTAGGTTTTCTTATGAATTATAATTTTTCATATTGCATTAAAAATAACTTCCGGACAAGTTTAAAACATGGGAAACATGACCATCATCCACAGGTGCTCATTAGCATTTATTGGCGGAGTCACAGCTTATCCAGTGGCGCTGTCTTAAGAACATCACTTTTGAAATTCCATCCATGCATTCATTCAACAAATGTTATTAATACTAAGGATCCTCTAGGAGCCAGGCTCCATTCTAGGTTCTTGGGATACATCCTTTAACCAAACAAAAATACTCCCGCATAGAGCTTGCAGTTGGTGAGGGCATACTTAGAATAAACAACAAGCATAATAAATAAGCAAATGGTATAATGAATAAGAAAGTGGGAAGAGCAATGTAAAAAAGAAAAATAGCACAGGGAAAGGATAATTCTAGGAGTATGGGGTAGGGGTCAGGAGTGTGATCAGAAATTTTAAACAGGGTGATCTGGGTCGGTCTAAGGTTGAGTTGTGAGACCTAAAGGAGGTGGAGGTGAAAATTATGCTCTGTCAAAAATCCTTTTGTGATGTGTTCCTTGAAAACCCCTTGAAGACCACTCCATCAGTAAGAACAATTTGCTTTGTTTTTGCTGGTGCCCTCAATGGGAAGAATCAGCTTAATTTAGAGGTCATGCAGTATGAAAAAGTACATTCTGTACAATGAAACCTAGAGTCAGACCCATTGCATCAAGAGACTAGAGGAACACAGTCTACCTGAGAGAACAGAAGACTTAGGCATCCAATATCATACTCATCTACCATACGCACTGAGAAGAAGGCCTCTTTCTTGTCTGTCTGTCTTTCTTTATCTCTCTCTTTCTCTCTCTCTCTCTTTCTCTCTTTCTGGTTTGCATTTGCCCACCCTCTTCTCTCTATATATACCATTCTTCTTCCAGAGCAGGCACAGTCGGATTTATATGCCTTAAATGTATAATTAGACTTCACTGTATATGAGCATATCTTGTTTATCAGAGAAGGTGGGCCAATGAATGTGAACAAATATAAGAAACAGTGATTGCTTGGTGAAAAAAATAAACTAAAGGACTCATGTTGTTTTTATAATTCTAAAAGTCTGTAACAAATTAGTACACAATATTTTATTTTATTCACAAAAACATATAAATGTGGATATTGCTATACTACATTATTTTTCTATATTACTTTTTAATATCTATGAAGTTTTTTAAAATGACTCCTTTGTGTCTTTTAGAATGAAGTATGAAATACAAATCAGCATAGACAACCAGCGATTTTAAAACATAAGTGCCAACATGCAGTTGTTTTTATAGCCTTGGTATTGAATGATTCTTTCTAAAATCCTGAATCTTTGTCTAGGAGCCAAATCCTTCCTGGACTGCCTCCAAGTCTTTAATTCTGTGATGACTACATAGAATTAGTATTGGTTAACTGACAACCCTTTTGTTAAGAGAATTTGTGGTTGAGATCCTTATGGGGAAAATAGCAAGGCTAGTTGGCAGCTATGAAAGTTCTTATAGTTATATTCATTAAAATAAAACAATAAAGGAGGACATGGGAGAGTGGGGGGAGAATGCAGAGTTGCTTGTCAAAGGTACAAAATTTCATTTAGACCTGAAAAATAAGTTCTCAGAGTTATTGCACAGCAGAGTTACTATAGTTAATAATAATGTATTGTGTATTTCAAGGTAACTGAGAGTAAATTTATGATGCATTATGCAATTACAACTAATTATTATACTTTGTATGAAGTTAAGTCCTAAGACTTTGTTCAGGTTCTTTTTTAAAATAAATCTTTGTGGACATATTTTATATTAACTGATTTCTATCAAAATACTGCTTTCCTTTGTTGTGGTCTATGATCAGGAAAAATCTGCAAAGGCACGTTTATCCTTGAGGTGTATATATACATATATATATATATATATCCTTGAAATACATATAAATATCCTTGAAATACATATCACCTTGAAATATATTTGTCATTGAAATATATATATCCTTGAAATATCTATGGACACACACCAAAATGGTCTTCAATGATACAAATATATATTCATACAGAGACAAACTGTATAACATAGTTACAAAAACAATCTATGTTTGCTATATTGTTCTTATTATGGAAATTAGGGTTAGATTCAAGTCTATTAATTTTTGTGCATATACAATAAAAATTAATGGAAATAATGTCTTATATTAAATTAACTTTTTAAATGGTTATGGGCATATTTATGGCCCAACTTTATTATACTTGGTGTAAATTAATATCAAAATGGTTTCTTTTCAAGGTAATAGTCAACTCCTAGAAGCACTAGTTTTTGAATAGGCAGAAATCATAAGACCATATATATTCTAAAACAGTAATGATAATTTTTGCCGTAAAATAGATATGACAGCATTTTCTTTTTTACACAACACTAGCTCTTGGCTTTTCATTTATATCATGGTCGAGCCTTTGTTTCACTAGGCTGTCTGATTTCATTAATTAAATTACTTCATTCTTCCCTTTAGTTTTCTTGTGAGACTTGCTATTCTCTTTGACAACTCTACTTGTACTTGATTTAGATACACAAAAGGGGAAAATATCTATCAAGACTATTAGTTCTTATAATGGTCTTTGTCTATCAATAAGTTTTTCAGCTGCTTGATTTATGCTTTGGGACTTGAGAATACCTAGATTATACCTTTTGCCAGTGAAAGAACTAATATTGATTTTAGGAGAAAAAATACATTGAAATGTTGAGATGAATAGTGTTTCAAAATAAAGATGTAAAGTTATTTTATAACTAGTCAATAGCCATAGAGAGCCAAAGTAAAAAAAAAAAAAAAAAAAAGTTCCATAAATATTTGGCTTCATAACAAACCAGCAAAGGAATAGGAATTTTCAGAATATCACATTAGAAAGTTTTCTCAAAGAGAGCCACATGTGTGGTTAACCTTATGCTCTATAAAGTAAGAATAGCAGGAAATTATACTCTTTTGTGATGCCACATTGTTAAGATGGTAATTAGAATTTCAAGTTCATAAAGCTGAATTACTGTAGAAAAATTTATACCAAAAAGAGTATAATTTAAAGAGTCAAAGTTCTATACATATTAGAATTACTTCAGACTTGTCACTATTTTATGAGTTTTGCATTTATAAATAGATTTATAGGTTTGGATTTAATCTATCAATTTGGAGGTAATTTTGTTTAAAGTATGGGCTAATATAGAGTCATTTTCAGAAATAAAAATACTTTAAACAGGTTTAGCATTTTCTTGCTTCAGAAAAGTATATAGTGAATATTGATGAAGTGTTTCATTTTCTAAAACTAAGAAAGAGCTAATGTAGAATCGGAACGATTGTGTTTTTCAACTTTTTAGATTATATTAATATTAATTTAATATTGTTCCAAAGATGCTACTTAGAAGTCTTTTAAAATTTATGGGAACATTGATATAAACCCTAATTGAGTCTGAAAAGATGAACTATTCTTCTTTGCAGGAGCATCAGTAATATAATAGGAAACTAAAAGGAATTTATGTCAATCATAAAAATACACAAAAATTACTTGGTATGACTGTACTGTTTTCTATGCTATTGAAAGCTTTTTTCCCCCATCTTGGTTTTATTGTACATTAAAAAATATATAAATTCTGAATCATTATCTATAAATATATTACATATATATAATATGTGTATCCATATATATTTTTGGCATTTCAAATATGAGTATTATTTTACTGGAATATTAATAGATACATATTACTTCATAAGTTAAATGATTGCATATCATTGAATCATGAACATTTTTAACACTTTTTACATCTCTTTTAAAATTTTTTCCCCATTAAAGGACAGCACTGTCACATGGCATATCCACTATAAAGGAAAATATTGAAAAACTGAACAAAATTATATATGGTTTTATCCTACACCTAGTAATGCTCTCTCTAGATATTTACCCTGAACATACACTTCCATATACACTAAACAAAACCCCCATTAGCCCTTCCTTTATGATCATTTTTTATAATATGATAAATGTACAAATGTAAATGTAATATGATAAACAACACAAATGTCCATTAATAGAGGACTGTTTGATAATGATTCTTTCACAAAATGGAGGGCTACACAGCCCAAAACAAAAACAAAAAACACGAGGGAATGTCAATGTTCTGATATGGAGAAATCTCTAGACTGTATTGATAAGTGAAAGCAAGTTGTGAAGCAGTTACATAATATTTTGTTTTATAATATTTATGTATGTACAGAAGACAGAAAAAAGATAATAAATAGTGTATATGTACAGGAAATAAGAAAGCAATATAGAATAGCATGTAAGAGGTAATATGAGATTTCTTTTGAATAAATCTTCTATTTATAAAGTTTTCATAGAAAAATAGAAAACTAAAGATTAGAATCCACTTGAAATAGATAAACTTAACTGTACATCAAATTGATATCATAACCACAGAGAAAAATACATTTTTAAAGAGTGATTTGGATTCATTTCTCTGGTTATACATCCTTATTGGCTTATAGTCTAAAGGCAAAGAGAATTGCTGAAAAAAAAAAAAAGTCTAAAATGTCACTCAGTGACGTTACTACTCATAATAATTTGGAAGCTATTTATGTGTTTTATAAGATTCAACAAATAATTATGTATAATGTTGCTAGTAACCAAGTTATTTCAAAATGAGAAAATGGAAATATAACTATGAAAATAAAAAATCAATACAAGAATCCTGTAATGTTATATTCAAATGGAAAATATCAATATAAACTAATAATTTATAAACTAAAGAATATTTCCTAGCTCTGTCTGGTGAAAGAATATAAATCAATAGACAAAAACATCTAATCTGAAACCTTTCAAGCTTTTAGCCTTACCTTTCAGTGTACGGGAAACACAAGAGGTAGATGGATAAGTAAAACAATGCCAGCAATCAGAAAAATTCCAAATGTGAAGTATTCTATGAGACAACGTACATGGTACCCTTAAAAAAGAAAGTTCTATTAAAAATTGGAGGACTATTTTGTTTAAGGAAGCTACAGAGACAACAAAAAATGTAATGCATATATTAATACACATGCACATACATACACACACCTTGCTATGAAAATAAAGTTGATTATGTATGTATAGTGAGGTAAGAGAAGCAAGAAAGAGAAGCACAAAACCAAGGATGGCAACTCTTATTAATTACTAAGTCTAGTAACATCTATGCAGGTGTTCATGGTACAGATCTTTTTTCTGTATGCTGAGTTTTCTCAATGAAGAGAAAGCCTTCCCAGTTTTAAAAAATTAGATGCAAAAAGGTTTAAATGACATTACATTCAAATATAATTTGTGGTCCAGGACTAAATCTTGGGCTGAGCAGTCCAGCAGTAACATGTACTTGAGGGACACTTGAGAAAATTCGAATAAAGATTGCTATTAGATAAGATGAAAACTTACTGACACGGACAGTTAGAGATCATTAATGGAAAAAAAGAAAGACATCAAGTATAGTAGCGTAAAGAACAGAATGTACTGTATAGTTTCATTTTGGTAAAAAAAAATGCATATGTGAAAATGAATACACAGAGGTTAGTATAGTGATTATCTCTGGTTGATAGGAATGTGGCTTTTTATTCCCTTATCTCTTTTGTTTCATTCTGCAATAAACATATGTACCTTTGTGATAATAAAACGTAATTTCAATGTAGAGACATTATTTTAAAAAGTACTCTGTACTGCTATAGTGAATATTAAATTGTTTAGACAATGCATTTAATTTTTATTCAAGACCCACTTCCATAAAAATAAAATAACTTGGAAATTTTTGAGAAAACAAAGTATTTATAGGTACTTTTCTTCTAAAATATAATTATTAAAAATAACTGTTAAGTACTGGAGATCTTTTTCTTTCTAATTTGACAATATATTGAATGTCTTATACTTTAAAGCCTAAGATGATTCATCCATTTTGTAACTGATTTTTCCTAATTTATAATATCCCCAGTGTGGTTAATCATAAAAACTAATCCTATCTTTCAAATTATTGTTGTCACTACAGAGTAGTCATGAGAGTTGTTTATTTTCATTAGTCGAACTTTAATATTTCCTTGCAGTCCTCTTCATGTTCTACCAGCTAAAAATGCCATGGAAGTATTGGGGTTTTTTGTCGTCTTTACGTAGTAAATACTAGAATATTATAAACTTTTAAGGAAAGAGTAATGTTAGTGTCATATATTTTAGTTACATTTGTGTCTCTGAGCATATTAAACCTATTATGGTATTTTTTCCGTCCATTTTACTAACCTTGTTTTTGGAATATTAAAAAGCAGGTCTGGGTTAGAGTTTTATTAAAGATATGAATGTTAGGAGCCTTAAATACACTAGAAAGAAGAATTCTAGATTTATAATATACATAAAATAAAGTAAAGTATAATAATATATTTCTTCTATCTTTTCACATTCATTCAACTAGCATTTGTGGAATAGGTACTGAACACTAGGCATCTTCTTAATGCTTATTTATTGATCTTAATGATTTTGTAGAGTTTTATTTATTTTTAAAGCCATATTTGGTTGACAAATAAATATCTGCCTCTGTGTGTAACATACAGTTATAGTCCTGAGGTTCCTTTCATCACACGGTATTTCACGCTTATTCATTTCTTTATACAGTCATATGTATAAAAAACAAACAAACAAAGAGTTATTCCAGATACTGAGATTGTAGCAATGGACAGCAAACAGACGTGTTTCCTGTCTTTATAAACGTCAAATTCTAGTGACTACAGACAGACAATAAATTAGAAATCAAAGAAATAAACAAGAGAATTTCACATAACGATAAGGGCGTGAAGGATATGACAAGAAAGATGAAATTAAGAGAAACCAGGTAAAGGGAAGAGGCTTGTGCCTAGAAAAGAGCCATCAAGAAAGGCCCTTCTGAGAATATTGCATTTGAGCTGGAACTCAAGTGGTGAGTCAGCTGTTCATAGAACCAGAACAAGCATCTTGACAAGGAAAATCATAACATCAAGGACAGTCACCTTTTAAGACTGCTGAGTTCTTCAGGACTTCCTCATGTTGGTTTTGGACTTGCCATCTTATGGTTAGGATCTACACATTCTAATCTGTACAGCACCACACATAAATTTGCAAAAAAAAAAAAAAAAGAAACCCACAAATCCTCAGCTTACATTGTGTTGTATTTCTAATTTAAAACAGACAAACAAACACACACACACAGACACGCACACACAGACTGGCTCACTAAGGCTTTTGGGATAAAAATCCACATTTCTCAAACCAGCATCCATGGCTGCCAAAATTTTATACTTCTCTATTTTATTCCATCTGAACTGATCCATTAACAAATTTCTATTCCTTGTTTCTGTTGTTTAAGTTTTATTTTGTTTTTTTAACAATTTTTTCTGGAATATCCTTCCCCAACAAGATACCTTTCTAGGCCAATCTCCAATTCCGTATCCTGCCCACCCAAAGAAGAGGTGGTTTCTCTTTCCATAGAACTCCTTCAGCAGTTATGAATTCTATTTAACCTACCTTCTTGTAGTTATCAATCCTATATATTGTTATCAGTTCTATATATTGACCTGTATGTGCTATAAATTAACCTATAACCTACCATCTTGTAATACGGCTCATCTTTTCCTATATTCATGTATATTGCTTTAATTGAAATTCTGCATTACTTGGGAGCAGGTGCCATGTACTGTATTTCTTGGATATTATTTTCTTTTTATAAGTATGACCAGCACAAAATGGAGTTCATTTTTTAAAAAAGGGTGCGATATTTGGAAATGTTTAATTTCCTATCACTTAAAATTGCAATGAAGTTTAGAGATTAAAAAGTAATAATAATTTCTGCAGATTGACAAAGTTTTGTTGGAGCTTTGTGTTTAGTACTTTGTGTGATGACTATGGTTTACAGAAATACCAGGAAAGCCACGTGGATTTACTTAGTGCTTAATTATTTAATTTTCTTGCAGTTTTTAACTTGAGGAATGCATAAAGAGTTGCATCAAACTTATTTTTATAACTCTATAACACCAAGGAAATAAAATCTTGCTAATTAATCTTCTCTCTTTCATCTTATGTTTGGTAGTGAAACATATTTAATTGGAAGTTGGGAGCCAGTAAGCATTACTAATACAAATACTTTACAAATGTTAATAATAATTTTTGACTTGGAAAATCATAAGTGGAACAAGTTTATATTTGTCTGAATTTTCTTTTAAGTGTTTAAACATTTTAAGTTTTCATATTAAGTAAAATTTCATTTCATTTTATTAATTTCATTCATTTTTTTTTTTTTTGTCTTCTTCTTTTCAAGGCCCTGTGGAATCCTACATGCACTGAAGGTTTATTTAAAACAGTACATAGGCCAACCTAGGTTAAATCATTTTTTGACCATAAGAAATGCACCATTAATCTGTGACATGTTAAATATTGAGTAAAATCAGTTTTTCCATCATTCCATATGTAACTGTTTCTCAGAGTATGTAATACAGAAATATTTTCATTCCAGATACTTCACATATTTTGCATTTGAAATCAATCACATAAAATATTGGTGAATGAAGATTCAGCTAGCATAGTTGTGCTTTATTGTTATTATATTTTTAAAACAAAATAGACTTTTATTTAAAAATTTTCTCTATGTGCCAATATTCTGAAATGTAATATTCCACTTGGCAGTACCATTTTTTGTTCAGTCTTTTCATCTATATCATTTGTCACTCTGGTTATAGTCTTCATTTAATTTCATTACATATTCTATGTGCATTAGATAAATTTGAATACAATGCCTTTAGTTTCCTCCATCTTAGTGGGACAGTTCCTATGGAAGAACTAAATTATCTATAACCTTTTCTCCCTTGCATCAAGATCAAAAGATGAAAGCAGTATGTCTTCAAATAGAATAAATAATGAAGTGTCTTATTCTAACTACAGAAAGTAAAATTCCTATTTATATCCTTAAATAGTTGAAGAAAGTTTACCGGATATTGACCTCATTTAAAGAAAGTTTCTTGAGTGTGTCATAAAAGGAGACTTCTGTGTGTCCTGTTTATTGCCTGCCTATAATGGCTCAGTTTAATTATCAAATGGCTGGGTGGCTCCGAGGCATTCCTGAATATTGTAGTTTATTGCAAGGATAAGTGACAGATGTAGACAGCAGCCCAAAAGAATGGCCCAATGTTGTGGCAGGGATCGGGGCAATAGAAAAGCCGTAGAGCTAAGAAGAGGACAGCAGGTTTCATCGAGTTCTCTATATTGTGCAAACAGGTAATGAAGTAATCATGGTTAATGGTGGTAACATTCAGAAATATGTTATAGAATTTATTAAATTATTTGAATCATTATGTAAATATATCATATGAATAATAAGTGTTGGGTATAAACCATAGTATTAAAATAAAATTATAAATATATTTATTTATACAAAAGCATTGTATGTGCCCTTATTGATTTTGCCTCTTAAAATGCCTTTTTATGATCCAAGATAGAAAAACATTTTTTGTTTCTCTAACAGTTTTCCAGAGTTTATTCTTATATCCTATTCTTATCTCTTTGTCTTATTTTATGTCTGAAACTTTAAATACAGATAATGCAAAACTCCATCCCTTTAAAATAAAGCACTTTCCTGGTAAAGATTTTTTTCAGTGTGAATGGTCAATATTGTATTATTTTGAAAAAGCAAGAATTTAAAGATATTTCACTAGGCTACAAGGACAAAAACTTGTAATAGCAACTGGAATAGATCAATAAAGAAAGATACTTTTTTCCTTAAAAGCAATGTAACAGAAACTCTCACTACAGACAAAGAAAGTCACCTGCCTTAAAAGGTGCAATTTTATAATTGCTCTTTGACACCAGCAACCCTTCTTTCTTTCCTCCCTCCCTTCCTCCCTCCCTCCCTTCCTTCTGTCTTCCTTCCTTCCTTCCTTCCTTCCTTCCTTCCTTCCTTCCTTCCTTCCTTCCTTTTTCTTTCTCTCTCTCCCTTTTTCTTTCTTTCCTTCCTTCCTTCCTTCCTTCGGGAACCAATTCTGAATATACATCAGTGATCATGTTGGCATGTCATTAATTGTAGTTTCAAGGGGAAATATTTTCAGACTGTCTCACAATGTTTATTATGCAATTTATTAATTTAATTATTAAAATTATTTGCCAATATTTGGATACATTAAAAGTGAATTGAATATAGAGATTAATGTGAGTGTTGCTATTATATTTTGGAAAATGTGTGAGAACCGTTGTAATTATTGTACTATATTGCAGGGTGTAAAAAAGTCTATGGTTGATAATTATTTCCCAAAAGAGAGACAAGAGGCATCAGTATTTATTGATCCAAGGAAACATTATTCTCTACCCTTATGCAAGCATGTTTGTCCAAAATGCTCTCACAGTCACTAACTCAAAATAAAAGATGGGGGAAAACCTGATTGTCTCCATTTTTCTAAATAAGGAAACTAGAATTTGAAGAGACTGAGTGATTTTTCTCAAATTCATATGACTTTTTTAAGAAAAAATAAAGCCATAGATTGTGCCCAGGTGTTCCAGATGAGAAGTCAAGGTTTGGTTTGGTTTGGTTTTTTTCCTGATTCCAAAAGGCTGGTGGGTTGCATGATTGCAGAACTCAGTACAAAGTATTCATTGATTGCATACATAAATATATAATTACATATTATATATACATTATATATTATTAAGATTGAAATTTTTAAATATTCCTTATGAACTAGGAATAATTGCAATGATAATTTATTATGCAAATGCTACCTACTATGCCTAACTAAGATGTATATTTGAGTTAAGGAAATTATTTTATAATAATGAGAATTATTTATTCAAATATATAGAAGTACTTAGAATGAAAACCATGGATACTTTTACTGGGTACTTTAACAACTATTAACATGTTTTATTTATTCTTTGAATCATTTTGCAAATTTAATTTGTTATGTCCTGAAATATATATATTAAATGTTCTTACACATTTTTAAATGTAGGCAGTTATCATTTTCAGTTTTTTGCGACAATAGCTGTTTTAAATGATGTTTTAATGAAGACTCTAAAGTCATATATGTTATACACATATGGTTTTATTATGACATACATAAAAACTTCCTTGCTAAAGTTTTCAAAATTGAGTCATTTTTCTTAATTACCTAAATTTGACATTGTCTAAATATTTGTTCATTTATAAAACAAAATGCCGTTTCTTTCCCATAGTTAACTTGTGGCTAGAAGAAGGAATGTCCAAATTTAACAAAAAGATGTTTTTCATCTTGTGTTTTGTGCTTATTGCTCCTTATAGGTCTCTCCAAATAGAGTTCTATTCTATTTTAATTTCTCATGTATAATCGCTCTCTCTAAAAAACATATCTCTATCTTACTTGTTATGTTTTTTGGTAATAGTAATCACCAGTATGATATGTTGGCACCTTAGAAAAACCAAAACAGTAATATTAACTCATATGTTTTCAAACATGTCCATTTCATTTGATATATTTAGTCGAAACTAGTCCACTTGTGAAAGGATAGATTGTTATATATGTATCTCACATTGAAAAGAACAATTTTTATTTGTATTAATAAACCTTAAAAATGTTAGAGTGTCCTATGTCTTCCTAATGACATCTGTTGGATGTTACATCTGAATCTGCGTATTGGAGAAGAATAAGATAGGCTGTAAAATGGAGGAAAGAAGAGAGATGTAAGCTTCTTTCTTATTTTGTCTTTTATCCCAAACCAAACATCCTGAGTATATCTATTGGGTACTCTCTTACCTCTGTTTTGTGAAGGATTTTTTCTACTTTTTTATTTTCTTCTTTGAATGCTCTGTGTGGATGTACATATGAGAAGTTGATGAACAATAACAAAATATTTTCTGGTGACTCTTTGTACTATCTGAAAGCTGTTTGTATTCTGAGTTTTTAAGCATCGTGGTCAGATTATATGTACACAAACATGTGTGCATACATTGGAAATGATAGCTTACTTGTTTTAAAGTTATCTTTTTTAAAAAATGAACTTGATAAGAAGGAGAAAATTTGTAGGTAGCATCAGCATTCTTTGGGAAGAAGGGGCAAGAGTTTCCTGACTCCAAGGTAAAGCAATGGCAAGTGAATGGTAATTTGATTCTGCTAGTGAAAAGCAATTATAACAGCAAGGGTAAAATGATTGCTGCCATACTTCTCTCTAAGATTGAGTTTTGTTATTAAAGTTTCTTTATTTTAAAAAATGTAAGACTCAAAAGATGAAGGAGGTATTCCTTCCCCTCCGTAAGGAAGAATAGCCAGTGACTGAAACTTTGATGAACAGTCTGGAAGGTGTATGTACTAATAAATTTTGAATATAATGGTCTGGGAGAGTGAATAACGCATGGCTTCATACTCAGGCTCTTCATAGAAGTGTCTTCTTAATAAGGCTGGCAAGATTTCTGACCTGGGAAGAAATTCCTGTGTACCTTTTACACTAAGAATACCAGAGTAAACTTGAAAGAACAAGTAACTTTGACAATAAATATACTATACAAATTTTAATTTTCTTTACCTCATGGTTTATACATTTCTTAAAAAGATACTGTGTTAGTATAAATTTAGGCTTTAATTTATATTCTTAGTATAATCTTTATAAAACATCATCTTACAATTTATGTTTTTGGAGATCTCTAACATCTGACTGCCATCTGGTTGTAGTCACATGAATTTTAAGAATAGGATCCTGAAAATTAATGACTAGTCTCTTGAAAACTACCCTATACATTTCAGTAAGATACACGCAACATGAGTAAAACATTATATAGTTCACTAATAATACATACATTCTATATATTATTATTTTTCTAATGCTTCATTATCAGAATATAAGCTTTAGAAAGCAAATAATTGATGATTTAAAAAGTGAAAAGCGTCTAATAGAATGCTATGTATCCACTGGAAATTTATTGTTGGTTTTTAGTTAAAAAAATATCTAATGCCTGGTGAGCTAGCACAAAGGATCAAATTGCCAAATTAGATGCACACAAATCAGAGATCTTACCCAATATCAAGCAAAGGTACTGACACTTAAGAAGCTCAGATGGAGCAGGAATAGGTCTGGGACGTACAGGGCAGCTCTCCAAGGCCTTTCATCCTGCATTGAATGTCCACTCTGATCCAGAGTCAAAGATCAGATCCCCAAGTGCGGTTTTGTGGGATTACCTCACACAGCAGAGGGAGTGTTTCATCCATGAAACATCTGTATTTTATATCCCAACAATGTGACATTTTCCAGCCAACCATGCTCATAAATCCATAGATTCTAAGTTCATTTACTCAAATCAGTCCTTAACCAGAGACATGCTATTAAAATGTAAGGACCCTCTTTCTACCAAATATTATTAGTCTGTTTAGCTGAAGGACTAGTTTTCATGTTGACAATGACATTAGGGCAGGTTACCTCCCTTTTCTTTTCCCTGAAGACAAATCAGTTGCTTTAACTCCTTCCTTCCCACCCACTCCATTTCCACCAATCACTCTGAGAATGCTATTCTATTGGAAAGGAACTGTAAATCTAGTGTTCTGGATTTTTCATTTCTTGTTCATTGTAAAGAAAACGCTTTATAGAAAATGTTTATCTGATCGAAACTGCGTTTATTTTTTTATTTCTCTTCTGTGTTTTTAATGTTTGAAATGAGAATTTGAAGCAAGAGTTAGGAGATTGCTTTTCTTGATGATTATCTTTTATTTCATTTTATTTTTCACTTAAGGCAAACTTTCAAGAATTGCAACTTTTGAAGGACAAGAATATAGTGATTGAATTGGGAAAAAAGTAATACTCAAAATTTTTCTGGATGTGTGCCATTTGATACTACAGAAAGTTATTTAAATGTATATATCATATCTTAAATTTAAAAAAATTTAATCTTTTCCATTTGCTATTGATGCAAAATTACTTCTACTGGAGTAATAATCATTCAGCTGATTGGAATAGAATATGTTCCTGCTTTATTATGTTTCCTTTTTTCAGTTATATACTTTATTATATATTTTATTGAATATAAAATGCCTTGTCTCAAGATATTGCAGATGTAGTTTTATTTAACTAGTTTTTAAAACTCTCTATTGTTTTATATTTCATTTTCTTCTTGGTACGTATCAAAAGTACAGAACAATTCCCATGAGAGAAAACACATAAGAAAACCTGAATCCAATATTTGTAGTCTGATTTATCTGTTCTGCTGTTCCACAAACAGACTGTGTTATTTCTACCCTCGAGTCTCGGTGCCGTTACTCACATCAGTCCGTGAACCTAGAGTGCTATTTCGTCTTCCTTAGCTTGTTCATATAAAGAGAAAACCAAATTCCATAGGCTCCACCCCCAATCAGCATATACCCTGGCTTCTCCAGGTATTACTGTAATTGCACTCCATTTTCTCTAAATCACTCTGAAGTTCAACAATAGCTAACATTTTTGACTCTTACTTATGTCAGTTGCTGTTCTAAAAGTTTTACGTGTTTTAATACTCACAAAAGCTATGATATACCTATTACTATTTAATACCATTTTGCAAGAGAGGAAACTGAAATATAGAAAGTTATATAACTTGCCCCAAATTACACAGCTGGTAAGATTATAAATCAGATATTCTGTGCACATAAACTAGAAAATGTGGAGGAAATGGACAAATTCTTAGAAACACATAGCCTCCCTAGGCTCAATCAAGAATAAATAGAATTCCTGAACAGACCAATATCAAGTACCAAAATTAAACAGCAATAAAAAACCTTCCTAAAAAGAAAAGTCCCAGACCAGATGGTTTCACACCTGAATTTTACCAGACCTACAAAGAAGAACTGGTGCCTATCCTGCAGAAATTATTATACAACATAGAGAAGGAAGGAATCCTCCCCAACACATTTTATGAAGCCAACATCACCCTGATACCAAAATCAGGAAAGGATGCAACAAAAAAAGAAAGTTGCTGTTATATGCCAAGCAACTTTCTAAGTGCTTTATGTGTGTTGACTTATGTAATTTTATAAACACCAACAAACACCCAGGAGAGATCCTGTTGTTGTTCTCATTTTATAGAGGAGGAAATTAAGGCACAGAAAGGTTACATAAGAGTCGAAAAGTCATATCAAACAAATGATGACAGAGCTGGAGTATGAATCTAAACAGTCTTGATTCCAGAATTTACACCCTTTACCATTACCCTATATCTATTCCCCCCAGCCATGAAACAGAATAAACTATACCCATATCAGTCAGATCAGGCTAGGTAATGCTGCAGAAACAACAATCTTCAAAAGTTATGACTTATAACAACAAATATTTCTTTCTCTGCTATGTATCTATTGCTGGTTGACAGGCAACAATCTTCATTTCTTATGTTGCAGTCTCCGAGTGAACGAGAAAATGTCACAAATTGTTCAAGGGGTCTTAAATTTCCACACAGAAGGGACACATAATACTTATATTTTACTGGTCAAAACAAAGCAAGTCATATGCTTACAGCGAACTAACTTCATAGAGCAGGGAAGAGCAAATCAGCATATGCCCAGAATGAGAAAACTAAATATAATGGGCTAAAAGCATCAATGTCTACTACGGTAATCTTTTTTTTTTCTCGGCATTAATTTAGTATAAATTAAAATGTGAAAATTATCATTTGGCAAATATACTATATTACTGAAGTGGAAATACTTTGATTCCATCACAGTTAGTTTGGTAAAAGATGATTCAGAATTTTGTCAAACCTGTAAGTTAATACTCCTCCTTAGAATGTCATGTGTACATAATGCTATATCAATTTTTGACAGATGACATAAACATATTATTTATACCATATTCTCCAGCTCTGTTTCTGTAGCTCAACTAGATTTTCAAATATTTATAGTCTTTTAAAGAAATTTCTGCTTATAATCAGCAGACTACAGGATTGTCTAGAATTGGTTGATGTTAGCACAGTCCTATTCCATCTTATTTTAACTGTTCTTTCTTTAAAAAAGTGATCATACTTGATGATATAGGATCTAAGCATCATTACTGTGCTTGTCAGAGTAATTCATGGTGACAGTGTTATTTCAACAATACTTCTTAGTCATTTACCTCCTTACAACCTCATCATGAAGTGCAGTTTTCCTCTCTCAGTATCTCTAGAGATTTTCAGTGACAAGTATAATAACTTAAATGTGTGAACAAGAATGACTTTCTTATTCCCAAACAATATGCTTTACTTGATCCAGAAATAGATAATTTGCATCAACTAAAACGAGTAGGTATCATAATTTTTTCTCCCCACTACTTTGTTGTTAAGCCTTCCTATATCATCTGCTAAATCATGTATTATATTTTCAAACTTTATGGTATAAAATATGTTCACATCCTATTTCCACATTACACAATTGACATTGATAATTGAGAAAATTGTCTATTGGAATTTTAATTTGTAATCAAAGTAAGCTGCATATTTCTGCATGACTTTTTTTCAATGTTGAATGTGAAGTGAAATCTTTGGTTGTATTTACTTCTGGTCCATAATTAATTAGCTGATTCCTACTATATTAATTCTAACTATTTTCATTGTAAGTAAAATAGGTAAACATTCATTGTGTCAAGACAAAGGTTAACATTACCCAAAAGCTATAATTTTACTTTAATTATAATGTAAATCTAAATGTATATAGCTATGTACACACATACATGAAATTAAAGTCCTCATTTTTTAGACTGATCTTTTCCAAATTCATTTTCAGAATACAGAAAATAATTATGTAAGTTGGAAAAGAACATTAATCAGAATGTTAGAGATACACATTTTACTGTGTTCTCAATATTTTCTTTGCATTTATACTTTTTCTATATTTATTTCACACAAGATGAAAAAATGTACAAATACCAGAAGTATTATAAGCTTATGTTTTATTGTCATTATTTCAAATCTTGTCAATAGAATTTCTAAATAAATACACAAATTATGAGAAGATATCAATTTCCACTGTTTGGCAATAATTTTCTAGGTTTAAAAAACATTCTGACATTCTTAAGCATTTTATATGTATTATAAAATGCATATTTTATATGCACTTCATGCATTATTAAAAAATAGAAGTAGGTAAAATATTCAGAATATTAGGTTCTGTGCAATTTCATTTCTCAACCAGACTTTTCTAGGATATCATGATATGTATGGATTCATATTATTTTTATTTAATTATTATTCAGGAAATGTATACTGAACACTTACACTGTGTTGGGTCTGGAGGCTATAAAACCATATAACACCACATACTGGCCAAACGACAGATGAGTAGAGTCTAGCGAGATATATCAACGTAATCACAAAGCATTTTAATATTATTATAATTACCATAACAAAAATATGTCTGATACAAAAATATAATATCAGGAATGTAATGTATTTTAGAGCAATTTAAGATAAACTTTCAGCTCTTTGAATGTTAGGGTTCTATTATATATTTGTATAGAGAAAGAGAAGAGATGCTAATATATTAAGTATGTCTGGAGTACAAGACAGTCACACCTGGTGCTTTTCAATATGTTCTGTTCACTTTTCTGCTTTCTGTTATTAGTTTTTGTACAAAAAAAATACACATTTAATGTCTACTTATGTGAGCAACCATGCTGCATAGCAGCCTAATTTAATCCTTTCTGTTCCATCAAATATTTGAAAATTGTGGCCAGGTGTGATGGTTCATGCCTATAATCCTAGCACTTTGGGAGCCTGAGGCGGGGAGAGTGGCCTGAAGCCAGGAGTTTAAGACCAATCTGGGCAATGTTGTGAGACTCCATCTCTACAAAAAAGTAGAAAAATTAGCCGAGCATGGTGATGCTCACCTGTAATCCTAGGTACTTGGGAGGCTGAAGTGGGAGCCCAGGAATTCAAGATTACAGTGAGATATGATCATGCCACTGCACGCCACCCTGAGCTAACAGAGTGAGACCCCTGTCTCTAAAAAATAAAAATAAAAAAATTTCTTAATTACTTTAAGAATAAAGCACTCACAAAATATGACTGGATAACATAAAATCACATAAAAAGTAAATATTTAGCTTGAAAGAATATGATAGCTTCAGACTGGTAAAATATATTACTTTCTAATCAGAAGGTAATGTAAATAGGAGTGGGTAAGGTGTGGTCACAATTATTCTATTGTCACCACCATTGGTCAGAGGCAACACTATATAAGAGTTCAAAATTACAGCTAGACGGGAGGAATAAATTTTAGTGTTCTATACCACTGTGTGATGACTATAGTTAACAATAATATATAGTTTTAAATAGCTAGAAGGAGGGTATTGAATGTTCCCAACACAAAAATATAATAAATGTTTGAGATGATGGATGTGCTAAGTACACTGAATCTGATCACTATACATTATATGTATCAAAACACCACTATGTACCCTGTAAATATGTATAATTATCACGTCATTTAAAAATTTCAATTGGTAATTAAATGTCTCTCTGGAGTTACATGTTTTGTTCCATGCGATACGGTTAGGAAAACAAATCATTACAATGCAGTGAAATTAGTGCTGTGTCTTTCATATGTTCATTCATTCATTCAACAAAAGGTGTATTGAGTAACTGTTATATGCCAGGTACTTGTGTAGGTGTTCTGGGCATACACAGTAAGAAAAATAATTAATATTCCTAAGCTATGGCATTTACGTCTCATTTAATAGCCATAACTACTTTAAATAATAGGCGCTAACATTGTCCCTACTGTACAGATGAAAATATGGAGGTTTAGAAAGGATAAATAACTTGCCTGATGTTACAATAAATGCTAAGTGTCCTCAGTCTGCCAACAGAGAGCAAGCTCTTTATTGTCATAGCACACCCTCTACCAGGTATGGTGATAGGTGAGCGGTGATTATCTGTATCTGAAAGGTGAAAAGCTGGGGTGATGTTTCTTACATTGCTAGGCAGATAGGGATAAAGATGGTTGTTCGGGAAGAACTACAGTTGTTAATATCTACTCTCTGACCAGGATTCCCAATTAAAACTATATGTTAATAAAAAGAGAAAGTGAAATGAAAAAGCCAATAGACAACCTTAATAACATTTTGATGGCTGTATATTATAGACTGAAGTCTGTAGAAAATAAATGTCTCTGAATTTCATTTTATCTTATTGCCTCTACATTTTTGAGCTATTACACTAAGGTCTTTTAAATTTAATTTTTTTTCTTGAGACTAACTAAACTTGATGGAGATGGAAATGTATTTTTATTACTGAGTACATCTGCTGTTAAAGACCTGAATCAACAAAGAACAAAACTGAATTATAGTGCTGCATTCTAATACCGTAAACTACTAATCAAATATAGAGACTCAAAAAATGTTGATTAGCACAGCTCTAGACATCTGATTCAAAAAGATAGAATGGAAATCATCTCTATTTTCTGTACAGTCTTTTGTTTAACTGTAGAGCCGAAAGGTATGCATTTACAGCCCTTTAACAAGCATGCGTGGCATTTGAAGCATCAGAGTTTCAGCCTGCATAGCCTAGTCATCTTGGATATGGAGAAAACCACTTTTAGTGGACTCCAGGGTACTCATGAAAACAATATCATTCAACAGTGGAATCTCTATTTGTTTATCCTACATGTAATTGAAACAGAGCTATCATGCTACTCTGGTGTTCTCTTCTGCCCTATACTTCCTGGGAGCCATGTGTTACATTTCTAAGTTTCACAAATATGTTTAGCATCATTAATCAAAACTAGTGTGAGATCTCTCGTTATCACTGATTTTCACTCAATAATCATTTATTGGGCACTATGTACTTGAGACAGGCACTTTTGTAAACAGAGTTAAAGGGAGTATTATACTAGTTTTTACTCCGGATTGGTAGAGATTAAGAGGATAAAGAAGTTTTATCTCACTAATAAATCCCTGAGTGTGATTTCTCAGGAATGTTGACATCATGAATCTTACGGCTCACTACCTCATGTCCAGGGGTTAATGAGCCAATGACTTATTTTCCAATGGTTCTAGATTTGCTTACCTGTTTACCAAAGTACAGAGAAAATGACAGCATGCCCTTAACACACAGCTTTTGATCTAAACTCTTATCCAAGAAGAGGTAATAAAAGTTACTTTAAAAAATTATTCAGTAGCTGAATACTTCCTCAAGGAATTCCTTTGATAAGAGAAATCTTTGGGCCCAAAAGGAAAAAAAAAGTGCAGTTAAGGGCATCACTCCCTTTTTTAATAGAGAATATTTTTAAAAAGTAGGGGGATTTTTTTTTAAATTACCTTTCTTCCTTTCGTATTGTAAAATACCTCATGAGACAGAAAGAATACTGAAAATGTGGGGAAAGTATTCTCCTATGTAAGTTTCTCTAAATTCTATTTGCAACATGTTCTGTGGAAGCTCACAAGGTCTTGTTAGAATTTCAACATGATAAAAAATGTAGGAAATATATTTTTTAAATATTAATAAAGAGATGTTATTAAAAACTACATTTTATTTTATTAACTTTTGGCATATCCTCAAAGAGAAATAGAATTTAATGTTTAGCTTCCTAGAGACATATTTAAAGATTTTCAGTGAGCACGGGTAATTGTAGTTTATTCTGGATGCTTCTAAATTCTTTAAGTGTGGTTTTCATTATTGCAAGTAGAAAGCTAGATTTTTCTAAGGCATAGATGCTGAGGTGATTATTATTTGTGAACTCTAATATTTAGGTTAACTTTTCTAGTCATAGTAGGCAAACATTTTATTATAAATAGGGATTATTCTGAATGCTAATTTTACACACACACACACACACACACACATATTATATATGTGAAAGACCTTTCTTTTCTCACTATCATGAATAGTGATAAAATACTAACTGAACTATCAATTCAGGTGGAATATTATGAAAAACCAAAACTTAAATAATATTCCCAGAAAATTCACTGGTAAAAGAGCTTTTTGTCGAGGCATGTATCAACAGAGACAATTGAAAGCATTTTCTTTTTGTTGACTTAGTTTGAAAATATTTACTGGAAGGTGACAGAGTAAATGCATGAAAAGAAAATATTAAGTCAAACTATATAAAAGGAGAGGTAGGAAAAAATAATATCTAAATAACTCATGCTAATTCTTTATATTACCATCTTTAGAGCAGTGCTATTCAATTGGAGGCAAATATAGCATAAAATTTTGTTTCATGTAATTGCATATTAAATAAGTGAATAATAAATAAAACTTATAGAAAGTATACACTTTCAAATGAGGCCCCTCCCCCCACCCAACTCCCAGGGAACAAAGGGCAATGTCTGGAGACACAGTTAGGAGGTGGTACTGACTGATACCTGGTGGGAAGAGGCCAGGGATGCTGCCTAATATCCCATAATGCACCAGATGGCTCCCCTCAGCAAAAGATTATCAGCCCAACACGTTAATGGTGCCAACGCAGAGAAACCCTGCTCTACCTGGTAGGTGTTAACAATGTTGAAATCTTTATTGTAACTTAAAAATGTTGTCTAGCACTTTTCAGGAAAATAACAAAGGGACTTCTTTGCTAACTCTTAGCATTCGTTTTTGCCTGAGAAGCATCATAATGTCATAATCTTAGACACTTCATTTCTCTAGTTCCCTTGCTACAGATAACCCAGGACTGAGTCTCTCTTCCTCAAGGTGGTAGCCTATCATATTCTCCAAGATTACCTCTGAACAGTTCTACTTCCAGCCCCTCACTTTCCTGTGACAACGTTTGAATCAAGTTATAAGTAAATGCACATATATATAGAAAATTTTGTATTCACTCTCATTTTCTGGTGCTTGACTAAATACTTTAATTAGTATAGGTTTTAGTGAGTTATTTGCAGTTGGAAACCTTTAAAATAAAAAGAAACAGACTCTTTTTTAAAATATCTTATTATAAATCCACATAACTTTTCCAGTAATCTCCTTAGCAGTAAGAGAAAATTATAAAGCTCAAAAGAGTTGTCATAACAGAAGCAGTTCTTAAATTTTTCTTCAATTACACTCCATGTTGCCTCTTAGAAAAGTACCATCTAGCTTCTGTTATGCCAACCAATTTGGTAAATGTTTGTTCATTTATATTGATAAATACTTCTATTAAGTAAGTCATGATTTTTGCAACTTTCTCTTTATAGATATATTTCATAGGCCTCATTTGAAAGTGTATACTTTCTATAAGTTTTATTTATTATTCACTTATTTAATATGCAATTACATGAAACAAAATTTTATGCTATATTTGAAGCATGAAATGTAAAATATATCTTGCATGCTTCAAAGTGAAAGGATTCTAGAGAACTGATAATAAAACCTCTGTATATTCTTTCTTTCAGAACCATATTTTATTATAACAAGAACAACCTTAGTAGTTAAGATTTTTATTTGTTTTGAATTTTGTCAATATATTAGTCAATTTTATAAATCAATTTATTCAGCTTTTTACTTACACATCAGTGACAGTTTTTGATGGGGAACACAGGTTCAGGAGGGTATTTACCTGTGCTATGAAGGAGAAAGGAGCTTTTAAGCAAACGAGAGCCACCAAATGAAACAGTCACAGCAGTCAGTAGGATAGCACACGGGAAGTCCCCTCGTGGTGTAGATACCATGAACATTTTTGTAGATGCATTAACTAAGGCTAAGAGAAGAAAAGCAATTTATTCTCAGTCCCAGAAATAATGAATGAAAGTAACTAGATTTGAGTTCAGGCTTATCTTTGTCTGCCTCCAGCCTAGCATAATCTTGAATTCTTCCTGAGAACTGACCAAAGTTAGGTAGTTATATTTTAGAAAATGAATTTAAGTCCAAATATTTCTTAAAACTGAGACTTTTTTTTAAAAAAAAAGTAGTGACTTAGTAAGCTCAGGCTGCTATATTAAAATATAAAAAACTGAGAGGCTTGAACAACAAACATTTATATCTCACAGTTCTAGAGGCTGGGAAGTTCAAGATCAAGATGCTGGCAAATTTGTTATCTGGTAAGGGCTCTTATCCTGGTTCACAGATGGCCACCCTTTTTGCTGTGTCCTCACATAAGAGTGAGCACTGGCCTCCCCTCTTCTTACAAGGGCAATAAATCCATCATAGAAGGGCTACCCTCAAGACTTCATCTAAATCTAATTACCTCTCGAAGGTTCTGTCTGCAAATATCATTACATTGGGGATTAGGACTTCAACATATGAATTTGGGAAGGAACACAAGCATTTGGTTCATAGCAAATGCATAAATTAGCAGGATTTTTCAATATTATCAGGTGTAATTGGGGATTTTAACCAAGGCTTAATCTGGGACCACAATGTGAAATCTATTCCTATTATAGAATGCTAGATGAGATCCAATAGGGTGGGGAAGGAGAAGTGTTGGCATTTCCTCTTCCATGTTTGAACAAGTAAATGATAACATGTAAACCAAAGAATACTATAAAATTTGGCAAATTACAGCATACTAAAATAAAAGTGCTTTGAAATAAGCAAACTGCTATCATGAGAGAAAGTAAAATTCAGCTAACAGGTGCTACCACAAAGGAGAAAAGAGTGTCATTCCTTTGAACGTAGGTGGCTAAAAACAGTGAGAAAAGATCTTCTCTAATAGGACTTCTATAGGTACTGGAGTCTTGAGACCCTGAAGCCAAAACAAAACAAAGCAAAACAAAAAATGAGCAGAGACCTTAGAAGCAGACCAAGGAACCCACACTCACTTGCACCCTCAGGCTGAGAATCCAATTGATACTTATCCAAGTGCATCTTAGTGCATCTCGCCAGGTTTTCTGTGACCTCAATCAATCTTCCTCTCCTTAGACCTGCTCATTTACCAGTCAGCAGCATGACTTATGTTGTGCATATTTATTCTACCCTGCCTCCAGCAGAGAGACTCGAATACATTCTCTCATGAATCACTATCATAACCTTTTAACAGTGGGAGTATATCAAAATAAAAGCAATTCCATTTGAATTCCATTTTTGCCCTTGGATAAATGTAATCAATAATTAAGGTGTCAGATTTTTATACAGGGCATCTCATGTTGTTTTTAATGATTATTTATTTACAAGTCATTCTCTCCTTGTCTAAAAACCATGCTTCTACCACCTCAAATTTCCCAAAGTCTAATCTTATTTTCTCTCTTTACATACTAAAGAGATTTTTTAAATCAGGAGCTCTATTATTTTGTGAAATTCACTATAAATAATTTGTGTGGAGAACTGGATATGTGGCCTCCAAAGTCTCTTCTGTCACTGAAATTCTGTGATCCTCTGCCTAAATCTTCCTGGAACTCTCTCCAGAAGTGTTTATTATTAGAAATACCTGAAGAGTCCTGTTTTAATACTGTTTACTGATAATATAGAGCCCTAAAGAGCCAGCCTAATAAGGTTTTGGTGTATTCAAGCAAGAATAACAACCCAAAAGTATTTAAGGAAAGAAATAACTTACAAATATCAAAAACGAAACAAAAAGAGCATCAAAGAAATGGAATAGAAATTGTGTGTTTGGGCTATTCTTTAATATGTTGCCTAATAAAATTTAACACCCAGGAATTTTTTTCTAGAGAATATTTCATCTTACTGTATACTACTCATTGCCTTTAGGGGAGCATCTATAACACTCGCTTGCTTGTGTACCACATAGTTTGGCACCTAGTAACACATTGTTTATGTCATTCTCTAAACGCTTGTCTCCTTGAGAGATTTCAAATAATTCAATTCACTAAAGTACTGGTTTCTCTCTTTTTGTATCAGCAACAGTATTGAAGTAATCATTATTATACTTCTTAATATAACTGACAGTTATATTAATGACTTATTATATATAATAATAAGTCATTATTATTATATATTAATGAGCACAATGACTTGCTCATAATAAATTCTGATATCGATTGAGTTAATGAATAAATGAATCAGTACTTGCTGAGTTGAAATAAATTAAATATACATGCTGAAGAAGAATTACTATTGATAGGAAGCGTTGAAACAATTTTTGTGGACTAAGCTATTCAAATGCCATTCATCCTTAGGTGTGCGTTATTGAGAAAGTGCTATGTGCCAGGTACTGTGTTAAGAACTTTACTTATATCATCACACTTAATCTTCACAATAACCTTAAGGAGATAATGGGTCATAATTCCTTCATTTGAAAGTGGTGGGAAACTCAAATCAAATGGGCTTGAACAACAAGGGATGGTATGATTTGATTCTGGGCCCACATAAACAATGATCTGTCTCCTGGCTCTGCATTAGCCAGGTAGGATTCTGGTCATGGGTACTGCAGGTTCAGGGTCTCCACTCTTGGTTTCAAGATGACTGCAGTTACAGATAAACAATCTCACACCTTCAAAACACCAGAAATGCTGGAAAGTTTTATTCCAAGGAGTCTCTAAGCAAATGTCTCTCCAGATGAGCAATGTCCCCATGCCTGGACCATCACTGTAACCGGGAGGGTAGAGTATGCTAATTGGTTTAAGCTAATCAGGATTCCTTGAAATAGAGTGGTGTCAGATCAACCTGGAATCATAAAGACTGAGGGAGGAAATAAATTGACAGAAATATCAGATATGGTTATTAAAGAATGTGGAAATGGACACTAGAATACAAAATAAAATAAAACCACTATATCCATTACCTCTGTTGTAAAGATAAAGAAACAAAGCTGCAAAGGATTAATGTTACTTTCCCCAAATCACCCAGTTAATATTGGTAGAATCCTAATTCGGTATCAGGTATGTGTCCAACACCAGCATGATATACCATCTCACTTAAATATTTATTCACTGTCTTTAGTTCTTCAATCTGCTACCCCAAAAGTGCTTCTGATACTGTTGTTTTTTTGTTTTGTTTTGTTTTGTTTTTTGCCAATGAAAGATTAACCTGTGGACTCTTAGTAATAAATATATTTTCTTTTTATTATACAACATCATCAGAATGACAGGTCTCTATGCTACCATTCATTTCTATTTAACTGATAAAATTTTAAATCACTGGCTAATTTTTCTTCTAGCAGCTAATACCCACTCACACTTTAGGAATGTGCTGATTAAAGAAAACAGTGAAGAAAAAAGAAAAAGAGAATGACTTCTCCAATAACAGTGACAGAAAATTGTTAGGAGATATATTTATGACAGCAAAAAATATTAGCTCAATTAACCAATGCATTCAGTGTAGGATTTGTTTTTTATTCAATAATTTTTGTGATAAGTCCATAGTCCATAGTTTAAGAACATTAAATACATCAGTTAGTCCATTCTATGTGAATATTATTAATATTTTTGCATTCTGATAACCCGTAACTGAAAAACAAACTATTCATTAGGAGTACTAACTGAATATATAAAATGAATTGATTAGTGCATGTAAAAAGAGTCATAAAGCTTTATTAGCTTAATTTCAGTCATGTTAAATATATCTTAATTTTGTAATTCAAAGACTGCATACTGAGGAGGCCATTTTCCATAATGCAAATTAGACTTATTAAAACCAAAGATGTTTCCTTTGTCTAAAACTTACCACTAATCCCAGAGAGAATTTTTAAATCAATTTTCGGTAACCTTTTAGAGTCCAGCTTTTTCTGTCTTTTTCTCTAACCTTTACTAGAGAAAGATTGCTTCACTGATGTTTTGTATCCAAGACTAGTTTTAACCTTGATGTTATTAATACATGCTAATATTTATGAATATTTCTATTTGAGTATAAGTGTAAGTTAAATAAGGTAGTCTCAAACTTTAAATGTCCTTAATTTTATAATAGAATTTAAAATGCCTGATAATTTCTGAAACAAAATGTTAAAGAAAAGTGTGTGTATTTGAATCTGTATTTAAATATTTTCTGTGCCTGGATCAATTAGAGAGAGGATCCCTAAATCAAGGAAGCCTGCCGAGCCAAGTGAATCAGGAAGAGGCTGAAGTCATCAGACTTAGAGGGTAAATAGCTCAGTTAGTCACCAAACCACAAGGGCTAAAGCTCTCGCTGAAAATCTGAGAAACTGAGTTAACCGTCATGCTTGAATTGGTCTTGTGTAAAACCTGGCTATAGAGGGATTAGCACTTTTTGACATAGGAAGGTAGCTAAATTTAAAATGCAAGGGAAAAATCATAAATCACTGGCATGATTTTATTACAAAATATTTGTCAAAGTCCCCATAACAAGACAATCAGGGAATCCTGTGGACCATGCAATGTTGGATTTATTAAGCTTGGTCAGTAAGGGAGAGCACTCACCTTCAGAAAGGGACAGTTATGGAAGAGTTGCATAGGGCTCCTGGGACTGGGCTTAATAACAGGGTTGTTTGAGGTCAGATGGTGGTAAATGAGGTCTAGACAGGAATTGGTCAGAATTTGTAAATTAGATGAGTGCTGCAGCTATCCACAGTCTCATATCTGGAACACATGAGCCCATGCAATCTATGGAGCTATATGCTAAATCAATTTGTGAATGAGCTGGTGCTAAAAAATTTTAAGCTTAGGTAGTTTGGCAGGACATAGTCTTTACAGTTTGTCTGTTTTGCAAATCATAGTAGAAATTTGTGGTTTGTCTTTGATTTCTTGTCTAATACTCAGAATAGTGCTTTCTCTTTTCAATGTACTCTTTCTCTACAGCCCTTTGATAGCATTTTGGCTAGGTCTTTTATTCTCATTTAAATATTTTATAATTTACCAAAAAGTCCAACTAAACCATTATGTTCTTGATTGCATTTGGCTAGTGACTGTTATGTCTTGTTCTAGACTTGCCTTTTCATGTAGGTCTTAACTCCAAGCACACTTACCTGTTCAAGATATACCATAGTATAATTTCTAAATAAATCCTTTTAAAATGTAACTTCCTATAATGTTTTGAGATTTTCAAATGTTAGCCAGTTTCTTAAATATATGCTACTTTTACCAAAGTACTCATTCATATTTAGGACTACTAAAATTGCTAGATAATTTGGGAGAAAACAAGCATTGACTTTTTATTAATTTTTATTAAATATGTTTTTTTTATTGTGTGAAATCACCCTGAATTATTTTATCTTTAGCACTAAACTTAAAAATATGTTGTACGTGAGTCATAGCAGCTTGCTTTGGATTTGTTCCATACATCTCTGAAGACACAAATTCATTCTCCTCTGCTGTTAATTGTACTACAGAGGAAAAGCTTGATGAGTACTATTAACAACAGAATCATATTATTAAAGGAAAAATTATTTATATAAACTTTATAAGGTTTAATATTTTCTAATGTTTTAAATATTTAGGTTTGATAATTTTCACAATCTAGCCAATATTTTATTAGATATTATTAGAAAGAGGGTATTCTGCATGAAATCAGAACTAAAATCCACATTTTGTGATTCGGAATAAAGACAATATTAAAAGTCATGGCCTTGACATTTCATTAGTTCATATAACATTATGATATATTATAATGTTAATATATATTTTATTATCAAATTATTATTTGATAATAATTATCAAATATTAATAATTTTTGTCCTTATCCTGCCCGTTTAACTTGCTTGATAGTCATATCTCTGTGAAATGCCAGAAAAGAATTTTGATTATAATAAAATAAACAAATTACTACTGGTGTTAATGGCCATATTTTTGTCTATAAGAGACAATGACAAAGTGATACTTATAAAATTTATGTTACTGTGTTATGGGAGGGGTGCATGGATAATTTATGCTTAACATTTGTTTTTAAGAAATATAAACTACAAATATTTATAAATTATGACAGATTTGATGGCTAATTTGTTTCATTTCCAACATTGCAACTCACACATATGTCTATTTGTTACTCATATTTTAACTTCAAATTTTAAGTTTTGACAATACATGGGGAATCAGAAGATGTTCCAATAAATAAACAACTTAATAAGATTCTCCTACAAGATTTGGCTGGTCAGTGGCCTGTTTTTTGTTATTGTAGTCATTGTTTTTGTTTTTCTTTCCCTTCCTCAAAGCAAATTAGTCAATAGCTGTGGCAAGACACAGCATCTCTAAGTTGGAAAATGAAATAATGTACTCTGGGATAATACATATTCTATAAATTTACCCAGGCTTTCATTTAGCAATCCGTGACACTGGAACTCAAAAATTCCATACAATTTGCTAAGGTTTTGAATAATTTTAAGTTGACTATTTTGAGGAAGATCCTAAAATTCTGAGGATATGAAATCATCTTTATAACTCAAAGACATTTTCCTGTTGCTTCAAAAGAGATTTTATACCTGGTAATGGGGAGGAATCATGGAATCTGTGTGTGTGTGTCTTTCATTCTCCTCTTGAATATTCCAGAAAATGTAAACCTAAGCCCCCCCATTATGGAACAGCTTGAGTTGCTGGGCAACGGCAGTAAGAGTATTTGTGCATCTTTGTCTACCACTTATATGCCCTTCAACAGACTGATGGAACACAGGTAGGGTATAATATTTTGAAGGAAAATGAAAATCTGTGTACCCCCACTTAAAATACATTCTACTGATCTCTACCCAGAGCATTTGAAAAGATGGGGAAACCAAGCCATTTGGGAAAGTTTGAGAGAATAAAAATTTCATTTTGATGGGTGAATTATTGAGGGAATTTCTAATTTAAGGGTAAAGAAAAGACTGACTCTAATGCAAAAAAATAATGTCTAGAGTACGATGAGTGAGCTTCCTTTTGAAGGGTAGCAGGAAAAATGACTAGGAATTTCAGATACATAGGACTAAAACTGGAGATATTTCCCATTATTAAGTTTATTTTCAATCTCTGGGTTAGAGCCTCTGACATTAGTATTATATAACCTTCCTAGGTGATTCTAATCTCTGGCAGTGTTGGAAACCACTAAACTGAAAAACAGGTGTTAGATTTGCCAGGAGACAGAAATATAGAGATAGGGAGATAGAGAAAGAAAGAAAGAAAGAAAGAAAGGGAGAGAGAATGAGAGATGGGAGCAGGAACTATCTGGAAATATGTATTATAAAACATTGATATCAGATATCATGTGGTTCCAGCACTTGGTTATTGTTTTTTAGAACTTTAAGTGACCTAGAGTACCAAGAAGATATCTTGACCATGAGATTTTTTTTTTTTTTGAGACAGAGTCTCGCTTTGTTGACCCTGAGATTTTTAAACCCAGATGAGATCTTGAAACATAAATGAGCTTTCAGAGATTGTGCGACAATGTCAGATGGATCCTTATCTGTCATTTAATGCTTGCTGCATATTGAATGTTTTAATTATTCCTTTGTTTAAATTAAGGAAATCTCTACAATATAGTTTAAAAGAGTGTTTTCAAGTGGGGAGTAGAGCATTGTAATTACCAAGTTTCCAGGAGACCGTTCCAGCTATAAGATACAGGAACACCACCCTGACAAGGTCCTGAACTCTATACCCCGTAGGCATCAATGATATGAATTGTACCCACTGGGTCAAATCGTACCACAAAGTAACCCATGTTCTTCTTAAAATATGATATGCATAACCAAACACAATATTTCAAGTTCAATTTGGCCATTTCAGGAAATAGAGACTTACCTTTCTTGATCTGGACATTGTAGCTCTTAATGCGGATAGCTCTTAGTGCTGCCAAAGATTTCATTAGCACTTCTGGCTGCGTTGTCAGACTCTGCAATCACTTTGAGCTTGCAGTGAATAATCCTCAGGGAGTGTTTCTGGAAAGCATGTCTAGGTTGCTCTTGTTTCAGAGTCAGATGGAGTTCTCTGCAGGTCCAGATTCAGAAGTGCTGAATCAAAATCTTTCTGAGAGTCGGGCTAAGAATATATCAGTACAATACACTCCCATGGTCTTTCTAAAATGCCCTAGAATTGCAAACAGGACTTATGTTTCTCTGAAACAATGAGAGGGTCTGATATCACTTATAAATATGTAGATTTGAGATGAATTGGGCATTTATGGAAAAACAAGAATATTTGTCAGAGACAGGCTTGGGTCTGGGGTTGAATCTGAGACTAGGTAGTGGTAGTGGCATTTTAAAATTTCACATTCGAAATTTTCATGATTTAACTGCCTATGCTCTAAATCAGTGTTTCTCAAATTTTAGTGTGATCAGATCACAATAAACTTGCAGAATTCCAGGCTCCACTGACAAGAACTATAATTTTTTAGGCAGGGTTTGGGGCCCAGGCATTGCCCTTTTAACAAGCATTCAGGTAGTTTTGGAGGAAATGATCCCCAGGCTGAAGTCTCCTCTGGATTCTGTACTTTTATCTCTTCCAGGATATTCTTCCTTTTAGGTTTTCTCTTTTTATTTTGTTTTATTTTATTTTTTTAGTTTTTAAAATTTCAGAATATTAAGGGGGTACAAATGTTTCTGTTACATGGATAGATTTATAATGCTTTAGTCAGTGCTATAAGTGTGCCCATCACCTGAATATTTTTCATTGTACCTGTTAGGTAGGTTTTTACCCCTCCCTGTTCCCCCCCCCCCACCTTCTTGATTTCCAGTAATTTTTACTTCTTTCTATGCCCACATGTGCCTGTTGATTACTTCCAAATTATTCGGAAGTACATGTGGTGCTTGTTTTTCCATTCTTGAGATACCTCACTTGGGATAATGGTTTCCAGTTCCATCCAAATTGATGCCTGCTTTGTCAAAGATCAGTTGGTTGTAGGTAGATGGTTTTATATCTGGGTTCTCTGTTCTATTCCATTGGTCTGTGTCTCTATTTTTGTAGCAATACCACACTATTTTGGTTATGATAGCCTTTTAGAATAGATAGTTTGAAGTCTGGTAATGTGTTTCCTGGAGACAACAGATATATAGGTTGTGTTTTTTCATCCATTCAACCAGCCTATGTCTTTTGAGTGGAGCATGTAAACAGTTAATGTTGAGTGATAGAATTCATATAGGGGATGCTGTTCTGTTCATCATATTGAGTGGTACCTTATTGTTTTGTTTTTCTTCTTGTGCTATTGTTTTATAAGAGTTGTGAGGTATAGATTTTTTGGGTGATTTTACACTGGTGGGTATTGATTATGTTGATTCATGTAAATGCAGTCTGAGTATTTCCTGCAGGGCACCTCTGGTCATGACAGATTCCCTCAGTGTTTGCTTGTCTGGAAAAGACTTAATTTCTCCATCTATTGTGAAATTTAGTTTTGCAGGATACAAAATTTTAGGCTAGCAGTTGTTTTCTTTAAGAAAATTGAAGATGGGGCCCTACTCCCTTCTGGCTTATAATGTTTCTGCTTAGAAGTCTGCAGTTAGCCGGATGGGTTTTCCTTCGTAGGTTAGTTGTTGCTTTCACCTTGCTGTTTGTAGAATATTCTCCTTCATTGTGACTTTGGCCAGGTTGATGACTATGTGTCTTGGAGCTGTCCTATTTGCTATGTATCTTCCCAGTGTTGGATGACTATCTTATACCTGGAGGTCTGCATCTCTGGCTATACCAGAGAAGTTTTCCTGAATAATTCCCTCAAATAGCTTTTCCATGCTTTTAGCTCTTTCTTCTTCTTCCTCAGGGATACCTATAATTTGTATGTTAGTTTGCTTTACATAATCCTATATCTCTTTACATGATTGTTCAGCCTTTTTTATTCTCTTCTCTGCCTCTTTGAATGACTGAGTTAGCTGGAGAACCTTATCTTCATGCTCTGAGATTCCTTCTTCTCCTTGGTTTAATTTGTTGCAGAAGCTTTCTTCTGGTGTGTTTTGAAATTCCCTAAATGTCTCTTTTATTTCTTGAAGTTCTGTTATATTATTTCTTACATTGTCTTGCTCTTCAGTGAATTTTTCATTAATTTCCTGATATATTTTTTGCCTTCTTTTTGTTTTCAATTTTCTCTTCAATTCCATTCACCTTATTTGCCATCTGTATTTCGGATTTCATTTCTGTAATTTTGGCAATTTCCTTGTGGTTGGAGCCCGCTACTGTAGCTCCATTGTGATCCCTTGGGGGTGTCGAACTATTCTGTTTTTTTCATGTTCTTTTGCTCATTTCTTCTCATCTGAAATGTCTTTTCTCGGCTCAGGGCTAATAGGTTTTCAGGGCACCTGTTCTCTGCTGGGAACTTTTCTTAATTAGAAGAATAAGAGGTCCCTAGGTGGTGCTTTTTCCAACCTTGAAATGTTGACACAGCAAGGGACGGGCATGTGCACTAAAAGCCTGTAGTGCAGCTGTTCTGATTTGTCCTGTTCACCTGTGATTGCTCCAGTTCAAGCCTGTGTTGGATGATCTTCATGCTGGGTATTGGGTTAGTTCCCCAGATCATTGTAAGAAGTTTGAGTTGAAGGCTGGGTTAGACCCTATCCATGGAGGCTGGCGTTATAGGGATTGCTCTGCCCAGGATCTCCCTGCAGAGGTGACAGTGGAAGCTGAGTGAAGCTATCTAGGTAGTGGTCATGGGTTCCTGGGCTGTGGACATTTGCTCAAACCAGGTCCAGGTATAATGGCAGCTCGAGGCTAGCATGGTCCCTGTTGGGGCTCTGGTCCTTGGGGTGATTCTGCCAGCCCTGAAGCAGTGGTGGAGACTCAGGGGTGAGGTCTTGGGGTCCGGGTGTAGCACTGGA
Organism: Varecia variegata; assembly: GCA_028533085.1. Classification (NCBI taxonomy): domain Eukaryota; kingdom Metazoa; phylum Chordata; class Mammalia; order Primates; family Lemuridae; genus Varecia; species Varecia variegata. The sequence goes on from CM052454.1 coordinate 5,446,234, forward strand.
ATCTTGGGGGGTGGTGCCCCATGCCTGGCAGGAGCTCAGTAGGCTTAGGCAGGAGGATTGCTTGAGTCTGGGATTTCAAGGCTATAATGCACAATGATGGTGCCTATGAACAGCCACTGCACTCCAGCCTGGGCAACACAACAAGACCCCATCCCTACAAAAATGAAAAGAAAACAGAAAATGCATTTAATACGCCTAACTACCAAACATCATAGCTTAGCCTAGCCTACCATAAATGTGCTCAGAACCGTTATATTTGCCTACAGTGAGGCAAAATTATCTGACACAAAGCCCATGTTATAACAAAGTGTTGAATATATCTTGTAATTTATTGAATATTGTAGTGAAAATGAAAAGCATAATGGTTGAATGGGTACTCAAAGTATGGTTTCTACTAAATGTGCATCGTAAAGTTGAAAACTTATAAGTTGAATCATCATAATTAGGGACCATCTGTATCTGTTATTTTACCAGTCTTTACAAAATTCTTGTGTCTGCTTTCAATTATATTAGTGTGGTAGAAAAATCTATCCAAGGTCTATAAAGTAGAGCTAGGATTGAAAGCAGTTCTGCCTAACTTTGGAGTTCATAGTTTTGGCCAATATGCTATATACATGCTTTCCAGCTATATGCATTCATTGCTGAAGTTGTTGTACCTTTGAGTATGTTGATTCCGTTTGTGAAATGGCCTCTTCCTTTGGTGATGTATTAATCTGAGAAGTCAGATCATGTAGCTCCACTAGAATATAGTTATATTTTATGTCGTTCAGCTATCTTATATATTCAGGCTTCTGCTTCTAATGGCTTTTCTAAATGCAGTTATTTATTATCAAGTAATGCTTACTGCTTGGCAACAATGTGCTAGACACAGAGCAGAGCATATTATCTGCCATGTTCCCCATTCTGCACTTTCATCCACAAATCTTTTTGCATTTCACAAACATGAATTTCCCAGCCATCCCATGAGGTAAATGAATATTTATTATGCACATTTTACAGATGCATAAAGTTAGACATAGACTAATTAAATAAGTTCTTCAAGGACAGTGAGTTGACTGGAAAATCAAGGTTAGCAGTGAACATACTTGATCCCTGCCTCTAAAAGAATGAGTGGTGTCTTAAGTTGGTTTCACTATACATAGTTGAATATATTTATTTTAAGCTTTCTTGATACATTCTCCATTAATTGAACAGAAGAATTCATAGTAAATTGATATCCGACCCTTAGATATGTATGCAGTTTGTGTCCATTGGCTTCTGTGGGAGATGCAAAAATGAAACTGAAGACAGAATTTAGCCCAAAGTAATTATATCTTCCTGTAGAGATTCTGGTAATTATGTTTGAAGATTTTTTTCACTATATAATTTAAAGGTTTTTATTTAGTAATATAGCTGTAATTTAGCATATAGAAAGAAGTAAACAGCTAATTAAACTGAGATTACTTTCTACTCACAGCCAACATTTAGAACACAGTTATTATTACAAAATTGTTCAAATTTATATTACTGTTTATGAATATGAACTCAAACCAAAATGCATAGCATAATAACATAATTAAGAAAGACTATTATTTCAGTGTGTTGCCATTCAAAGAACCAAATTAAAACTACACATTCACCATTTCACCAAGTAGTAGATTTTTAGACCCATAAAAGATCCTTATTTTATTTGTAGCATCATGTCTGACCTTTAAACAAGAAAATACGTTTTTCTGATTCTTTTATTCTTATTTTTTAAATGTTAAATTGATTTAACAAAAAATACATATAAATTGCATATAATTTTCAATTTGTTCAGATTTTGAGATTTCATTGAAGCTATATTTAAATGTAGATGCATGGTTTATGGTCAAAATCATTATGATAGAGATATTCTTTTAGATCTTCCAACAGTGCTATAAATAAGAAAAAGAAAAGGTATACAAAAGGGAATTTTGGTTAAGGTTAAATAGGATTTTATTTTCATCTAATGTGTCATTTCTATCACTGATGAGCATATGCATATGTAAGAATATAAAATTTCTTGTTAATACCTGCCAAATCTGTTTTGTAGAGGCTTGTCTTAGAAAGGTAGACATTAGATACAAGAGGGCTGTTCAGAAAGTATCTAGCCATTGTTAATATAATGATAATGGATACATGGCTGGATACTTTGTAGACAGCCCTCATAAATTTCTGTAATGAATAATATTGTTAACAATGGGCTTTTCAACTTTCTGTTCCACACAAGGGCTTATAGAGCATTGGTTGGGACAAGGTACCTTAATAAATTTGCTGGGCTGTACCACTTAAATATTAACTTCCTAAGACAGCTGCTCCATTAATGTGAGTAGATGATATTAATACTTTAACTTATTCTTACTTCTGAAGGCTTTGTAGTTATTTGCAAGTATCATGGAGAAGAAAATAAAAACACATTGAAATAGTACAACTGGCAGTGTGATTATTTTGGATTCTAATTGAATCGCTAAGGGAGAATTATATGACTTTCATCCATTGGGCTGAAACTTAAATCATTCTACCAATAAAATTCCTCTTAATGATTTACCAAAGTTTTCATCACCAAATTTTCACACCAAACTTTCTCCCCTTTCTCACCATACCAAACCCTGGAAAATAGTATTTTATTCTCCATTCTAAAATTTTGTCATTTCAAAAATGTTATAGAAATGGAATCATACATTATATAATCTTTTGAGACTGGTGATTTTTTTACTCAGTATAATCCCATAAGGAATAATTTAAGTTGATTGTATCAATAGTTCCTTTTCATTACTGATTAGTACTCCTTGGTAATGTAATGTATACACTATAGTTTGTTTAATCACCCACCCATCGAAGGGCCTTTGGGCTGCCCCCAGTTGTTAAATATTATGAGTAAAGCTTCTGTGAAATTCATGTATAGGCTTTTGTGTGAACAGGTTTTATTTCTATGAAATAAATACCTAGGACTATAATCCCTGGGTTCTATGGTATATTAGCCTCCTGTTGCTACTGTAACAAATCACCACAGTGGCTTAAATAATATATATGTTACTATCTTACATTTGTGAAGGCTAGAAATCTCATTGGCCTAAAGTCAAGGTGAGTGTTTGTGTTCCTTCTAGAGTTTCTAGGGGCAGAATCTGCTTCCTGGCTTTTGCCAGCGTCTATTAATAGAGGCTGTCCACATTCGTGGACCATGGCCCCTTCCTCCTCTTCAAAGCGAGCAGCACAGTGGCTTCAAGTCTCTCCCTCTCTGACTTCTCTCTCTCACCTCTGCTTCAGTGGTCACATCATCTTCTCTGACTGTCCTGCCTCCCTCTTTCCCTTATTCAGTACCCTTGTGAACACATTGGGCCCACTTGGACAATCCAGATTAATCCTCCCATGTCAGGATCCTAAATTTAACCACCCCTACAAGGTCCTTTGTGTAACATATTCACAAGTTCTGGGGATTAGGATGTGGACCTCTTTTGGTTGGGGTAGAGGAGAGGGCAGGGTGGCATTATTATGCTTACCACATATAGTAAATGCATGTTTAGTTTTATGAGAAACTGGCAAACTGTTTTCCAGAGTACCATTTTACCGTTTTACATTCCCACCACTAGTATATGAATGATTCAGTTTCTCTGCAGCCTCACCAACTTTGAGTGTTGCCACTGTTTTTTATTTTATCTATTCTGGTATCTGTGTAATGATATCTCATTGTGGTTTTAGTTTACATTTCCTTGATGGGTTGATGATTTTGAATATCTTATGTTTTTATTTGCCATTGGTATGTCCTCTTTGGTAAAATGTCTGTTCATGTCTTTTGCCCATTTCTAGTTGGATTGTTGGGGATTTTTACTGTTCAGTTTTGAGCATTCTTTATATATTATAGATAATAGTTCTTTATCAGCTATATGGTTTGCAAATTTTTTCTTTTAGAATATAGCTTGTCTTTTTACCCCTTCATATGGTCCTTCACAGAGTGAAAGTTAATTTATTTTGATGAGCCTCTGAAAAATACCAGCAGTGTGTTAAGACATTATGGACTGTCTCTTATTCTACATTGATATACCTGTATATTTATTTTTTTCCAAGTATAACCCTATGATTTGTAACAAAGAAAACATGTACAATAAAATGAATAAACTGGAAACAGAAAAAAAAGGCTTTTGAAAGAACTTTAGGTTAGTTAATGTAATTATTTGTCTTTTGTGACTTTTAACTTCCTGGAATTCATCATGTACACACACACACACACACACACACACATGCACAGTGACACACTCACAAATGTATATGGAAAATGTACATGTAAGTTGCATAGTTTTTATTATCCAAATGAGGGAAGTATTCTCATTCCTGAAGAATACCTTTTGCTAAACTGCTAAGGAAATTTCTCCCTTGCAAATTTTATGAAGGCTACACTGAGAGAAAATATGCTATAGCTTTATAATGAAGACAGAAATGATTTTTCATTGGACTATTTCTTACAGTGATGCCTGATAAAAGCTGAGAGCATAATATCAAAGTCCAGTTCTGAAAAGGCATTTCTGCTCATGTGATCTTAGCACCCAGTTTAAAAGCGTAGAATATGCTCACTATAATTTACCCAATTAAATATTTATTTATTAAGACTAAAAACTTGCTTTAATCTATTTAAACACTCTTCTGATATTTTTTAATGATCAATTTTCCACAGATTTTTCTCCTCTCAAAAAAAGCACTTCACACTAAACTATTTTGCACATTTTCTTTAAATCATTCCCCCAACATGTGAAATTGTATTTACTTTTTTTGTGTTATATACCTTTCTAAGGGGACTTATGCTTTACTTTTATACCAATTTTCAAGGATAAAAATGATTAGCAGAACATACATAAAAACCTACTATTAATTGCTCTGAAAGTAAACTTTACATTTTTACAAATAGTGTTTTCATTTGGACATTATATTTTAAAAGCTTAAGTCAACTATTCATACATTGACATCCATAAATCTATTTAGCATTACACAGAAGATTCTTACCTTTCCTGTGACCCTTTATTTATTTATTTATTTTTTTAACGAATTCTTACTTTTCTCAGCCTTAAAGTGGATTCTTCAGGGAGATTTTCCCACTCTGGAAGAGTTCTCCCCACTATATACTCTAATAGCACCCTGTACTACCAATATCATAGTTCTGAAATATTTTATTGTAGTTAGATGTATAACATATGTTTTGCATCTATGATTTAAACTCTGATGGCAGAGTTTCAATATGTCATCTTCAACTCTCAATCTCAGGGCTTAGACCCAGAGGCTGGCACATAATGGATATGCAACAAATATTTGCTGAATACATACATGAATAAAATCATTGCTGTCTGGTAAGAATGATTATGACTAATATCATTGGTATAAAATAGAAAAACAAAAGAAACTTTTTAGGAAGAGTCTTTCAAAAGTGTATCTATAATTTATTACTTTCTTATTCATTCTTCAAATGTTTATTTTGTGCTTAGATTTTCCTAAAACATTGTAGTAGTTAGTGGGCATATCAAGGTGAATAAAAGACAATCTGTGACTTAAAAGAATTGACATTCTATTCATGGCGACAGACACCTGTCCAAATAACTATACGAGAGTCATAAATCCCATAATAGACACATAAACATTGTTAAAGGACTGACCCTCACAGAGGAGGTGATGTGGAATGGGACAATGATCTGAAATATTTGACTTTAATTTTTTTTTTCAGTCCAAATGTAAAATAAACAGAGACAAATAATCATTTCCTGCTCATTGCTGCCATGTGATAACATAGAGCAGATTTTTAATTCTTTAAGGGATGCTTTTATTAGTGTTACTGACTTTGAAGATGTTTATACAGCAATAGTTCCTTCTCATTTTCCTATTCCTTCTGGGTTCCCTATGGCAATACAATGACAAAAGAAGGATAAGCGAATAATGTTTTCCTGTAATAACTGTTTTCTCAACATTTTTTCTGTTTTCATGAGCTTCAGCTCTTTTGCCTTTCTAAATCAAATACCATCCACACTGCTCTAGTATATCCATGAAGATAAGGGAACAGAGATGATGGGCCCTGCTAAGAACTGCATTCAGTAATAAATGTAGCTTGAACCATTACAATTTTTTGAAAACTGCTAAGGTCAAAGTCCTGGGTTCAATAGTTTTTGATCAGTTTTTTAATATTTATAGGACTACACTAAAAAGTAGCATCATTTACAATAATGACAATGGTTTAGTGTAAGGGTGATTTAATGTAGAATACAACTGTTGCTACTATCCAGTGAAAAATTTTCAGACAGATTGAGAAGATAGATCAGAAGTATATAAATGATGGCACATTTTGACAGATCATTTAAAATATATAGTGTTGGTATTTTATTACTAAAAGAGTGGGAATATAATAAGAAATTATTTCCTTCTCATAGTGATAAAGATACAAACATCTAATAAGTAGCTGCATTCCTTTTTTAAATTTTATCTTTCAGTTTACTTCACAACTTAATGACAGTTACATATTTTCAGTTTCCTAAACTTCCCAGAAAAAATAATGACAAATTCTATTTCAAAATCCTTTGTCCTTTCTCTCTGAAAAGATAGAAGTCCATGATGTTTGGTGAGTATTTGTTCATGTAATTCCCATGTTAATCATAAATACCAGGAAGCTTTTCTTACAATATGAGAAATGCTAATCTTGAATATGATGTTTTTAATAATACATCTGATCATATAACTTAGTATCCACTGAAGCACTTATTTTCAATTATCTATGTTTCTTATAAAGCTTATATAGTATTATTTTTATGAACACAATTCTGTATATGAATCTATTTCATTTTACAGTTTTAAAATGAGGTCATTGCAACTCTCAAATTAATGCTTAAAAAGAGCCTCTTTTAGTAAAAAGGTAAAAATTAGTAAATTATGAAATCATTTTAACTTTTCCATAATGTAATCAAGTGTGTACTCACAAAATTCTTTTTCTCAGTGTAGTTACTTTCTTGAATTTTATGTGCCTGTCAAATGAAAATAATGTTGTACTAGACTTAGAAACCTTCCCCAAAGGCACCTGAATATGTGATTTTTGTATTTAACACTGAGCTGCCAGGGCTACGAGTGTTAGACAAATATAATCTTAATAAAAATCTTTGATAGGTGCTTTTTTTTTTTTTTATTTTTTTTGACGAAGTCTCGCTCTGTTGCCCGGGCTAGAGTGAGTGCCGTGGCGTCAGCCTAGCTCACAGCAACCTCAAACTCCTGGGCTTAAGCGATCCTCCTGCCTCAGCCTCCTGAGTAGCTGGGACTACAGGCATGCGCCACCATGCCCGGCTAATTTTTTCTATATATTTTTAGTTGGCCAGATAATTTGTTTCTATTTTTAGTAGAGACGGGGGTCTCGCTCTTGCTCAGGCTGGTCTCGAACTCCTGAGCTCAAACAATCTGCCCGCCTCGGCCTCCCAAGTGCTAGGATTACAGGCGTGAGCCACCGCACCCGGCCTGATAGGTGCTTTTGAACACTCAAAACCTCTACCTATGAAAGCTTCTTTAATATTCCTTGATTTCATGTTTAAGCACTGCCTGAATTTGCTTATGAATAAAAATGTTTTGTCTTTGGTATTAACATTTTATGTATTTCTGAGTAATTTATTTATCCAGTAATAGGTATTATTTCTAGGCTCTGTATGTAGAGCTTTTTTGGGGTTGATGAAACAGAGTCTTAGAGACGCTATTTCAGGTCTTGCCTCCAAGATCTTGGGCTCTTACTCTGCATTAGCACAAGCGGCAATGGGAGGATACCCACTGTGAGAAGGGCTTTGAGGGAGAAGCATAAAATGAGTAGGAAGAACATTGTCTTGGACACTTATTTCCAAATTCAATCTGAACATTATACATCTGACATCTTGGTATGTTTAACTCTAGCATCACCCGGGGAAATACATTTCTTCTTGTCCACCTTTATCCATATTTCAATTCAATGACCCTGAACACCACTCTGAACACCCTTGACTTGTGACAAGAGTTAACACAAGATTTCCTTCCATTGAACTATTGCTCTGACCACTAAGCACAGGTTCTTCCATCAGATGAAGGAATAATATACCGATGGTGTTACAGTGTGAAGTTGTGTCTATTTAGTCTTCAGGAAAAACTATGGTTCTACTAGGTGTATTAAGGCCACTTCCCATTTTATTGTATTTTACATATCATGAAGCATTTTTACACACACACACACACACACACACTCAAAATAGAATGTCACAATTTTATGAGTTGGGAATGAAACTTCAGATTGTTAAATATCCAAATCACTTCTAGGCCTGCAACCTGGAGTCATTTATTTTTATTGTGGTAAAAAACACATAATATAAAATCCACCCTATTAAAAATGTTTAAATGTACAGTACAGTAATGTTAACTATATGCACATTGTTGTACAGCATATCTCTAGAATTTTCCATCTTGCATGACTGAAACTCTATACCCATTGCACAGCAATTCCCTGTTTCTCCATTCAAGCCCCTGGCAATTACCATTTTACTTTCTGCGTCTCTTTACTTTGACTGCTTTAGATACCTCATGCAAGTGGAATGGTGCAGTGTATATTCTTCTGTGATTGTTTATTTCACTTAGTATGATGTCCCCAAGGTGTATTCATGCTGTAGCATGGGTAATAGTCCATCGTATGTATATATCATATTTTCTTTATTCACTCAACTGCTGTTGAACATTTGGGTTTTCTCTACCACTCTGCTGTAGTGAATGATGCTGCAATGAATGGAAGAGTGCAAATATCTCTCTAAGAAGTGGTTTTCATTTCTTTTGGATGAATTCCCAGAAGTAGGATTGCTAGATTATATGGTAGTTCTATTTTTAATTGTTTGAAGAGCCTAAACACTGTTTTTCCTACCATTTTACATTCTCACCAACAGTGCAAAAGCATTCCAATTTCTCAACATCCTCAAGACTTGTTATTTTCTGTTTCTTTGATAATGGCCATCCTAATGCATATGAGGTGATATCTTATAGTGATTTTGATTACATTTCCCTAACATTGAGCATCTTTTCACATACTATGTGTATGTTTCTTTTGGAGAAATATCTATTCAAATCTTTGCCCATTTTTAAATTTTTTTGTTATTTTATTATAGCAATTCCTTACATATTTTTTATATTAACCCCTTAATAGATATATGGTTTGCAAATTCTCCCATTCCTTAGTTTGTCTTTTCACTCTGTTGTTTCTTTTCCCGTGCAGAAGCTTTGTAGTTTGATATAATCCAATTTATCTGTTTTTTGATTTTGCTGCTTATGTGTTTGGTGCCATATCCGGGAAATCATTGCCAAGACCAATGCTATGTAGCTATTCCATTATGTAGTGTTCAAAACCTTTTCTTTTTTTTATCTTATTTTTAATTTACATATAACAATTGCACATATTTATGGGGTACAATCGTGATGTTACAATACATGTATATGTCGTTTAATGATCAGATCAGGGTAATTAGCAAATCCATCACCTCAAACATTTATCATTTCTTTGAGATGAGAACATTTAGGATTCTCTGTTCCAGCTATTTTAAAATACTCAATATATTATTATTAATGCATTGCTCCCTACTATGCAACAGAACACCAAAATTCATTCCTTCTCTGTACCTGTTGACCAGCCTCTCTCCATACAATCAATCCCCTCTACTGTCCCAGCCTCTGCTAACCATTTTTCTGCTCTTTGCTTCTATGAGATCAACTTTTTTTGATTCCAGTTATGAATGAGATCATGCATGATTTACGTCCCTGTCTCTGGCTTATTTCATTTAATCAGTGCCCTCCAGGTTCATCCATGTTGTTGCAAATGGCAAGATTTCATTTTTTTGGTGGTTGATTAGTGTTCCATTGTGTAAATATACCACATTTTCTTTATCCATTTATCTTTATCCATTTATAACACTTAGGCTATTCCATATCTTGGCTATTGTGAATAGTGGTGCAATGAACGTGGGAGTGGAGATAGCACTTCGACATACTGATTTCATGTCCTTTGGATATATACTCAGTAGTGGGATTGCTGGATCATATGCTAGTTCTATTTTAAAATCTTTGAGGAAACTTCATACTACTTTCCATAATGACTGTACCCAATTGTACTAATTTACATTTTCCCTAACAGTGTCTGGAAGTTCCCTTTCCTCCACATCCTTGCCAGCACTTATTTTGTCTTTTGTCTTTTCATTCTTTTTTTTTTGTTTGTTTTGTTTTGTTTTGATTTTTAGAGAAGGGGGTTTCACTGTCTTTCCCAGGCTGGTCTCGAACTTTTCACGTTAAGTGAGTCTCCTGCCTCAGCCTAATAAATAGCTGGGATTACAGGTGTGAACTACCATGCCTGGATATTTAAGTCTTTAATCCATTTTATGTTGATTTTTGTATATGAGAGAGAAGGGTCTAATTTCAGTCTTTTGCATGTGTATATCCAATTTTCCCAGCACCATTTATGGAAAAGACAGTACTTTCTTCAATGTGTGCTCTTGTTCTCTTTGTTTAAAATCAATTGCCTGTATATGTGTGGATTTATTTCCAGGCTGTCTATTCTGTTCCATTGGTCTATGTATCCGTTTTTATGCCATTATCATGCTTTTGGTTACTGTAGCTTTGTAGTATGTTTTAAACTCAGGTAGACTGATGGCTCTAGCTTTGCTCTTTTTGTTCAGTACTGCTTTGATTATTTGGGGTCTTTTGTGGTTCCACATGACATTTAGGATTTTTTTCTATTTCTTTGAAGAATCTCATTGGCATTCTGATGGAAATTACATTGAATCAATAGATTGCTTTAGGTGGTAGAGACAATTTAACAATATTAATGCTTCCAATCCATAAATACAGGGTATCTTTCCATTTATTTGTGTTCTCTTCAATTTTTTCATAAGTGTTGTATACTTTACAGCATAGAGATCTTTCACCTTTTTGGTTAAATTTATTCTTCGGCATTTTTTTTTTTTTTGGAACTGTTGTAAATGCAATTGTTTTTTTGATTTCTTTTTTGGATAGTTCACTGTTACCCTATAGAAGTGCTACTAATTTTTGTATGTTGATTTTTTGTATCCTGCAACTTTACTGAATTTCATTCATTCAATTTATTTTGTTCATTTTTTTTGGCCATATTTTCATGTTTCTTTGTGAGACTTGTTACTTTGTATCAGAATCTGAATTTTTTTTAAAGCTATCCCTCAATCTTTATGGACTGGTGTCCTCTCAAACCTTTTTGTGGATATGTCTTTTCTTTACTTGTGTGTGTAAATCCCCAATTAGAGAGCTTTTGTTGGTGTTTTTTTCAGGGTCTCATAGGCTGTAGTTCCCTTGTCTATCTATCTGCGGTACCACAGATTTTTTACAGCTGCGGTAAGCCACTCAGATATTCTTTGTTCTCAGTGTCACTATGGCATCTAGAGTATGTTGGATCCCATCAGCTTTCCTAGTTGGACAAGACAGAAGTCAGTCTTTCCTGTAGCCCTCTGTGAAGAGAAAATATTAGAAACCCACTACACTCTTACCTTTCCCTGCTAAGGGAGAAACAGCCAAGCTATATAATCCTCTGTCTGCTGCTGCACGATGGTTCTCTGAAGAAGCAGCAAGCCACTGAGCTCTTTTTTGTTCTCAGTGGTCCCCAGGAATCTAGAGCAAGCAGATATTATATGCTCTCAGACAGGCAATACAGAACCAGTCCCTCAGTAAGCCGCCATGAAAAGTTAGCATGTTGGATTCGTACTCCATTCTTCCCTTTATTTCCCAAGGAAGAAGCCGTTGAGCTGTGTCAGCCTCTGACTGCTGTACCATGGATCCTCTGGAGCAGCAGTGAGCCACCCAGGTTTCATTTCCTCTCAGTGGCCCCTAGGCATCTAGAATATGCCCCATTCCACTAGTGCTCTCAGTCAGATGAGACAGAAACTAGCTCCTTTGGAACACCCCAAAATGTCAAAATGTTGGATGCACACTCGCACTCTTTCTCTTCACAAGGAGAAGCCAGGACTTGGGGATTTTCTCCTGCTTTGTGCTGAGTTAGGAGGGGTGAGTAACAAGGAGTAAGTGTAATTTCATTCAAAGTGTCATTTTGTTCTTGTGGATTCTAACATGGTGTACTGTTTTCTATCAGTGCTTAGATTCAGACAGGACAGAAATCAGTCCCTTAAGTGTCTGGACACCAGATTTGTTCCAGGCTTATCTTTACTTCTCTAGGAAGAATTCAGGAGTTGGGAATCTCCTCCCAGTTGTGCAATACTGTGTGGGGGAAGAAGCTGTGTTGAACGAATGGCATGAATTTTCCTACCAGCTTCAGTGTGGCTGGTTTCACACTCATCTTGGGTATAGGAGCCTATTAACTGGTTTCTGGATTTGTCACAAAGGGAATTGGTTTATGTGATGTTGTTGAGTGGGTTTCACTATTAGGGAAGGAAGGTCTGGGGCTTCCTATTTTGCCATCTTACTGATGTCACCCCTAGGATCTTTTAAAAGGAAGGTAATTCTGCAAGAGGAAGAAGTGATTATCATTAACTCAGTATCTCTTTATTGAGAGGTAAATATAGTTTGCCTCCAAGAGTTTAAGTAAATCGTCCAGTATCACACAAGCTACAAAGCCTAGGAGAAAATGGAGTTATATTAATAAAATGTAAAACAGTGAAATAAAACATTTGTGTGACTATCATCAACTCTCACCCTCCTCCAGAGCCATGTAAAGTCAGCAACATAGTTTTCCAGAATCTCAGAGTTTATCCTACATGTGTTCACCAACAATTCTTCTCATCTGTCCTGTGGCATTCCTTATTTTCCTTCTTTCTTTTTCTAACTCCCTATGACAATTCTGTGAGTAAAGGGTTGTGAATCCAATCTGAAGTCTATGCTGCCAGTTTAAAAAACCAACCACCTAACAAGAGTCAATTCTGTTATATCTTTCATGACTATATAAGCCAGAATGTTGCTTACTGCTTATGGAAGTAAGATTTTTAGGAAAAACTCTTTGGCGAGCTTTACTATTTTTTTTACAGACTTTTCTGTACCTTTTATAGCTGATGGACATGGGAGATGGATTTGGTGCTTATTTAGTGTTGCTGATCTATTTCAAGACTCAGAAATTTATAGCTATCTTTTTAATTTAGATTAAAGTTATCAAATATTGCTATATGAAAATAATAAAAGGAAAACTTATAAAGACCAATTCTGATTGGTTTGATAAAACCATAAGTGCTATCAGCTTTTTCTCTGCAATTCATTTATTGATTTTCCTACTCTCAGGGTACTTTTGGTCACTTTTACTGCTTATATTTCTCTGAACCGACTACTTTCTCTTGCAAATTTGTGCTATAAAAGATAGCTGTGTTTTATAGCACAAAGAATATTGTGCTACATTCTTTAAATGTTATATTCTATAATAGTTCTATTCTGGAAACATTAAGCATTTTATTATCTAATGAATTCCTCTGAGAACTAAGGAACTAATCTTATAATATCCTTACCTGAAGCGTTATACTCACTGCATGATGCAACATTTTCTTGCTGTATTTTTAACAAAGCCAGATTCTTATCTTTTGACAAAGTCAAAACAAATGTAAACATACATTTAAAAATGTTAGTAAGTATGTACTTCACACATAATCTGAAATGACAGATTAAAATCAAATACTTGACTTGATTTTTGCTAAAAATAACAAATACTATCAAGACATATGGTGGAGGGTTTTTTTTCCTGTTCTGAAAAATTTGTATCACCATACAAAGATAATTAAATTCTGTTCATGTGGGACTGAAAGGTGACAAATTTGACACTGAAAAATTCAGTGGAGAGAATTAAACCCACAGTTTATTTCAGTAGAAATTGTGAAGATAAATTACTCTTCAAAATTTTTTATTGTTTTTTTTTTTAAATGTACAATATAAATGCAAACTTGCTGTATACCTCATTGGCCCAGAATAAAGCACTTTCTGAGGAAAATTAATAATCTGTACTTGTTTCCATCCTGTATTTATTACATGATGCTAGTCTATATAATACCTCATGTTACCATTATGTAATTTGAGTATAATAATATTGCAAAAAAGTTATATTTTTATTTTTAAAAAATCTGCTGTTACCTTCAAGTGAAGTGGATTACATATAAGCAAAGCTCTATCTTCTCAATTAGATTAGTAAAAGAAAGGTTATATTGGAAAAGTAATACTTAATGAAAAATTTTAATTAGCTCTACTGCTTTACAAGTATTCATTTTTTACCAATTGTTTTAACTAATCTGCTACTCTGATTAGCTGCTATTTCTGTCCATCACAAGGAGTTAGAGTCCTAATTATTTAAACAAACAGAACTAAGAAAAGAAGGAAATTAATTTTGACAAAGCACCTGAATAATCCATAAACCAGATGGTTTGGGGTGTGAAATGGTAAAAGTTTTGTAAATTTTTTAATATAAATGATACCATTATTTAAGTTGTGAGTGTTAATTTTTCACAGGTTCATTTTAGTATAGTTGATTTAGTATTACCAAAATTGATATTTATGTTTAAAAGAATATAATATTTAAATTTCTATAAACATGTACCTATCATAAAGTCTATACACATATTAGTAAATTTGCAATACAAATATTGCTTTTATTTGTACAAAAACATATTAATCTTTAAGTTTTAGATCAAGTATATTAAAATCAATTCAGTAATAACTAGAGAACAATCTTCAATTTCAGTGTCTGAAAAGATTCAAATCCAGTTCCTATATTTGTTGTTTTCTAGACTGTTAAAATATTTTGAATTTCACATTTATGGGAACCTTACAGCTATTAAAATATAAAATGTTAAGGATTAAGTTTAATAGCATTTTCTTAAAGATGAAAATTTTTTATAGACTTGGTACTTGATTTACTAAGATTTCATTTAAAACAGCTTATGTTTGTTTATACCTCTAAGAATACTTATTACTGAATAGATTTCTTATTCGAGTCAAGAGTCCTTTGCCTACATTCATGCAATTTACACAAGTTATTGGCTTTAAGCAATAGGAAATGTTCACAGGGCTAAATGATGTTGGTTCTTTCCAAAGTGTATGAGAAGAGAAAAAAAGCATTAAATAAGGGAGGCCTAGGAAAGTCAGTAAAGTATATTTTGGGAGCTTCTATGAAATGGCATCAACCAGGAATTTGTGTAAGTGAAGTTTGCCACATATTCTGACTTTTGCTATGTCCTAAGGCCAGCACCATCTTGTTATTAACTTTATGTTTAAAAAATATATGTATTTTGATCATGGATAACATGTAGCCATGAAGAGTAAGTTTTGTTCTGTGGTTCCTTAAGACTATAGGTCACTGAGATTGGGAGATGTTTAATAATCTTTTATAGGAACATTTTGAAGAACCATTAGAATGGTGATTTGATTCTGAATTTGGATAAGAAGAGAAAATAATGAGTCCCATTTAGAAAGTTCCCAGTACATAAAACATATAGAGTTATCAAATAACTCTGTGGTTTTTCTCTGGGAAATTTCATTCACAACCATGGTTTTAGTTACAAATTAATACTTCTCACAATCCCTTCACCTGTTTCTTTGTCTTTGGCTTCTACCATGAGCTTCAGACTTGCTTTTTCTCACTTACAGCGTATCATAAACTAAGTTCATCCTTCCCAAAACAAAACTTCACTCTCTAGTATTTCCTTTCTTAATAAATGGTACCACTGAAGCCACAAAGCCATTGTCCTCCCTCTTCTTCCCCTGCTTTAAATCATTTATCAAATTCTATGAAATTTATCTCCAAATATGCGGATCATCTTCATCTCTCATTTGGATTACTGGGCTTTCTATATTCTCTTTATCTGCAATCTTGATGCCATAATCTAACCTCCTTCATAGGCAGAGTCATCTTAACTAAAATATATATTTGGTCATATCATTCCCTAGTTTAAAGTCCTTAATGGCTTTCCATAACCCTTAGGAAAACATCTCTCTCCTGGACATGTTTATTGGGTCTTTTGTAATGTGGCATCTGCTCACCTCACCCTTTGGCTTCATGTCTTGTGACTCTCCTAGTCACAAGATTCTTGCTCTACTGGTTTTTGTTGTAAGTTCACTTTTTCTCATGCTCACCCCCCACCTCCCTCTTGATACATTACTTTATAATCTCTATTTTCATCTAAACCACCCCATACTTATTCTACGGTTGTAAATTAAATGTTACTTCCATCAGGAGGTCTCTGTGATTCCTGACATTGTTGGATGCCCCACTGTTGTGTTCTTACAGCATCCTGTAGTTCCCCTATGATCATGCTCATCAGATATTATTATGATAATGACTTGTTTAATTGTCTGTTTTTCCTCCTACACTGCTCTGTGGGAGAGCACAGATCAAGTCTACTTTCTTTATCTCCACTATTTAGTGCTTTTTCTGACATTGCCTCTTAATAAATGATCATCAAAGGAATGACTAGAATGTTGTGCGTTCAACTATGATATGATAATGGATATTTTTATTTTTACTATTTCAAATTTTGGTTTTCTCTCTGTGTGCTTTTTGAAGATGCTACCTTTCAATGTTTTTTCCCATTGTTTTGGACAAGGTCTTTGCTTATGCCTCTATAAATAAATCTATTTATGAATTGATTTATAAAATCAATTTTCGACTGAGTCTCTCACCTAAAATGTTCCACATTGGCTATGTCCAAATTTCAAACCTAATATTCATGCGTTCTATGTAAAACTATTTAGAATTTATATTAGTTAATATTTAATTTTTCATTATAAAAGACATGATCGTGTCTTATCGATTTGAAAATCACAAATGATTTTAGCTTACTCTATGGTAATTCTTCGTTAGAGTTGTCTTTAGTGATTGTGAAGTTTCTTTACTATCAAGAGCATAGAAAGCAACATAATCAGCCTTGTGCTGGGTTTTCGAAGTCCAGATGATGATTGAAAGGACAAATGAGGTAAACTCTGTGCCTCAAGTTATGTTTAATAATGTACACACCCAGCTTTTCTTTTCCTTCACAAGCAGATTTGCATCTTTTGGAGACAGTAATCAATAATGATGAATAATAATATATGTAACTCATTCAGAAGAGGCATATTACATGGACTTTAGAAGTGAATTACATGAAAATCCCCCCTGAAATGCCACAGGAATCATTGATGAATAGGATCCTTAGAGCGTAGTACATGCCGGACTAGCTTTAGACAGCATAATGGTTTTGCCCATAAGTAAGTAAGTAAATCTTTGTCATCACACACTGCTATTTTTTTAGACTTGCTCTTCAATTATGGGCAACTGTGTACAAATATGGTACATTCATCTAATAGCCTTCAAAGAAGAAAGAACATACATGGTTTCAAACTGATAGTATGTTTTAAAATAGAAATTATCATGAATTTTAGTTGGAAATTTCATCAGAGCTCCCATTTATCAACAGTAAAAATTATAATGTATCTGCAGTTTCTTTGGGGGAAAAAAGGAATAGGAAAGCCAAAATTAAAAATTATAAGAAGATTCACTTTGAAATTAAATGTTTACTTAAGATAGAGTTTTGTCTGTATTTAGAGTTCAAATTTAAATGTTCATATAAAACTAGAAGTGATATAAGCTCAATATCATAGATGTTTGTACAGACCCACATCCCTTGCAGAGTTGTATACACTTATTTCTTGAATGATATGTGACCTTTTGATAAGTATTCTCTATCATTGATAAGTGCCTTTAATAAACATAATGCCACTCTTTAAAAGCACATACCTTGACAACTTTATAAGAGCAAGAAAATACTATATATAACCAAAATATATTGGTATTAGATCAGTCATAATATTTCCCAATTTGTCATAAGAAAAAAGTATTCAAGTTGCTTATGTTTTCTTTGTTCTTGTTTTATCTTTTTTTTTCCTACTTGGAAACTAATCCTTATTTAAATGTGATCTATTACACAGTATATATAATGGAAAGGTTAAAAAACTTATTGTTTTAAGTAACCCAAACTGCTAGTTATATTTCTTTACATCTTTAAGAAAATGAGATTCTTCCAAGTCGGTGTCTTAAAGATAGGTTTTTACAGGTGACACCTTTCCATTATGAGATTGTGCCAGTAAGAAACAGTTGATATTTGAAATTAAATCCCTTCCTCTTGCGAGGAAGAATTCGCAAGGTTGGCTTTTAACCTCATTGGCAATTTTAAAATTCTCATCATATATTGAATCAAATCTGTAATTTTACTTCTTTTCCTTATCTCCTTTTCTTTCTTCCACAATGAATTCTAAGTCAGTGATAGAAGGAAAGAAATTTCAGCACGTATTTTGCAAAGAGCCTGAGATGATAATTTCCATGAGATAATACTTTCCATGAGATAAGAACCAAGAGCTATTGCTACACATTGTTTTTATACAAACAATTTTAGAAATGACAGACTTTGAAAAATACAGGCACTGATCTTAGATTATTTATATAAACCATAAATATTTCAAAGTGATCTTTAGACAATAACCCCGTCTCTACTAAAAATACAAAGAAATTATCTGGCCAACTAAAAATATATATAGAAAAAATTAGCCGGGTATGGTGGCGCATGCCTGTAGTCCCAGCTACTCGGGAGGCTGAGGCAGTAGAATCACTAAAGCCCAGGAGTTTGAGGTTGCTGTGAACTAAGCTGATGCCACGGCACTCACTCTAGCCAGGGCAACAAAGCGACACTCTGTCTCAAAAAAAAAAAAAAAAAAAAAGTAGTTTACTAATTTGCAGTGACTAAGTGTAAATTTGTAATCTAATTGTTCAGTGCACATATTTTTGTAAAGCAGAAATGAGTCAAAGCATAATTATTTTTCCCTTTTTAGAAGCACATTGTTTTGTGTCTTCTTTTTCGGAAGAAATATTTTATGATTTCCTCTTAGTTTAATGAAGCTTAGGCTGAACCATTCAGCCTCAACACTTCAGTTACTCAACACTTATGTACTGACCATCTACTATGTTCCAGAAACTGTAAGAGACACAGGAGCAAATGATGTACAATAAATCTCCTCTAAACTAGTATGTGAAAATTCAGCATCATAAGACACCCAACTGGTGGGAGCAATGACAACATTCTAAAAGGCAAACATGGAAACTAGACTGAATTTTTTAAAGATTTGATGTGAATCATTACTTGGTTTCAGTTAATATGTATCATATATGTATATGTATAACACATAGAGACAGAAATACAACATATAGAAGTAAGGTACATTTCAAATGATTGAATTGTCTAAACCTTGTAATTGTGAGTACTCTCAAAATCAGTATATATTGGGTCATTTAATCCAATATTTCTCAAAATGTGACCCACAAAATGTTTGTCGCTAGTACAAAATGTCTTCATTTGTTTTCTGTTGCTTATAACAGAATACCTGAAACCAGATAATTTATAAGAAATGGAATTTATTTCTTACAGTTCTGGAGGCTGTTAAGTCCAAGGTCAAGGGGGCTCATCTGCTGAGAGGGCTGAGTATGCTAACATGCTAGCTCAGGGCTCTCTTCCTCTTCTTATAAAGCCACCAGTTCCTCTCCTATGGAAACCCCTTAATCCATTAACTCATTAATTCATGAATACATGAATGGATTAATCCATTCTTGAGGACAGAGCCCCTATGATCAATCACCTCTTAAAGGCCCCACCTCTTAATACTGCTGCCACTGGGGATTAAGTTTCAACATGAGTCTTGGAGGAGACAGAAAAACCTTAGCAAGTATAGAAATTGAAACTAAGGGGTTTACAAACTTTTACAAAAATTTGATAAAATAATTTTGTCTCAAATCTAATAGTAAAAAAAAACCAAACTTCCATTTCATATGTTTTTGCTATTTAATTTTATTTCTAGAATTGATTTGTATTGTGTTTTCCAAAACATTGATCTATGACGGATTAAAAAGATTTTTAAAAGTGGTAAGACGCACTGATTTATTTAAGTTGTAAATAAGAATTCTAATGAAAGAGCACTATAAAACCTGTGAATACTAAAATTCTTTGTTAACTGCTGTCAAAATTTTCACTAAAGAGTTTCAATTTTTAAATATTGTTCAGTGGATTGAGATAATGAACCTTAATCAACCTTAACAGAAAATAAATAAGGTACTTGACTTATTTCAGTTCTGTTATGAAAAATAAGGCTAATAAATGGAAATTATATTTGATAACAGTTGCATCTTATTTCTGTTGAGATTTGTAGGCATAATGCAAACTGTAGATTCTTGAGTATAGTGTTATTAGTAATTCTCTTTTATCTAAATTACCATACAATCATATAAGAAAACTCATGTTAAAAGAGAACAACTGTGTTTTTATTTGTCAGTGCAAAGGAATCTGTCATGTTCAATGTATGTTTAAGAGAGAACAAAAATTTTTAAGGTGAAATGTTGCCATCCAGTAGTCACAGCTTTTTACAATGTCTTTGCAGAAATGTGCATTCTGAACATCTTACAGTCTTGCTCTAATAGACTCAAATATTTTTCAGAACATATTTGTCTCTTGTAATTTGTGTTTTCTATGGCTAAGAGTTTAAAATATAGAAGATAGAATAATAGTTGAAGAAACGGCATTCTTCTAGCTGTCTCTCATCAGCTCTTATAGAACCTTCAGTTCTTTAAAGTCACACTTTTTTATTTGAGACTCTTCAGGGACTATCTCATATATTCTTAGAAATACCTGTAGAATTTCCTATTTTCACTTCATTCATTCTTTTTTTCTTTTTTAAATTAAGTAACATCAACATACCACTCCATTCATTCATTCTCTCTCCAGTTTCTACTCTGGCACTTTGAGATGGTGTTAGAAGCTGAGACTTGAGGAGCACTTGAAAGTTGGAAATTCCTGTGAAGGTGCATTTTTATTCTACTGTTGCTGCTGCTACTGTGACTGATAACAGTAGCGTATCTGGTCAGTGCTGGCTGACGTCATTTTGTGACAAAGCCAAACCTCCCTGAAACTTCTCTCCTTGGCAAGAACTAGCACACAGTGCCAAAGACAGCAAGGTGTTTTGCAGACAGGATTACCACCCCAGTGCTCTCAGCTAAAAATGTGGAATTCCTTTCTCTGTGTATCACATGGTTGCAGTGGACCCCAGACTCTGTGTTTTCTGCCTTTAGTAGCTAAGGTCTTGGACTTAAAGTTCTCCTTCAATTTTATTTTACTCTGTGTGTGTAGATATATGTTTGATTTTTATTTTCTTTGTTTCCTTGTTTGTTTTTAATTTGCAACTTTCATCCTCCTAGAAACCCAGCGTGGGCTCACTGAGGATTAGGCTGGGTGAAGAGATATGAACAGTCTGAATCACAGACATGATAGTGTCGTTTCCTGGGGCAGTTTCACTGCACCGTGCTTGTGCTTTGCCTTTCTGATGATTTTTCTTGTTACCGTTATATAAATTGGCCGTGGAAGGCCAAACACATTCTGCATCTTAGGGTGTTCACGGATTTGGCACCAGATGGAATTGCTACACAGCAAGCATTTCTTAGAACACCATTTGCTAAATGGGATGTACACGACACCTCAAACTTGCTTTGTGCTCTGCATTACATACAGATAAAATTAAAGATGATCATAAATTTTTGGCACTACTCCTTTTTTCTTCTGCAGTAGCCTTTTTTCCCATATAGCCATTGCTTCGGTCTCCTGTTATGGTTTCTCCTCACTGAAGAAAGATAGAACAATATGAAGTATTCAGCCTTAATGCATTAAAGCTTTAAAGGACCTGGAATTGAACTCACGCTTTAAGTTATTGTTTGAAATTGCCTTTACCGTTTTTCTAAGTGTTAGTGGATTTTCAGCATTTCCTGAAACTATGTTTTCTTGATGTTCTGTTTATACTCACAATCTTGTGGGTCAGCATTATGGGGTGTCCCAAAAGTCTCCATACTAGTGTACAGTGGGTGTAGTTTTGCAGTTGGCAGAGCTAATCGGTACAGTTTTAAATTAAATTTAAAATTTTGTACTGCCTTGTCATTTTTAAAAACAAAATTATGAACAACGGAAGGTTAATTTCTGTTAGTGTTGTTACTAGAAGAGTAGTTCTTAAAGAAATGCTCTTGGCAACTCCCCCTATAAAACTGTGCAGGATCAGAGAGGGCTGTCAGATAAAATACGAGATGCCCCAAATTCAAGTTGAATTTCAGATAAATGAGTAATTTTTAGTACAAATATGTCCCCAATATTGCATGGGACATAGTTACACTAAAAAAATTCACTGTTTATCTGAAATTCAAATTTAACTTTACATCCACTATTTGTATTTACTAGACTCATAACCCTAAAACCAGAACCAAGGAAGATAATCACAGAAGTGATAACCAATGAACTTAGTTAATTAGCTTAATTCTTAACTTTATTCATTATGAAAATAGAAATTATTTTCAAGATGTCATAATAGGTCATGCATATGCAGAAAAAAAGGCATGTTTAAATGTCTTTTTGCTCTGGTTATTAGTAGATCAGTAAAGACAGTATGTCTATTTAAAAAGACTCCTTTTGCAGATAAACTGATGAAGTGAAATGTCTTTCAAGGGTATAATATATTTAGTTTGGAGTGCCTGTCCTACCCACAGCCCCATTTTTTACCCTGAAGGTGTGATAAGCTTAGGTTGTAGTGGTGTAGCATTTATCATTCTTCCTCCCCCTCTGAATACAATATTCTCATTTAGCCCCTGCTAGTGGACCAGGGTGCACAGCTAATTTCAGTGGGACAGATTGTCCTCTGAGTTTGCAGTTGGGTTAGTGTGAGCCACAGCCTATTTTCTTTGGGAATCACACCTTATGTTGAGTCCTGGCTAGAGCTGTTAATATATATGTCAAAATCACATATAAGCTAAAATTGTGGAGAAGCAGAAACAACTGTATTGTTAGAGGTAGCTCGAATATCTGTTCTTTGTAACTCTGTTACAATGTAATTCTGCTGAAATATCCTCCAATTATCATAATTCTATTCATTCTAGTTAGAACAGGAAAAAAGAAGAGTAGGTAGGTAAGAGAAAGTACTAGATGTAAAAATTCAGCTGCATCACATTATTGATTTATTAGCATAAACCCTATAATTATAATTGAATATACTAGTATTTGTAATAACTTCTTGTAACTTCCAACCTCTATAATTGTTTATCTAAAATTTATATGTAGATGTGTTTATATTATATATATAAAATACAGACACATATTTATATGCAGGTATATAGTGTATTACTATGATAATAATCTTGTATTTTTAAAATTAAATATTTGCTATGTTTACCAGCATAGAGAGCTCTTCTTCTCCATTAGCAGAAATAAAATATACTGCCCCTATATATTGGAGTCTCAAGTTGGCTGGAGTATGGAGCTGATGAAATGGAATTATAGTTAATAAGCACAAGTGTTGCCTTTGAAATAATCAAGTTTAAGGGAAAAATATTGCTGGATTAGCACACTTTACTACTGGTGCAAAATAATGCAAAGGACACACCATATTGCCATTAGACTAGTTATTTGCTAACAAAAAGTAAAGTAGTTCTATTATCTACACACATTGATAGTAACACTCACCAAGCATGCCAATAAATAACATTTTGAACAAAAGAGAGCATGACACGTAACTATTTAGCAATGCAATCTGATTGAGTCTCATAATGCTCCACTAAAATACAAAAGTAATCTACTTTTTTCTTTAGTGCTTGTTAACAGTTCCCTGATTATTCATGTGTCCAGAAAAAAAATTAATGCTTGAAGCCCTAAACCTGGTGAATATAATGAGCGTGGTTCCCCATGGATCTGAAAAATTAGATTGTTGGTTTGAGACAGATGCAGCCATAACCAAAGGGAATGCTTTTGCATCCACATCACATTGTAGCAGAAACATCATTTAGAAGCTTTAATACATATTAATACTATGTTCAAGGCAATTATAAGCTTCAGTAAACAAACAATAAAGATCCAGGAGAAGAATGAAGTTACTCTGCACTAAAATCTCCACTGAAGATAGTCATAGTCATTCAATAATTCCCTAATTAATTTTAGTATATGAACTAGAATAAAACCTTATGTAAATGAACTGAAATATATTCAAAACAAGGTCAGGAAAAGGAGTACAGAGCCATCCTCTTCATAGTACAAAGCAAATTAAATGACTGTGAATCTGCTAGTCATAGTTTTCCCATTTTTCTCATTAGATTGATATAGTACTCTCAAAAATTAATTATTACCTTAGAATTTTGATTGACCCATCTCAGTAATTGTAATAGGATATTTATCATACAGGATTTTTAAACATAAAAATACCTGAAAGTGTTTAAGATACTTGTCAAGTCATATACAATGGCAAAACTATGCTGCAAGAGTTCATTTTGAAATAAGTAAACATGTGTCATGCTAGATATTAGGAATAATCTACCCAGATACTTTTAAAAGCAAGGGGAAGATATTCGCCATTTAATTAGTTTTTACGACATGCTTACTATATGCTAGTCATTCTAAGGCCCTTATAACAATCATGAAAGTTATCCTCATTTTAAAAACAGATGTGCACATGACCTATCCAAATCTGGTCATGATTTGGGAATACAAAGTCATACAACTAATCATAAAAGTCAGAGTTAGAACATCCCAACCTGTTCCTTAATAGTTGTACAATCTTAGATAGGTTATTTAATCTCGGATTGCCTCAGTTTCCTATTCTATAAAATAAAAATAATAATTGCATTTACTTCAATGGTTTGTCCTGATGATTAAATCAATCAATAAATATAAGGCATTTAGAACATTACTTGGCACATAATAAGTTCCATTTAAGTGTATAAGTCTCTAGCCCCATGTTTGTTTTACCACACCACATAGAAAGTAGACATTGAATTCACACTAACAATGTGCAGACTTCTGTACCACTGAAATATTCTTGTTTTATATTGATTTATGGATTGCCTTCTGTAATATTAACTATATTTATGCACTGGATATTTATTATCTATTAATCTCATTAATTAAAAAATAATGGAAACAAACTATAAATGACATAATCATAATTATCATCATACAATCATTATTGTTACCTCTTCTTTTAAAACACTAAATATATAAGCCATTAAGTGTGCTAAGCAACTTCCTGGGGAACATATGGATAATTGCAGAATTGGGAATTGAAATTCATGAATTTAAAAATAAAAAGCCAGAAAGCCACATTATCAACATACTAAGAAAAAGAAAGAAGGAAATTTCAAAATTAGTTGAAAATGTTAGTTGAGATACCAACACTGTCCAGCTGGACATTTGGCAATGATAGAAATAGTCTATACTGTATCCAATACGAAAGCCACAAGCACACATAGCTATTAAGCATTTGAAATGTGGGTATGTGACTAAGGGACTACATTTTTTATCTTACTGTATTTTAATTTAAATTTTAGTAACTACATGTGGTTATTGGATAGCAGAGCTCTGGACAGGCAGCAAAATAGGGCTGATGCCAGGCTAGAGGCTGAGAGAGCTGTGGAGGCAGGACTCATGAGAGAGGGTCCTTGGTTCTTTATTTTTCTGGGAAGGAAATGATCTTCTGAATCTAAAAAGGAAAAGGGAACAGCAATTTGAGTAAATGAAAACCAAAATAGGAAGAATTTGCAGAGGTCTCAAACTGATCGCCTTTGGGCCATACTGGGTGCATTCAAAAGTGGAAGATGTATATAAAGACTTCAATTTCCAGCTTCTCTAGGGGAAAAAAAAAGGAATATGTGGAGCAAATTAAGACCAGCTTCTTTGAGCATATTTTTTTTCATCTATAAAAGAAAAAGCTGGATGAAAAGACATCATTCCATTCTGAAAGTCTATTTTATGATTACATATTATTCTGTTAGACATGTTTTTATTTTTATTGTATCTGTCTAGCACACTTGGTTACAGTAATTATCTAATATCTTTAAGGTCACACCTTCTCTCTTCAGAAAGTTCAGTTAGTTTCACACTATTGACTAGCCAGCTATCTCATAAATATTTGCCTGTGCATACAGGGAAAATAAGAAGCAAAATTATATTTCTATTGAGAATGTACATTTCTTCTGGGAATAATGAAGTTGCAGATCTCTTTCACTATGGCTCATTATTGTGAACTTCACATATAGACAGTATATGAAATGAATTATTATGGATGTCACTGCCTGGAAGAGTTTAATTTTGTCATAAAATGTGTAATTAATTTTTCACATACTGTTTACAGCCCAAAGCTGTACAAGTATGTTAGGTTGTCTTGGAATAAATAATTCTTCTGATACAGTGGCATAGAATACTCTCTTTGTCCTATGTGGATGAGTACTTTACCCCTATACAGTAGCTTATCTACTGGGTCTACTGTAGCACCAGGAAAAGACATGTTTGACAATAAATATTTAGTTAATGAAAGGATTTTATTTTCAAGGTGTTTATTCCCTCTGGTTACTGATTTGTAACAAGGATTTGCAAATGCTTAGTCAATAAAAGCTCCCTCGGACTCAGAAACAATGTCTGCAAAATGCATAATAAATGTCAAACCTCTTATATAAAAATTGTCTAAGTTTCATGCTGTTTGGTTTGACTATATTTTTCTGTGGGGTGTTTAGAAATTTTGAGCTGTTGAAGTCTTTTTGATCACTTCTCTTTTGTGGATAATTTCAGCCTTATTTTTTTTTTCTTTAGGATTACTTGATTTTCTGAGAATTAAATTTTTTTTTGGAATCACACAAATTCTATAAGGATTTAAAATGTCACAGGTGGTTTATAGCACTATTTGAAATTATTACATTATAGCATAGATACATTTTGATGATGCATAATATCAAGTAAATGAAATGAATCATTAAAACATAAATCTGTGCTGTAAAACTTTATCTTTCACTACAAATTCATTCTTGTGTCAAATAGATCTTTTTTCCTAATGTTATTTAATATTGATAAATTTTACATTCTAAGTAACAGTGATTATTTCAGAGCCATAAATATTTTTGAAGCTAAGTTATTTTGTCACTTCAATCAGTTCTGACTTCATACTCCTACATTTATACCTTATATTCTGGAACAGTATTTGTTACAAAGCAGTTGTCTAAAAATGGAAGAAAAGAAAATGTATGTTACCTTCGTATAACTTCTTATATTGTTTTAATATTATACTTTCATAAATTCCCTAACCTTTATTTATATTGTTTACATCTTATAAATTTCCTCAAAGAACTTTACCATGGAAGTGAATATATTAATATGCATTTTTGAACATTGACAATATTTTTGATGTCTGACAATGCTAGAATAATGTCTGACTCATCTACATTCTATAATGCTAACATAAAGAATTCAAGGAAAATTAAGGCATCATTTTTGCACTCAATAACAGTCTAGTGGAGATTAAAAACTAAGTGAAGATTATAAAAAGGAGAAAAAGAAAACTAAATACATCACAGTGTTGTAAGGCAGCCCAAGCAACATGCAAAATTGCAGAAAAGGGAAAGATTTATCTTGATTTTTGACAAGCAGGAAAGATTTTGAGAGCAAGTGGCATTCATGTCAGACTTCATGTAATGCATAAGAATTAGATAGATAAGAAGCGACAGAGACCAAGAAGGTAGGTTAGAGTCAACTTCTAGATGTCTTAAATAATAACTGAATTTTTTTCTGCGGGAAATAGGAAGATACTGAAGATTTTTAATTTACAGGTAACAGTGATTATATTTCTTAATTGTCATCAAGAGCTATAGTTCTCAAATGTTAGCATGCAGCAGAATCACCTGGAAGACGTTTTACAACACAGAGTACTTGGCCTTCCCGCCAGAGTTTCTGATTGCGTAAGTCATGAGTGGGGCCGGAGAATTTGTTTTTCTAACTAATTCCTAGATGATGCCAATGCAGGTGGCTTGGGACCACACTTGCTGAACCACTGTTCTACAGCAAACCTTTTCCTCTAGTAGTTGCCTCTGCCTCCCGGGTAAGGGAGTCAAATAATACTGAACTTTTCTTTTTTAGCAGCTAACTTGAAATGTGTATTGAAACACCCTGTGAGAGACAGACCTAGGAGAAAATATATACAAATACACAAAATTAAACCTTTCATTAAGTAAATGACAGTAACTAAAGTAAGAAATACTGGAAACTATAGATAATAGTGTTCTCCTTATATTAAGTATCAGTCAGAGTCCTGGCAGGAAGCAGAAGACACACAGATCGTTGAAATAAAGATATTTTAATGAAGGTACAGTTACAGAGATGTGGACAGAGTTGAGGCAGCTGGAAGCTGGTGTCGCCCCTAGGTGCCGAGGGTAGGAGTGAGTAGTATAATCAGAGCCCATGCAGAGCTGGAGCCGCGAAGGACAGGCTGACTAGTGGGAAGGGGTTCGAGATTTCTTACAGGGATGCAGACAGTGCCAGAGAAGTACTGAAGCAGGGAAGGGGGTGGAAAGAATTACCCCAGCTTCTGTCTCCCCTTGCACTCCACTCTCCTGCTGGTACCTCCTTGTGTATGAAACCAAGCTGAAGCCAGTGTGCAAGTGTATATCAGGGTGAGGCAGCCAGTATGGTCAATGTCTGGGGGCACCGATAACTTCCTGGAAGAGTGAAGATTTAGGCAGGGACTTCATTCTGCTTTTCTTCTTGTTCATTTTAAGCCCTGCTCCCAGTTTGCTACTCGAGCTGTCATCACCTGTCATTTCTATTCTGTGCTTTTTATTTGGATTGCAACAGGCTGAGCATCAGGCAGAATGGAGATGAGTTGAGCCATCTCATTGCTAGGGACTCAAGAGCGTTTTTAGAGCCTCTTTATCAGTTGGGCAAAAAAAGTTCAGGTATTCCTGCTACAGCAGAACCTTAAGCAGAAGTACATATAACTGAAAAGCGCTGTTAAAGCCTATTGTTTGCTCTGAATATAAGGAATATAATGATTGCCCAATTCAAGCTGCACAGGGACAATTTGCTCTTTCTTTTTGAATTGACGTCTAAGGCCCTGGGTCTGCTGTATAAATACCAAGAAGGCAATGAGAGCTTCGTTGTTCTACCATCAAAGAGGAAGGGCCCTTTAGAATTGGTTTTAAATACCTAAAGGTAGTTCAGTGTGATAAATACCAGCACTATTTTATAATTCTTTCCAAACAAGCAATTGCCTTTACTGTCTCAATCATTTCAGGATCTCATCTTGTAGTCTCCCCAGAATTTCTGAAGCAAGAGCAGAGGAAGAATTCATTGCCTAGTGATAGCAATAAATGATGTCTGACATTCAAGATGATAGGAGGATCCCAGTTGTCTTCTTAGCACTTTTCAATATGCACCCTCAGTATCAGGCAAACTAAGTAAATCGTTTTTCACCCAAAATGCCACATGTTTAACTCCCTCTGCACTTTTGCTCCTGCAATTTGTTTTGCTGAAACTACCTTTTTAAATTCTGTTTGTTGAAAGATGTGAAGTTTCATCTCAAGTACTAATCTTTCCATGAGTCCTTCATCAATTCTTCCAACATGAAGCTTGAACTACCCAGAGCACAATTTGTTAATCTTAAGCCACTTTATCCTTCCTTCTATTATGGTTAAAAATAATAACAATTTTATACCTTTAATTTGAAGCCCTTTTTATCATGATTTGCAGTGAATTATAGAGAAATATTTGTTTGGGCCCTGGCCATGGAATATCTCAATAGCTGTAAGTTACTTAATTTAGAGTCATTTTTGTCACTCTAGTTTCATCTGCAAAATGATTACTATCTAACTTACCTATGTGTTATGCTGAGGTTCAAATGTCTAAAGGATGATGAAAATAAACAAATTGAAAAGCAGACTATAAATGCTAATTATAATTCTTTGTTATTATTTTGTGTCTTTTACGTGGTAGGAAATAAAAAGTTTGTATTATATTGAAGTATATTGGAATTTCACAGGAATCTACATTGCAATTAAAATCCTAATTCACCTGAGTACATAAAGAAGAGAGGGAAAAAAATATCTTGACATTTTCTTTATGATTAAAAAGCCAGGGCAAAACACATATGCATATATGTGTGTGTATATGTATGTGAGGCTTTTTCCAAAAAAAACTTTTTAAAATATTTTGTAAAAATGCACAAGAAGAAATATCAAAGTGTACTAACAGAAGAATAAGACTTAAAGAAATGAGGCACTAAGGTCAGAGGCAAAATAAGAAATAGAAGTGGGATATAATAAGGATTCCAAATTAATGTCTGCAAATATGCTGTAAGAGCCTCATCTCTTGCTGGAATTAGGCCACAAGGTTAGTACTAAACATACTAAACATTTTAAAACCTGAAACAAAGCTTTAATTTAGATCCAGGACTCACCAAAATATTGTGAGAGTCACACATAAGAAAAAAAAAAAAAGATGAATTGATCAAGAGAAGTACAACTATTTCTGGAACTGAGTTGAGATTAAAAAAATTAATCTTTTGGCCTCTTTAAGAAAATGATTTACCTTAATGGGATGAACAGTGACATTCTTAGATGCAGGTGGGTATCTCCCTCTAGGAACCTGAAGAGCATCATGCTAAAGCATGGCTCTGCAATCTTACACCACAGGGGGTTATTATCATTGAAATATGTGACTTTCTCAGGGTGGCTTAATCAAAAGACACAGACAAATATCCAAGAAAAGAAGGAACTGTGTATTTTTCAGAAAATCCACCATAAGTTTTGTTGCTCTAAACTGAGCTTTTGATAACTACCATCAAGTAGTTAGTGTGATGGCAAATGTCCTTGCCAGCAGAAAGATCTAAGGCCACTTGATTTAACAGTCAGTTAAGCGGGAGCTACAGTTGATAATAGGTTCTGACAGATGCCTGCATTAAAGTCCATTACAGCTCTTAAAATCCAGGGGGAAGATTGATTTCAATGCAGGTAAAGAAGGAATTCTGTAAATACCTGGAAAAATTCAAATCAAACTATTAACCGGATTATCTCTGTGGTGTAGAATTGTCAGGATGAAAGGGGCTATAAGGTATTTTTCTTTTTATTTACATATTTCATACTTTTAAGATTTTTTTTTTACTGTATAATGTGTCACTTTAATCTTTTTTTAAAAAGCTTAGAGAACCCCACACCAAATCAAAACAAAAAACAAAGTGGTAGGTAATGTTGGGTTTTCTGAACAGCCAACCCAATGTCTGGTTGAGAGGTTCATATTCTCATAGATCAGTGGTTCCCAAACTGTTGATTACAACTCACTCTTAAAATGCCATAAAATAGCTATTTGATGATTAAAAAATTTTGGAAATGCATCCTATATATCATCTTCTTGGTAATTTACAGTATACATGATTATGTTAAACCTTTAAAGTCTGATAGTAAAGAGGTATTTTGGACTTTAACTCACAGAGTTGGAAGTGGGCAGGATGCCTCTTCTAAGAGGCATCTGAAAATACGTGTATGTAAATGGATGTTTGGTTGTCATAGATTGGATAGACATTATTGGTAGTGGGCTGGGACCAGGGATGCTAAAAGTGCTACAGTGTATAAGATAGTTTCACAAAATAAAAATATCAAACTGCTTAAAATACCAAAGTTGCCTCATCAAAAAATACGTTTTCAACACGCTTATTTGATGGAAACAGTATTTTTTTTAACATTCTTATTTACATAACATAGAATGGTGATTGTTCCAAAATTAATATTTTTTAAAGCTATATATTTCAATGTACACCTCCCCTCTTGATATTCTACTAAGTATCTTAAAGATATATTAAAACTAATGTGTCCAAAATAGAACACCAGATTTTACTCCCTGCCAAAATTCCTCCTTCCCCAAATCAAAATTTTTTTCATCTTGGTAAATGGGACTACCAGCCATTCATTTGTTCAAGACAGAAGTCATGAGCCTAAATTTTTGTCATTCCAACTGCAAAATATATTTGACTGATTTTATTTCCCAAATCATGAAAGGTAAAAACCTAAAGCAAGGGTATAATATAAACATAAAGTCAGAAATATTAAAAATAGGGACTTTTTTCTTTAAAGGAGAAGAAAAAATTAGAATGAAAAAGAACAGAATGAAGACTAAAATTTCAAGAAATGGAGGGTAAACTAAAGTTGGAAAATAAACTGTTACCTGAACTACTTAGAAAAGCCAGCCAAGTGGTGGTGTCTCTTCATCCTCTTCCCATACTGCTTCTCACCTCCCACCCCCAAATGCTCACACACATACACATTCACACACACACAGACACACACACACACACTCACAAGGATGTTTCTTTGCTCAGAGTCAGGCTGCTGGCCTCACCTGAGTTCTGTGACCCTGAACATAAAGTAGCAGATGCAGGGTTGTCTTTGGTAAGCAGGAGTCACTCAGCAAAGTCTTTCCCTACCCTGCTCCTCTAAGAAATCGCAGATATAGCTGGAGCAAATTAAACTTCTGGGATTGGAGGCAAAAGTGATCTATCTGATGGATTTTATTTATTTTTAATTGCATTCCACTTTCACCTTTGTTTTAGCACTAATCTTTTCTTATCAAATACCTTGTTTCCAGTTCCCACTTGTCTCTCTTCTTTCTCCTGTCTGCTTTCTAATCCCCTTTTTCTTTTAACCTATTTTAATACTTTCGGGATGCTTTGTTGTATTTTCCATGAAAATGGAAAAAAAGACAACTCCATGGAAAAAGATTTGTGCATATATTTTAAAATGTATACATTTATAAATCCTTTAATCCATTCCTTTATTTATAAAAGTAATATTTGATGGAAATAAATCTTATGTATTTAATAAATATTTATTGAATACCTATGTTTAGTTGAAGAAATTTTAGAATGTTATTTTTACAATGAATCCATTTTTGTGAAATACATATTACATATGTGACAAATTTCTCTGGAGAGTGGAAATAAGAAAAATTTTGTTTTTTAAACCATTCTGTGTACACATCACATTTACAATGAACATATGTTACTTTTGTAGTAAGAAGATAAATTAGTATGTTTCAGCTCTTGATTTGGGGACCCGACAGTCATATCATAGAGATTAACGTCATTTTGAAAGGTGCTCTGTCCACAGGAGATTCTTAACCAGCCAGGCAAAGAAGGTCCAACATTAGCATTGACACAACCAGGGGATTTATTGCCTCTGTGTGCATGAGTAGTACAGATTGTCCCTGTAAAACATCTGAAGTTTATTGCTGGTGTAATAAATTTTCATTACATATCACTTACAGTAAAGGAATATATAGTCAAGTCTGAAACATTGCTCATTTGAATCCTCCATAAATGAAAGATGATACACTGTGTCCTGAGGTACTTGAAAAGAATATATAATTAAAGGAGATCATGTTTTAAGTGAGAGGTTCAAAAGAGTAGCTAGTGTTCTTTAGCCAAGACTATGAATATGCAATTAGCAAAAGATTTAAAAGTACAGGGCAGAAAAAAAAAATCTCATGTCAATAGAGTAAAATTCTTAAAAATATATCTTTGATTCCAGAGGTAGTTAAAGTAATTTCTTATCCTCATTAAGTGGGATGAATAAAGAACAAAATATTATAAGCAATTAATTATAATGAAATAAAGATGATCATGGATCCTGGACCTGATTTTCCAACTGAAGCATTTCTTTTAATCACGGATTAGCATTTGATTTGGTTTGAGCATTGTTAGATTAGCCCACATAATGGAAGACAAATTCATCCTTGTGTATTTTGCCGTGTTTATTCTAAGTTTATTGTATTTTGCTCAAATAACGATGTGAAATGAAAATGTACATGACATAGGAGGCATGTTCTTTTAAGAGGGTGAAGAGAAAGAGGGGATTTCAATATCTTGCAGTGGTCAGGAAGAGAACATAGTGGAACCAAAACTAGGCTGGCCAAAAGGCACCCCTGAAGAAATGTTAGGTTGATCAGTGAACTGTAAACAGGCTAATTTTAGGAACACTTGCAGCTTTAAAAATTATAATTTCTCATTTCCTTCCAAGATTCATTTCCATATTCTTTAAGCCCAACATGGGATCCTATTCTATGCAAAAGTTATATTAGTATATGATATTCTGTTTTTTCTTATTATATGTTCTGGACATCTCTCCAATATCAGTAAATTAATCCTACCTTATTTATTCTAATACCTGTATAGTATAATATCCAAGTATATGCAAATAGTAAAATTGTATTTGACACTTCCCTTATTATTTAGGATTTAGGTTGTTTCCATTTGATGATTACTTTTTTAAATGCTGCAAAAAAATATTTTTTGTGTGTATGTATACATACATATATACACATATATTCATGATGTGTATATACAGAGATATGTACTTATTAATATCTGAAATGTGTATATGTACACACTTGAGTATTATATCTGTAAAGAAAATTCTTAAATGTAGAATTATATATGTGTATATATAATATACATATACAAAGTATGTGCACACACACATATACACAAACCTATATTTGGGCAATTGCATTTATAAGGACAATTATTAAAAGTAGAAATACTGTGCTGAAGGGTATGCATACTTTAAAATGTGGCAGATATTTACCTAGTCAATTTATTTTGTCATCTACGTTTATTGTCATACACAGAAAGACTTACTTTACTCCAGGATTTAAAAAAAAAAAAGTTTTGTCTTGTTCTAATATTTTATGACTTCAACTTCTATGTTTGATTCTTTGATGCAGGTTGAATTTATAGTGCAGAAAAGAATAAGGGAGGAATACAAATTTATAGTAAGAAAATCAAGGCTTAAATAGTTAAATACCACTTGCTCATGGGCATGGTTCTCCAGATATCTAGGCCAATGGTAGACATAAATGCTGTGTGTGAGAATATCTTAAACACAAATGACATACTTAAAAAAGTATATTAATATTTCTCATGAAATATCCATGTTCTAAATATTTCTGTTCATTTTTCTAGAAGTTTAATCAAAAGAAACTTTGAAATAAATTTTAAAAAGAAACTTTTATTTTGGAATTAATGATTTTTGAGATGTGAAAATAATACAGTAATACCCAAATAATAATATTCAATAAAGGAGTCAAATATAACTGATGATTTGACTCTCCAGAAAGAGCTAATATCCTGTTACACGTACTCTGTACTAGAGTGTGTATTGCAGGGAAGGATATAATACTAAACTGTATTGAAAATATTAGCAGTCTAGAATCCAGAGAAGGCAAAGGAGCAGGGAGAATAATGAATAATGTTTGAAACTGTTGCACAAAAGTGAAAGGCTAGTCAAGTAGAATGAAAAAAGCCAAGTTTTCCAAATAGAAGACACAACATATTCAGGAGAAACTAATTTCCTGTGCAGGGAGAAACAGAATTCATAGGAGACTATAACATTAGGGACCCAGGATAGAGCCAGATTTACTGTTAGTTTTGTACTGTCCAGTGCGGAGCTCCTAAAGGTATTTGAAGAGGTGAGAGACATACTTTAAAAAACATTATATTATATGAGCAGAATAAAATGTTATGGTGAGGTTCAAACATATAAAGGGTTATGAAAATTAGAAAGTTGAAAAGCAGACTGTAAATGTTAATTACAATTCCCTATTGTTATTTTCAGTGTCTTTTACATGGTAGGAAATAAAAAATGTTTGCATTATATTGAACTAAATTGGAAGTGCACAGAAATCTATACCAGAATTAAAAATCATTAATTTTTAAATCTTTAAAAAGTAAGTACCAAAGGGACTAGGGAAGGGGGACTAGGAAAGCAATGGACTTTGTTACAGAATTTTTCTTTTGTATAATATAATCAATCCATACCATGGGTCCGAGGCTCTCATCACTACCTTAGAAGGTTTTTATGCTTATCATTTGAATTTAATTAAAGAGTTGCTTGATTCTTTGTACTTTCTCTCACACGTTGTTCATTTTGGTCAGTGACAGGTCAACAGCCTTAAAAATGGTGAGAAAATCTTATTCTATGTTCTTCTAAATTACTTTTCCACCCTCTATGAACTAGCATTGCTTTGTTCATTACATTGGAGAAAGAAACTCTGAAAAACATTCTCTTCGTTTCTGGTACTTCTAACTATGGAGGAAGCATGCATCACTTGGAGATAATTAGAAGCAAAGAATCCCCATGACTTTAGACAACAGATCCCCAGATATGGACGATGATACATCGCTCGCAATACTTGAGTTTGACATGACAGCTACCAGGTGTTACAGGCTTACTTGTTTTTAAAGTAAAAGAAAAAAAAAATTCTAAGCACCTTCACAAATGAAGCAGAACAGATTCTGCCAGCATAAACTGCCTGGCTTACATTTCAACAAAGTAAATTCCAGCTGTTTTAACTAAGGAACAAACAACCTGTTTCCATACACATGAATTATAATGTTCCCAAATCTTCTGTTCTCAAATATCACTCACATGCACCTCAGGTACTTGAGAAACAGGGTGGATTCTTGCCAAGTTCCTGAGGATGAGCAGACATTGTTTGACTGATTGAAATCATCACATCTGAGGTCCACTTCTTAGTTTTTTGTTTGTCAGAAAATATGCTTTTGAAACTAGCCATGATCTTTTTGATATGTTCATTGGCCTTTTTCATTCAGTTACAGAATCTAAACTGGACTAAAGAAAAAATATTGCCTTCATTTTCATGGTGGTTTTTGTTTGCTTTTACAAAAGTGCTTATTTTAATGTAAAATTAATTAGATGTCTCCTTATTTGGTTTATCAAAGTATGCTTGTGCGTGTGTTAATGCAGATACAGATACAGCACCTGACACATAAGTGATCAAGAAGTCTTTCTTCATCATGTGAATAAGTGCTGTTTTTCTTGCATATAATTCTCCCTGTCTGGAATGCTGTTTTATATTTCTTAATTAAAGAGTTTATCATATGTGTATGATGCATTGCTTAGGCAATACATTTGTTTTGCAACCTTCAGTGTCTTATTCAAAAACGAACTTTATTAGCTCTACCTCTTGATATGAAGCATGTGCTACTCTATATTATTCTTTATTGGATGTGTCTAGACTGTAAACAGGGAAGACAGAGGGCTATGTCTTATGTATATAAACCTAGAACAATTTCCTATAGCTAGGAGACAACCAGCTATTGTTGATGATAATATGCTTACAAAGACACTTGAAATTATCCTACCACTTACAAATTCTGCAGAGGCACTGAACCAGACTCTTTTGAACTTCTATGTCAGTCTAGTAAAATCTCTGAGTAAATTTTCAAAATTTATTTGCTAAAATAGTTCTTATTAATATATGAAAATATGTTCTTAAATGTTACACACTTCATGAAATAAATAAAAAATGCTTTTTGTTTGATATAATCCCAAGTGCATTAGAAAAGATTTGACACTCTTTTGTAGTTACTGTTTTTAAAACAGAGATATTGTTTGCCTAAGCTATTTTTACAATATCCCTTAAAAACAGTCTATTTCATTTTTATTCATACAAAGTATCAAATCAAAACTTCATTATGATGGCAATATTTGGTGCACCTCTATGCTATAATCCTCCATAGTATCCAAGTATCCAAAATTATAATGAGATCCTTTGATAGATATATTTCCTTTAAAAAAATCTAATACAATAGCTTTTTATATGTTGCATCTCTTTCTCCAATTTGTTTCCATTATATAGTTAGACAAGATAAAAAAATAATGTGCAACTTTGGATATAATAAAAACAGATAACTTGTGAAGAGATCACTAGTCTATCTAATTTTTTTTAACTACTCTTGATGATTTTTAATTGAAGTCCAAAGTTAATTTTGTCACCCTTGAGTATTTAAATATTGTAGTCTGTTACTAAGACATGGTGCTCTAAATGTAACAAATTAAATTTTCTGTGCCTGCATGTATGATTTTCATTTTTACAAAACTGTTACACTTTCTATGGCTTCATGATATTAACATCTTTTCTTTTATTTTCAGTAATTATCCAAAATTAAATTTAAAAAGTTTTAGCTTTAATTAGAACTATTTTTCCCCATATGAATTTTGAAACACGATTTAGTTTCTGACTTTTTTCATTTTCTTTACTTGAATGGTAGCATTCAAATCTAAAAATCATGCTCCTGTACTCACAAAGGAAAGGTTTATTTCTCATTCACGCCAAGTCTGGTATGGATGAACCCAATCTCCTCCATACTATAGCTATGACACTGGTACACATAGCTTCCAAAGTTGTGTGGTACAAGAAAAGGGGAAGGTGTTATGTTTTTAAATGCCAAGGCTAAAAATTGTGTACATCACTTTCCATTCTAATCCTATTGGCCAGAACTCAGTCACATGGCCCCCATGAACTGCAAGGAATGCTGGGAAGTAGGGGAAAGCAGAAGCCTCAGCAATCTTAGAGATCATTGAAAAGTAAAGTGGGAGTTGAAGTGAGTTGATTTTTACCATTTAATTTTATATTTAAGTCCCAGTTTGATATCAAAAGGACATATATGTAACACAATCATGTATATCAAAAGCATATATATAACAAGTATATATTCATCTCAAAATGATTTTACCTAGCTTCTAGATCACCCTTTTCAATACCTATTTATTTAAATACATCTGTAAAAAATTAAATGTGAAATGCTGAAAAATAATGCTCTATCTCTCTAACTCTCTAAACCAGAATAAACAAACACAGTTTAATCAACAAAACACATCAAATCACTGTTTGTGGCAAATTTCCCACATTCTCTCCTACTCACTTCTGACATTCTACCAATTGTATTTTATCTTTGATGACTCTTAATTCTTGGCTCTGCTTTCCATATATGACCCCACTCCTGCTCCTCTACAATTAGTATTGGCATTTAGAATTCAGATTCAGTCTATGAACTTGATTCACTACTAAGATTAGTGAGATTTCAGCTTTTGATGGAAAATCACTAATTCTAGTTCCTCTGAGGCCGTTTTCAGATGTATGCTATTGTTCAGTGAAAGGTATTTAGGTATATTTTGAGAAGGTATTCAAATTTTATTTAAACCATACACATTCTCCAGAAAAAAAGCTCAACTCCTCAGGAATCTTAAAATATCTTAAAGTAACATGTATCAATTTTTTTTCTCTTCAATTCGTCTAAATCAAACTTTTAGCAAGCAACATGTTTGTGTTATTTTTTATACTAAACAGAAAGCTCTCATCTTGCTC
Source organism: Varecia variegata (assembly GCA_028533085.1). NCBI lineage: Eukaryota > Metazoa > Chordata > Mammalia > Primates > Lemuridae > Varecia > Varecia variegata. Next base: position 5,485,263 of record CM052454.1, read on the forward strand.
TGTGAGGGTAAACTAATTGTTATATAAACTCCCATCTCAAAATAAATTTTTATGAGTAAAACTTCTATTGTTCGCTGACCCCTGACTGAAAGATCACTCATATAAAAACTTCCTAATGGTATAATACCAGATATTGTGTAGCTATTTAAGAAATTTCATTATATTTCATGAATATTAATTTCCTTCCAAATAATTAAGGTAACTGCCAAAATGACTTAGTCAGAAAGACAGATAGCAGTCATTATACCATTTTATGTATGAAATAGGCATCACACAAGATTTTAAAATATATATGTATAATACCAATAGCAACTAAACATTCAAATTTCCCTCCCTCCATTTCTTTTCCTCAGACATTTAAAAATATATTTCTCTTTTTTTCCTTTTTGCCCCTCAATTTGCTATTAATTGCAACAAAAAACCTCTTCCAATTTAGGGAAATATACAGTATTCAACTATCAAATAATGTGTTTTTGTTTAAAAGATGTTTCAAAAGGAGGACCTTAAATACAATTGCAACTAAAGTATAATTTCTGTTACTTGATGGTAGAGAGTCTATATTCTAATGGATGGGCTACAACATGAGAGAGGGCTTATAATGAATTTCATATGTACAATTGTACATAATTGTTTATTAAGTGATATTCCACTGAAGAGCATGATTAAACACTCTCCTTCACTCTTGTGATGGGCATGGCTTCCAGAAACCCCACTCATGATGAAATACTTCTGCATTACTAAAATTTACTGGCAGTCTAAAACAGAATCCTTTGTGAAATAAGCTTATATTGAGCAGAGATTCTCAATATAATGGTAATTATGCATTCCAAACTCTCTAAATGAATTTCAAGTATGCACTGCTCTATGGTCACAGGAAGATCATATAATGGGCTTTCTTATAACTCTTCATGAGTTCATCCCATGCTTAATGATCCATTAGTGGCATAATAAGGGCTTAGACAAAAACTATTGATGATAAAATTCTAATATTAAGCTAAAGTCTGGGATATTTCAGGCTCTTAACATACCTAAAGGATAATTTTAAAAGACTAATAATTGGCCTTAGGGGTCACAAGAGTAAAGACATGAGCGCCGCAATAATTTTTCTTAATATTAACTAGGAGTGACTGTCATTAATATTTATCCATTTAATAAACAAACTTTTAAATGAGGGGGAAAGTTGATAAAAAAAGAAATATGGATATATTTTATTAATCCTGATATATTAGTAAGTTTCCACAGTTTAACCAAGGTGAAAGCAGCATGAATTTTTGCAACAGTAATAATAAATAGAGTAGTACAGTAACTGGATCTGGGAATAATAAGGCAACTTAGTTGGGTACAGTCAATGCACGTATTTGAATCCTTTCCATGCTACATCCTCTGAACTTTTACCAATGATGAAGCCAAAAATTAGAATAATTTACCCAATGTCACATAACAAACAAATGGTGAAATCAGGAATTTAGCCATGGCCGTCCAATTCCACAACCCGAATTTAGTTGAAGGTAAGTGGAGATAAAGGATAACAAACACACACAAAGAAAGGTTTTTCTGTTTTCAAAGACATTCTGATTATTTTCTTGGTGGTATTTCTTTTTTTCTTATCTATATTATTTTTAGATGAGCAAAGAGCCAGATTAAACAAAATAAATAAAGGTAATCTCAGGACTGAGGCAGAAGTATATATTGTTGAGAGAACAATAACAAAATTGTGTCATTCTTTGTAAGTAAAGCAAATTTAATCACATCTCTGTACAAATGACCCGAAGAACTAAAATACCAGCACTGAATCATTGCAATGAGAAATGCCCACTCTGGGTAAATGAATAACAAGTATCAATTTTATGCAATTTTATAAAGTATTTCTCTTAAACAGAAAAAAGAAGCGTTACTTTGCCTGTAATTTAAGAAATATTTTCCAAATCCATATTTCTGCCATAACTTCATGAGCTTTAATGGATAGAACACAGAATCAGTCATCAGAAGTCTGGGGCACTGACCTAGGATACTACTCATTTGCTCTTTGACCTAGTCAGACTAGTCACCTCTCTAAACTTTAATATCTGCCTTTCATTGTAAAATTATTAGGCTCTTAGTTTCTGCTTTACCTAGTTCATGGGCTTGTTTTCACAATCTTGTGTGGTATTTTATACACACACATTTTTGTGTGTTTGTGTATACATGTACATGTTTAGGAATGTATAACTATTTAGGGATGTATGTATGTAATTAAAAACAAAAACCACATATACTAAATCATTTAATAACCTGTTCTTTTTTCTTTGTGTAAATTGTTAACTCCATTTAAAATAGTACATACACTGAAGTAATGTATTTCATTGCCACAAATCTGTTGTATTAGTATAATAAATTTTGTGTTTATGCAAATTAATATTAGTAAGGAGCAAAGACACATGCTTAGTAGAGTCATTCTGTCAACCTAATTAGCTTTGCTTTGTTTCCATTAGTCTAGCAGTACCTTCTTTGGAAAGAAGCCCAGAGAAGTATGATAGGAAGTCAGAATGAAAGATAAAGCAGCAGAGGTCAGACCAGATAAGACAGTAGCTTGTGATTTACCTTCTGAAGTCTCTGTGAATCCCATTTGGTTTCATAGCACAGATGACTATGAGCCTCTTCTTTCAAGGTTCTGTGCCTCCTTTTTGAACAGCCATCTCCTTGAAAACAAACAAGAAATTTGAAATAATCCCCAAATTGCTACCATTTCATTCCTTTTTAGTAATAATATTTTCAAACAGGAGGAAAAAGCACGGGGCTATTTTTTGATAGTTGATGTTATTCGCTAGCTCTGTGCTCTTTTGGAATTTCATACCATGTAGGAGTATTTCCTTTTGGGTATGCGTAGAGTCCGAGATTCATACATAAACAAGAAAACTTCAAGATTTAGCGGTGCTATTTCACATATTTCTGAGAATAGAGGTGCTTGCAAAAAAACTTTTGAAACACAGAGGCACAGGGCTAGTATATATAATATGCCAAGATCTCTTGCCAATAAATTACCTTGTATTTTCTCATAGAAGATTGTAAAATATTTTCAGATGACTCATGAAGAAAATAGAGTTGCATGTCTTTTCCTATTAACTTAATGCCTTTACTAAGGTAGATTTTGTAGATTTTTAAATGTAATTATCAGGCTATAATATTAATTCAGAAGATGCCAAGGAGACAAAGCACTTAGTGCAAATCATATCAAAAAACAAATCAAACACATTCAAATGGAAAATGAATATAGATATTCAAACTTACTAGTTTTAAGAATATAACTAACACAGAGTTACTGCTTTATAGCCATTAAACAAACAAACAAGAAAACTAGTAACATCAGTTGCTGGCTGGGATACTTGAAAATGCATATATTGCTGGTAGAAATATGAATTTCTACATCATTTTTAAAAGCATTCAGTCAACATCTACTAAAATTAAAATATAAATGGTCTTTGACCTGGCAACCTTTTGCTGGAAATTCATCATGCAGCTGTAAAACCACCAGTGCTTAAAGATACACATACAATTACTTATTTGCAACATGGTTATAAATACTAAAAATGGATTGATGGTCCACTGATATTAGAAAAGCTGGGTAAATTGTGGCGCATTCACACCATCACATATAATGCAGTCTTAAAAGGAAGAAAGGAAGGAAGGCAGGCAGGCAGACATGCAGTTAGTTTTCTGAAGAACAAGCATTTTTCAGTAGGAGATTTGTGTATATACACCAGGTAATATTGCTTGATACATTCTATGTCATGACTTCAGAGTGAATATTTTGATTTATGCATTATATCACACATGTTGCTTCATTCTGTGCAAATGTTAAAAGGCCAGCTTTTACAAATTTAAGACACAGCAAAACAATTATCTTCTGAATTAATATTTTAGTTGAATAATCACATTTTAAAATCTACCTCAGTAAAGGTATTAAGTTCATAGAAAAGGACATACAATTCTATTTTCTTCATGTTTCATCTGAAAATATAAGAAGATATTTTCTGTGAGAAAATGTAAGAAAATTATTTGAAATAACTTCTTGATATAGTTGTTATGGAACACTCGTTTTGGGGGTTTTGTAAAAAAAGGTGTAAAATGCCTTTTAGATGATTACAATTCTGAAAGATACACATATTGAATAAAATAGGGATGTAATACTTCATTTTAGCAATTAATATGCTATTGTGGAATAAACCAGATGGATTAACATGGCAGAATTGATTAAAATAATATTTTTTTCCATTAGAGAATGGGAAATCTCAAGTTACTGGATTGTCTCTAAAGGAAAGTTTACAGGGATATCAAGAAAAAAATTACATACTGAAGGAAAATTACTATATGATAAAATAAGAGCTTGAGTTACCTACATCAACATTCTGGTGATGTGGAGCTAAATTTTCCAATGCAGCAATATATGAAGAATGCTAAAACAAAGGAGGTATAAACTGAAATCCAAAAAAAAACATTTTTTAAAAATTTATTTTAACACTCAAGTCTACCATGTAATGCCTCAATTAAGATTTCATGCACAATTTCTGACCTTGTGTATTTGGAAGTTATTATCATGGAGCATGCTTTTTCCATGCTCCCAAAAGCAAATTTTAAAAATTTATGTATATTCTGTAGGTAGTCAAAATTTTTAATTATACATTTTCATTTAATTCAATATTTAAATTCTATTTATAATATATACTTTTCTGTTACCAAAACCACTTAAAACACCTTATAGTAATATATTTTGTAATCATATGTGTTAAAACTTGTAAGTTAGAAATCTAGAAAAAGTAGCAAGTATAATAAACACACTAGCCCTCAGTGCCTACTAGTTATTCCAAAGAAAGAAATGCTTTTCAAGTAATTTAATCCTAAATCATCTAATTATATGGATGATAAATATAAAATCAATAAATGAATATAGTCACACATTCATTACACTCCCAACAATGCACTTGTTTATGAAAATAATTAAGTTTTCCCTAACCACTTATAGAAGTTTTGAAACTATTTTTTCATAATCGGCATTATTTATAACAATGCTAAATTTAACAAAAAGTTTATCAACTTTAACTTGATAAAAGCATTTCTGCATGGGGATCATCTCCTGAAGTCTAGATATATAATGCTTAAACATAGCTTGATTCAAATACAGTAATTATAATAGCTAAAGGAGTAGATGGAAAGCATTTTTTTTTTTTTGGATATTTTACTTTATATTGTTTCTCTCAGCCAGACCTTTAAAATGATCTGGAAAGCAAATGAATCAAAGTTAATATCTTAAGTTAGAGCCTCACAGACTCATTTTACATTGACTCTGATACTACAAATGCAGGTATTAGGAAGGTAGGAAGCTTTGTCTATACTCTAACCATGATGCAAGGTCATAGAACCCACCCATCTGCCATCTTCTGGCCAAAAAGCCATTTTTACAAAATATTGGAATGTTCTAAACTTTTTAAATGTCATGATTATATCTACATAGTTAACACATGTTAAGTTTCTTATCTATCACTCTGCCAAAAAAAAAAAAATTTAGGGAAAGATCTGGTTTTCTCAGTGGATAAAATTGGAAAATTTCTTAGGCTTTTGATCCTTGTTAGATAACCTGTACTTATTCTTTAATAGTAACTTACATAAAGCTTTATAAAAATATGTAATCCATTGTATTTATTATACTTATATTTGGACATAAAGCATTATTTTGAGCATGTGTGTGACCTAGCAGTTGGAATAATGTAGCTTCCACTGCACACTTTGCTATCTGTTCCCTTAGACACTTTGGGAGCAAAGGGTGCAAAAAACTTCGAGAGATAACATTTAAAGGAAAGGCTATTTGTGCCATTTCACGTAAATATATATCTCTGTCTATAGATAAAGATAGAGATAGATGTCTAATATGATACTGTGAGAACAGCTATTAATATTTTATCCTTTCTATATAAACAAATAAATTGATTTAATGTATTTACTCTATTCAAGACAGTATTAAACAAATATCATTTTGATTATCAAGTCTTCAAAGCTCCTTTAGATACCTGAGATTATATCGTTACATAGTGCATGATTTTCAAAATCTATGAAACTTAATAAGATGGTAATAGCCTATTTACATAGCTTAAAGTATTTAAAGTATATTGAATTGGTGGTTAAGCTATATAGGTGGTCTTCTCTGGCAGGAGGTTTGGTATACATAAATCATTAAAATAATGGAAAATAAGCCAAGCTGAAGTGGAATCAGAATGACTATTTATACAAAATAGTTTTCAGTTTCTACAATGATACTGGAACAAAAGTAGTTTGAGAATAAATTTAGAACAAAAAATGCCCTTGAAAAAATCTTAATCTTCTGGAAAAAGTTTTTCCTAACTGTGAATATGACTAAGAATAATGAAGTCCCGTAAGTATGATGAACAAAAATTTCTGTACACACCTGCTGTCACTATCAGCAGCAGGACAATTCTTTCTAGCCTGAATTTATTTATTTTGACATATGTAAGTAGAATGGGAAGCAATTATAAAAGGTATCTTCTCAAACCTTGCTAGCCCATTTTGAAATGAGAATTCCATGCAATGACTGTATAGTTTTGGCAAACTATAACAGAAAATGCTATTGCAAATATAGCTATCTCTTAAACCCAGAGATTCCTGGCTGGTCCTTTAAATCACCTAAAAGTCCCTGAACCAGAGGAGAAAAGGCTTGCAACCAGGAGGGAGAGATGCAACAATGGCTGCCAGCCTCTGGGTCTGCAGCTCCATTATCAGGAGCAGCCATCAGCTATCAGAATGCAGATCCCTAATATTTGGAGGACAACATGCTTTTTGTCCACCATGTCTCCTATAAGCTGTGTGCAAGCTGCTGCAGGAACACATGCATGGCTGCCTGACGCAAGGATGGGGTAGGGTGGGTGATGGGTAGTAATTTGTAAGTTAAGAGCTGAGATTGACTAAAATTAAGTGTGCAGGCCTTCCCTGCGAAATTAAAAGCCTTCAATACACTCCAGAATTCTAAAATAGCTACATCAGACAGATTCTGCCAGTGTAATTGTCTAGGTGTGCTGAAAGATTCCCTGTGTTTCCTACTCCTTTATTTTTCCAGAATCTTCCTCTCTCTGCTTTATTTTTTAATGGAGAGGTTTTATGCTAATAGCATCAGAGAAAAAGAAAGGAGGCTAACATAATTAGAAAATAATTGGAAAGTTACAAAGTTATAACCAAATGAAAAATAAATTCAGAAGTAGTTGTTTCTGAATTTCATTGAAAGGTCAATGGAGTTTAAAAGGCTCCTCTTATGATGAGTGCGATGTGCCCTGTCTGGGGAATGGACACACTTGAAGCTCAGTCT